>CM076572.1:949025137-949467408 GCA_034641835.2 Pinus albicaulis | reverse complement strand
GAATAAGGACAAAGATGTATGGGCACTCAATCAAAGGTTGCAGCAAGATCCTAGTACATCTAATACATTTAGTTGGAAAAATGATTTTTTATGGTACAAAGATCACTTATATCTTTGTAAGAATTCCCAACTAGATAAAAATATTCTTCTGGAATTGCACACTTCTCCTTTAGGAGGACACTCAGGATTTTTAAAAACTTACCACAGGGTGAAGAAAGATTTTTTTTGGGATGGCCTTAAATCTGATATTCAAAAGTTTGTGGCGGAATGTTTGGTTTGCCAGCAGAATAAAGTTGAGACAATTAAGACCCCGTAACTTCTACAACCTTTATCCATTCCAAGTCAACATTGGGAGGAGATTTCAATGGATTTTATCACAGGTTTACCTAAGTCCGAAGGAAAGAGTGCCATCATGGTGGTAGTTGATAGACTTACCAAGTATGCACACTTTTGTGCATTATCTCATCCATTTAAAGCAAGTACGGTTGCTACTACATTTATGGACAGAATTCAAAAGCTACATGGAAGCCCAAGGGTTATTGTGAGCGACAGAGATCCCATTTTTACTGGAAATTTTTGGACTGAGTTATTTTCTTGTTTGGGTACTCAATTAGCTCATAGCTCATCTTATCATCCTCAATCTGATGGTCAAACTGAGATAGTAAATAAATATTTGGAAGGATATCTTCGTTTTTTTGTATCTGATAAACAAACACAATGGGTCAAGTAGTTACCTCTCGCTGAATGGTGGTATAACACTTCCTTCCATACTGCAGCAAAAATGACCCCATTTATGGCACTTTATGGATATCATCCACCATCCATCACATCATCTTTAAGGGAAAATTCGAAGGTTCAAGCGGTGGAAGATCACATCGAGCATCAGCAAGAAGTTCTCCAACTCTTAAAGGATAACCTGAATTTGGCACAAAATCGAATGAAACAACAGGCAGATCAACATCGCAACAAGAGAAGTTTTGATGTAGGAGATTGGGTATTTTTACGGCTACAACCATACAAACAAATGTCCCTCAAGCAAGCTAAGAAGGATAATAAATTATCGCCAAAGTACTATGGTCCTTACAAGGTGTTGCAAAAGATTGGTACTATGGCATACGAATTAGAGCTTCTTGATTCTTCGCGAGTGCATCCAATTTTCCATGTTTCATGCTTAAAAAAGGTTATAGGTGAAAATCTTCCAGTTCAAACAATATTTCCAGAACTTGATGAGGAAGGAAAAGTCATATTGGAACCTGAAGCGGTCATGGAAACAAGAACTCGACAGCTACGGAATCGATCAATTTCAGAGTATCTCATCAAGTGGAAGAACCTACCCACTGAAGATTCTACATGGGAGGATGAGAATTTTATACAGAAGCACCCAGAGCTACTCAAGCATTGAGGACAACACTTTTTTGAAGGAGAGGGGCATGTTGGGTCCCTATATTACTAGTATAGTCCCTTATTGTTGTTAGTGTAACCCCCTTATTGTTATTATTGTACCCTTGTAACCCCCATTTTATTATTATTGTGCCCTTAAATTATTATTGTTAGGTGGGCTAGGATTACATTGTGGCCCACTAGGATTACATTATGGCCCCATGGACTCCTATATATAGAAAGGAGGTTTTGTGAATTGTATCATCCAAGAATTGTTCATTTATGTAATGTATTGGAGGTTGCCCCCTCGAAGTGGCTCATTTATAAGGCGTTGATATCTCTTTTCTTCTATTTTTAGAGCTGGTTACACAACATGACCCAAAGTATGGCATCTATGGCATCGAAAAGGGAGATGTTCATAGTTAGTTGGCTGTTCAATTGCATGACCATCAGCATTCAGGATTATCTTTCCTATCAAACCTTCCCTAGGAGCTAATCAGACTAATATTCTAGCTGTGTTCCTTGCTTTGGATTCCAAAAAAGACATATCAACATCTAGGAAGGTCCCCAGACCATTGCCAATTTCCTGAAACACTTCCAATAACCAGAAAAGTGGAGGTAAAGCCGACAGTCACACCCACACCAGTATATCATCCATTCTTTCCCTGTTAGAATTAAACAGGGGCATCCACCGTTTGAAGAGGATGGGGGCAACACCAAACCCCCATTGTCGAGCCAATACGCGCTCAAGAATTTCAATTTTATTAAAATTTACCATGAACGAACCTTTAGACAAAGTAATGACCTCTACCCCGCCTGCAGGTGCTTTTGCCCAGTTTTTCTGGATCCAATCTGAAATGTAATCTTCTAATAAAACCTTACCTCTAGCCTTGCCCAGCAAAATCAGTTCGGATGAAGCCATGACACTATCAAACTGTAGGTCCACACCAAAGATCAAGTTTGGACACTCCAAGCTCTCCTTGATCATCTTCCCCTTTTTTCTTTTATTTCCTTTATGTTCATCAATTTTCACTGAAAATTTCGATGACTACGCATCTCCTCCAATTGAATTACCTTTAGATCAACCATCCACAATGTCCCAGTCTGATCCCTCGCCTGACCTGTTCCTGACTGGTATTTGAGCCCTTCCGAACATGACCCGAGCTGAGACCTTCCCATATGCTCGGGTTGTCATTTTCCAGACACCCAGCCTCACTGAGCCCGTCACCTCCCTTAAAGTCCAAAAATCCCCCACTCAAACCCCCGAGTGAAAAGCTGCCAAAACCCCCCCTAGAGCCCCAGTCGGGCTTGTTTAGACCCATTGACCCCAAAGGAGTCGACACCCCAGGACCTAGATGAGGATCCCAGTCAGAAATCTGAGCGGCCAAAGGGTTAGAGCCGCATGAAGTGTTTCCCGCCTTCGCACCTTCAATACTAGCACCTATGAGTATGTCCTCCAAACCCCCAGAAAAGTAGTGTTCGTGGGGAAATTTTGTTCCCAGATACCCATGAGGGTCATGAAGAGGAATGGAAGATGTAGAAGATAGACCCAGATCTAGAGGTTTATGAACGGGATGAAGACCTGTCCTCTCCACCGAACGCCAACACGAGACAGAAAAATAAAACTTCTTAAGGGAGGCGAAACCAACCGTTGGGTTCTCTAAAACATTAGCCTCCCCCGGTTTTGCTTCATGTGACTGAGAAGGAAGGGACACCTTGGCCAGGTTAGGGCTCGTGGGCTCAATATCCCAAACAGACAAAATGTCTTCAGCCTCGAGTTCCACATCGACATACGTCTTTTCATTACCCATAATGCAGAAACCAACTAAAAACCCCAATGAAACCCCCAAACACTACCACCCGAGAAACTGACAGACAATACCAAACCACAACGGTAAATCTGGGATTTATACAGAAAGAGACAACAAATGCAGAAATGGCCAAAAACCCTTGGCAGAAAGGGTCACAGTAAATAGTTAAAAAAACCCCCAGGCACCCCACCAACAATGGGCCCGAAAAATCTTTCTAATGTCTGACACTGACCACTAAAACAACCGATAGAAAAGAAAACGAGAATAAGTACCCGAACTGGGCTTACTTCCACCGGGGATTGATGCAGGAGCATTAGGCTCAAGAAAATTCTTTGTATTTTAATAGACTTAGGGGTTTTGTGTTTTCAAGGGAGTTGGTTTCTTATATAATGTTTTGAGTGATTTTAATGAGAATGAATTGAATATTGTGAGGAATTTTGTAAATGTTCTCGAATGTTGGAGAACATGAGAGAATTAGGCTAGGTGAGAATTCATAGGGATTGAGAGATTTAGGAATTAATTATAAATATTAAATTAGAATTGGTTCATGATTTTAGGATGAGAAGGGATCCTTAGGGATTAAGTAGTGATTTTAGGATTAAAGAGGATTCATAGGAAATTGTTGAGAAAAAAGATGATTTGGAACCAGAATTGGTTTCAGAAATATTTGTATAAATTGTAAGCCTCAAAGGAAAAAAAAAAGAGAGGACAGAGATAGAGAGGTAGAGTTTGAATTGTAGGCCTACGGGCATAATAGGGAAAAGGCCACTGATACATAAGATCAGGCCAGAGGAAGGAATTTCCTATGTAATTATTGTGTATTAATACAAAATAAAGCTCAATTTCTAAGTTCATGTTTCATTATACTGTGGGCAGGGAAAATTGACAGAAACCAAAGAATTTCCATCATTTTTGAGCTATGGGATTATTGAAGGTATGAGAATGTGTATTCTTAAAAGGTCAATTATTCATTTATTGATTATGTGTGATTTGTAAATGTTGAGAAATTAGCATCGATCACAGAATGGATTGATGCCATTAAAGAAATTACTTAGACTTCTAAATTGAGGTATAAAATTTGCCTGGATGTATTTTGTAATTGAAGCTGACTTCGTATAAAGAATTTCAAGGAGATATTACACATTTTGTTGTGTATACACAGTGAAGTGAGATCCAGAGTTTGAAGTTACATTTGGGGGTTTTATTGTATTTATAAACAATTATAAAACCACAAAAAATGAATAATAGAGGTTAAACCATACATGGAATGAATGCCAGAGTGGGTTTGAAGACTGGTTGACATCATTAAAACAGAACAATGGAGTAAAGGAGAAGTCATAGTGTAGTGAATAGAAATCAATGGTTTGTTTGAACAAGCATACGAAGGAACTGTAACGAAAGAAATTGGATGTGGAATTGGAAGTCAACGTCAAAGGAGAAAAATGGATAGTTTCAGAAAACAACAGATGATTTTCACGTAGGTTGGGAATGGTAAGTGGTAATTGCTGGAGAGAACACGATAGACCTCTAGAAGTGACACGTTGCAAAGAAATACCACCTATTTCACGTTAGTTTGGAAGGATAATTTTCCAAGCTTATTTTTATGCGATAGTCGTCCGATCGAAGGAGCCAAAGATATGACAGTGTTCGCATCAGAAGTTGTGCAGAGGTTAACGAAAGGTGTGGACCCAACAGTGAAAAAGGTACGTTTAAAATAGCATAGGTTTAAACCCTTAAAAATTGTGTTTGTTGAAATGCGATATCCATTGGATGTACGCATAGATCGGTTGTGAAGTGCGATAGCCGTGGATTGATGGGTATTAAGATCGACGATGTAAAGGTCAAGGAGTTGGAGATCTATAGTTGAAATCAAAGGTGTAAATCTATTCGGAGTAGGTGAGTTGGTAAGTTGTGGGGCCAAATAAAATATTATGTTGATATTTTGGGTTTTAAACCAAAGTATGGAATGTTAAACATGGTCTTGATATATTTATATGATCAACATTTTGGGTTTTAACCAATGTCAATTGAAACTGATAAATACCAATGAGTAAGGTGGGTATTTTCATATAGTTTGTAAACGTGAATTTTATGAAGAGTAATAGCTTCTGCGCAGATTATTGGGTTGACATGCATGTGGATATGCACATTTAAATCCTAGAAGTATTTGTGGGTTTTTGCAGCCAAGGCTACATCAGGGATGTAGACTTATGTGGCCATGAAACTAGATAAAAGTTGCAGTTGCGGCCAGAAATGAGTTAACTAGACAGAGTATCTCCACAACTGCTCTGTTGTCAGCTGCCTAGACCATCAGAATCAAGGAACCCGTGTCTAAATGAACCACCATAGTAGAAGCAAGGGTAAAAATAAGAAAATTGCACAAACCGCTAGGAACAAAACCCCCACCGAGAAATCCGCACACCAAAAAACAAGTGAAAAAGAACCCTCGTCACAAGAACATAGGGTTTAAAAAACTTCGGGTTCTTGTGCATTCATGCCAAGTGTAAGTGGGCACGATAAGTCGTAAGACCCGACAAGTGATGGCCCGCTAGTCCGACCACAGATGTCCCGCATGCAAGAGGCCATGGGTCACAAAACCAGAGCACCATACAAGGAAACAATTGGTGGAGGGAAAAGCATCAGATGGTTAGGGTTCACACTTTATGCCATTGTCGTGTTCCACTAGATCTCCCCAAAATGGGCCGATCATAAGATGTTGATAAGGTTAAGCTACCAGAAATATGGCATAATGGTCTCCTTAAGAGACCTAATATGGCCTTTAGCAATAATAAGAAATAACATAGGGGGGAGGATATTGCTTTCACTCTTTGATATTTAAATAAGGGAGAGGCTACACCATTAATTAGAATAAAAAATGACATCGAGCTAATGAAACTCATTACCCAAGTAACAAAGGCATCACAATAGCCAAGATGAATAAGTGTATAAATTATACAAACATATGTCTATCAATGGATTCAATCCTATCTAACAATGTACTAAAGCTAGATAATGAATCCTTCTACAAATAAATTACAGAAATTAAACACAATCGAGAATCACATGAAGCAAAGAAATAATCAAATCAAACCACAACACAGATAATTTCCCGGGAAAATCTTGCTGCTCAAAAACCCTCTATCTTCTATTGTATATTAACCATGGAATCATGAAAAATTACAATGCACTCTTCTCAAAAGAGTCTCATGTACTCTCACAACTGTATCACACTGTCCTGGACAAAACTAATCAACACTTAGCCAATTCTCAGCCTCTAAACAATCTGCCTTGCTTGCGCAATTCCTGATGAATGCAATCCCTATTATTTAGGAATTTTGGCCTTCCAAAACTGCAGAAGGATCATGGGAAATCCAATGGATATCTGGTTGCATGCGGGCAACCTACTAATCACACAACTCATAGTTAACATCCCTTTAACATTTGTCTCAACTCGGTCTCCACTGGAACTGACCTGCATGCAACTATTAATAGTAAATCATCAGTTACATGGGAGATTGCTGATTGTGAATTAAATCTGATTTAATTCACTTGATCTCTCACTAGTGCAACAAATAGTTACAACTAGTTCAATTGACTTTAACTCACCTAACTAAGTTAAATGATTACTCATGCATTAAAATCATGCACTTAACTACAACTTGAACTTTAAAACACATAGAATCACTCTGCATGCCTCACCAACTACCCTCAACTCAAATTCCATGAGCTAACTGAGTTTATCACACTCAGTTAACTATTACAAGTGATTATAAGATAAGATTACATTTTATTGTCCAATTTAATTAAGGGATAATTAAATTTGACACATATCCAATTTATTAAATATATTGAATTTCACACTAATGTATCGCTAGGACCCATCACTACATGACATGTGGTCCCACACTAGTGTAGGTGTTTTCATGTTGCTTTTGGATGCCAATTTCATTGTTTCTTGTTGCGAACTTCAACAATAAGGATGAGTCTAATGAAGATCCAACTCACCTAATCAGATTATTTTTGGATCAAGGATAATACTTTTAGGTTTCTAATATTTATTCGGTGGATAGTATCCTATGCCACCCCCCGCTTCCTCATGAATTCCCCCCCTTCTAGGAACCCAAACTACTCTGAAGAGAGTTCACAAGAGAACATTCCCTTCATCCTTCTGACTATTATTTTGGATATAATTTTTTAATCAATTAGAGAGGAAAATTAGTCTAAAGTTCTCAAAATGAATAGGATTATTTGTCTGTAGGATCAAAGCTAAGCAATTAGTATTAAAAGATGTTAATAATTTCCTAAGGGTTATATAGACCTCAATCACTCATATAATGTCTTCTTATATGAACTCAAATAAACTTATAAAGAATTTTACTATAAGGTCATCCAACCCCGGGATTTGATCCTTTTGGAAGCTACAGAGAGTTTGATGAAGCTCCTCTTTTTGCACTTCAACTGTTATTTCTTGGTTATATTCATGACTAACAAAATTTTGAAAGAATTTATCCAATCTAATGACTACAACTATGGTTTCTCCATATAATTTATTAAAAAGAGAATGAAAATAATTTCCCCATTTTAAGGCTAGTTCATAGAATATGGTGCCCATGGATCCACATCCGTCTCTATCTTCCAAACCGAATTAATATTTTTCATATTTTTAAATACCTGCTAAGAATTTGCTATTTTCATCCCCTACCCACAACTAGATAGCTTTGCACTTGATTCTCCATTCATTCTCCCTATCAAGTAGGATCTACCTTTTTTTATCTTCCATCTGTTTTATCTCCTCCATATTATTCTCTTTGAGGAAACCAAAGCCTTCCTTGTTATAGCATGAATTTAAAAATTATTCAAGTTATCTTTATATATTATCATGCTTCCATCATCCTTTTTTCTCTTTCTCTATAGACCAATTAATTGTAATATTCTTTAGCCTTACTAGATTTTGATGAAATTGAATGGGGGTTGATTCATCAAGAGATGCATCAAAGGGCTTCCTTGTATATTTTAGTTTATCCGGGAAATCTTCATCCATTAAACATTTAATATTTTGTTTGAAGAAGTTTCTCTTATACTATAACCACCTCTAGGAATTTTGGATTGTGGTATAGTCTCCTCATGACGAAACCTATTAATGTAATGTTCCTAGTTCCTAGTCCACCCGCATTGCTAGTTCCTAGACCTCTAAAGACCCCAGAGAGAAATTTAAATAGTCTCCAATTATCACTAGTCCTTGTATAGTCTAGTTCCTATTAATGAAAAAATCCTTTTAATTTATCTTATCAATGTAAGGCCCATATATGTTTATACATTTGATTTATGTTCCTAGTTCCAAGGAGAAAAGAGTAGCTTCTAGTCTTGATCCAAAAGTCCAAGAGTTGGTTAGTGATAATGATATTTTTTTCCAACATATGATATTACCTCCAATCCACCTAAAGCATTAATAAAACAAAATTCCAACAAAATTTCTAGACATTACTATCTTCTCCCCATTTGTCATAATCTCTTGCAAGAAAATGAATGATGGCTATGAATTTCAATTAATCTCTTAAGGGCGAATTATGTTGAGGAATTGACTAGTCTTTTGTAGTTTAGGGTTAGAAAATCACTTGGGAACATTGTTAGGGGAATTTTATCTAAAGGAAATAATCAATGATAGTTGGCTTCCACTTCTAAATTTAAATTGAGCTTGCTTTTATACTGGGGAAATGAGATATTTTCAATGTCTTTGGGAAGGTTTGGAGTCAATTGTTTCCATGGTCCAAAATCCTCCTTATATTTATCTTGAAAAGTTAGGGACTCCCATGGTTCTAGACTAGATATTATATTTAAAAGTATTGAAGGCTTAAGAGCCACTATGGGTATTTTTTCAAGTGAAAAACTATGAGAGTTCTTAAATATTTCAATTACCTAAGATAATGGCCATCCAAAACCATCCAAGGGAATGAGGGTAGGAGGAATGCCCCTTTAATTCCATATAAAATAGGAGGAAGGTATGTTAGATCCTTATGATACTAGTGTAGCCCCCATATTGTTATTTTTGTGACTCATGTAGCCCCCATATTGTTATTGTTGTGCTCCATACAAGCCCACTATTGTTATTGTTGTGCCCTTAACTTATTATTGTTATGTATTCCCTGATTATATTATGACCCTTTAGACTCATATATATATCAAGGAGGTATTCTCATTTGTATCATCCAATTGTTCATATATGTGATGTAAAAGGAGGTTACCCCCTCAAAGAATATTATTGTCAAGTCTTTTATCTATCTTTTCTTATGTTTTTTTGATTTGGTTACATAACATTTAGTATCAAAGCTCTGGATCCTATGGTTTTGCTTCTTCAAACTAGTCATCTTGGAATTTTCGTTATAACTTATTTTTTTTGCAAGCCTTCAGAAGTTGAAATTTCAACCACGTGGAGCTGAAATGTTGATTAACATAATATAAAAATTTCAAAGCTTGGTTCACTATATTCTCAGAGTTATGGTTCATGGAAGTTAGGATTATTGTATGTTCAATAATTCAATCTCAAACAAGTGACTAAGGGAAAATCGTTATAACATTTCTGTTGTACATCCTTATTGAATTTCATAAAAAGTGGCTGAAAATCCACACATTTTGTTTTTTTTTGTATTATTTTTAGGGCCAAATTTTTAAACAATGAAACATGGTATTTTGTACAAGTTTCCTCTTCTAAACTAGTCTATAAGCAGGTCAACTTGGGATATTTGGTCTAAATTTAACTTGAAGAATCCATTCTAAGTCTAAATCGGGGGTTGGAAAGAAGGCACATAGGGATACAAAAATATGTAATTTCACACCTTGGGAGGAAGAATTATCAGAGATACATCAATTTCAATATCAAAATATATACAACATCAAAATCAAGCTCTAAAAGGTGTGTATTCTTAAATTGCATAAATTTTGTTTGAAAAAATAGTTTTAAGTGATTCAAAGGGAATAATGAAGCATAGATATTATTAATTGGTTCTAAAATGCCTCCAAAACAAAAGAAATCTACACCCATTAAGCCCTCAAAAATATCTACTATGATGCATGAAGAGGAAGAATTACAAGATGACATATCAAAATTACGAGACCAAGTGCAACAAATTTCGCTCTCACAAAGAGAAACCAAAGATTAACTAAAAGGGGAGATTAATGTTCTAAAAGGGAAAATGGATGGTTTAAAAGTAGAAATGAAAGGCGACATGGATGGTTTAAAATCATAAATAAAAGGTGACATGAATGATTTAAAAGAAGACATGGAAGGTTTGAAGCATGGGGACTTCACTGGAGGAGCAATACCATACCACATGCATTCATATTGGGGGATATATATTAAAAAAAAAAATTGACATAATATATCGAGCATATAATAGGGGGTAAGGAGATTTTATATTGGAAGGTATAAAAAATGGAGCTCAAAGTTAATGAAAAATAGAATGGGGTATAAAAAATGTTAATGAAAAAATGGGTACCTACAATATCTGGTCAAAGTAAGGGTTTTTAAATTGGGAAGGTGTATCAGGTTCATATTGGTAGGGGATTAAATAATGTGATTTTTACAGGTATTTTCGAATATGTTGTCAAATTAAGGGTATTTTTTAGTATGCCACGAATACAAGTGATATGCCAGAGGTTCATTAAGTGAAACCCCCGTGGTTTGAAGGAAGGTTTGAAAAATTTGTTCCAAGAAAGGCTTCCTAATGATTACAAGGTAGTCCATGAAAATCATGATGAAAACAAAAGGAATGGGAACCATGATTTTAGAGACTCAAACATTGGGTTGAACACCAACTACATTCATAGGATTGATATGTGGAAGATTTATGGCAAGGATATGGTAACATGGATACTATAGATCATGGATAAATTATTTGATCTACACGATGTCAAATAAACACAAAAGGTACGAATTGCATATTTATATTTAGAACCCAACCATTTTGTGTGGTATCGATGGCTATATTCTCGTAAATCACTTGTCACTTGGTCAAATTTTATGAAGGAATCGATAGCATATTATGAGGATACAAAGAGCGACACCTTCTTTAGCCAATTGATAAATCTCAAATAAAAGGCTTCAAGGTAAATGGTATTCCAAAGGAGCATATGGTTGATGTCTTCATAGGGACTTTAAAGGATAACATCCAACATGAGGTTCAACTTTTCTAACCTATTTCACTGGAGAAGGCATTCATGGTTGCAAGAAAAGTTGAAAGAATAATTATGGAAACAAGGAGTTCTACCACTCACAACTATAATATGTAAGTCTTTCCACTCATATCCTTCCACAATATACAAGGTTGAAACCATAACAATTGGAGGAAAAAGGAGAAAAAGGGTTTTGTTATAGTTATGATAGAAAATACACTAAAGGTCATCGTAAGTGTGCCGAGAAGAAATTATTTTACATAGAAAGTGAAGAAGAGAAAGAAAATGAACAAGAAACATCAAAAGAAGAAGATATACACCAAGAACCAACACCAATGATTGAAAAATAAGAAATGAATCTAAACATATCTTGTAATGCATTGGCATAAATTACCACTCAAATTCTCAAGATAAAAGGATATATAAAAAAGAAAAAGGTAATAGTATTGATTGATTCTGTTAGTACCCATAATTTATTCATTGTAATATAGAAAAGGATTTGAATTGATTTCTATACCCAACATAAGAGTGTCAAATAATGGTTGTAGATGGAGGAACTATAAATTGCTCAGGGAAGTGCCATAATATCAATATAACCATGGGGGAATATGTATTGAATATTCCAATGATTTCCATTCCAATGGGTGGTATTGATGTTGTATTAGGATTCCAATGGTTACAACCTTTGGGGACGATAAATTTTAATTTTATAGATTTATTTTTTTTGAGTTTTTTATATTAAGGAAGGGAAACTAAATTAAGGGGTATCACTGGTAAAACTAATAATATAATCATCTCTAATGGCACAACAAATATTTTGAAGAGGAAACAATGAGGTGTCATTGTGAAATTATTCTCATTATATGTTCAAGCATATAAGTCTCCTATTTCTCTATAACTCCAAAGAGTCCTTGAAAATCATTCTAAGTTATTTGAGACTCCCAAGGGTCTCCCACCTATTCGTGATCATGATCATGTTATTCACTTTATTCCAGGAAGCATTCCTCCAAACACCGTAACTTACATATATCCCTATGCCCAGAAGAGTGAAATTGAATGTATGGCTACAAAAATGCTAGAGTCCAGTATAATTAAACCTAGCCAAAGTTATTTCTTTTCCCTGGTAGTATTGGTACACAAGAAGGATGGATGATGGCGTATGTGTCTAGATTATAGGGAGCTCAACAAGCTAACTATTAAAGATAAATTTCCAATTCATGTCATTGATGAATTATTGGATGAATTACATGGAGAAATTTTCTTCACAAAGATGGATATTCATTAAGGATATCATCAAGTTAGAATGAATACTAAATAAATTCTGAAGACAACATTCAGAACTCATGAAGGTCATTATGAATTTCTAGTCATGCCTTTTGGCCTTACTAATGCACCTTCCACATTACAAGTTTTGATGAATTCCATTTTAAAAACCTTCCTTAGATTTTTTTTTCTTTTTTTTCTTTGATGATATACTAATCTACAACAATTATTGTAAGGATCACATTCAACATGTCGACAGGGTGCTTAAACTATTGGAAGAGAAACAATTTTATGCAAAAACCTCCAAATGTTTCTTTTGGGTCCAGGATTTGGAATATTTGGGTCATATTGTATCTCATGAGGGTGTTAAGGTAGACCCTAACAAAATTAAAGCCATCAAGGAAAGGAAAATCCCCACAACCCTAAAGCATCTTCGAGTATTTCTCGGTTTGGCAAGGTATTATCACAAGTTTGTTAAGAATTATGGAAAAATAGCAACACCTGTAACAACATTACTGAAGAAAGATACATTTTTTTGGACTCCAAAAATAACTAAGGCCTTTGAACATATTAAAGAAGAAATGTGCCAAGCTCCAGCCTTAGCAACACCAGGCTTCACAAAAACCTTTATTGTGGAACATGATGCCCCATGAAATATAATTTATGTTATTTTAATGCAAGAAGGAAGACCCATTGATTTTGAAAGTTGTTCAATCAAGGGGAAGTATTTACAAAAACCTATTTATGAGAAGGAAATGTTAGCAATACTACATGCCCTGAAGCAATGGCGTCCTTACCTAATGGGAAGGCACTTCAAGTTAAAAAAAAATCATGATAGTCTTAAATACTTTTTGTAACAAATATTATCTTCAAAATAGTAGTAAAAATGGGTCACAAAGATGTTTGGTTATGACTTTGAAATCATCTGCAAAAAAGGTAAGAAAAATTTTGTTGTTGATGCACTCTCAAGAAGGGATGAGATGTGTAAGCATTTCTCCATTCCATTTCTATTATCCAACCTAATTGGAAAATTGTAGCAAGGGATGAATGGAATAATGATGAAGAGGTGTGAATACTCATTCGAAAGTTGCAACAATATCCCAATACATCTGATACATTTATCTATAAATATGATTCATTATGGTGCAAATATCAATTATATCTATGCAAGAACTCCCAAATAAAAAAAAAATATTCTTCTGGAATTAAAAACCTCTACTTCAGGAGGTCACTCAATATTTTTAAAAACTTACCACAGGGTTAAGAAGGATTTTTTTTGGGATGGCCTTAAATATGATATTCAGAAGTTTGTGGTTCAATGTTTGGTTTGCCAGCAAAATAAAGTTGATACAATTAATAGCCCATATTTCTTACAACCTTTAATCATTCCAAGTCATCATTGGGAGGAGGTATCAATGGATTTTATCACAAGTTTACCCAAGTCTGAAGGAAAGCGTGTCATGATGGTGGTAGCAGATAGAATTACCAAGTATGCACACTTTTGTGCACTATCTCATCCTTTCAAATTCAGTACAGTTGCCATTGCATTTATGGAAACAATTCAAAAGATACAAGGAAACCCAAAGATTATTGTAAGTGACAGGGATCCCATTTTCATTAGAAAATTTTGGACAAAATTATTTTCTTTCCTTGGTACTCAATTAGTTCATAGCTCATATTATCATCCTCATTATGACGGGAAAACTGAGATAGTGAACAAATGTTTGGAAGGATATCTTTGTTGATTTGTATATGCTAAACAAACACAATGGGTCAAGTGGTTACCTCTTACATAATGGTGGTATAATGCTTCCTTCCATACCATAACAAAAATGACCCCATTTATGGAACTTTATGGATATCATCCACCATCCATCACATCATTTTTAAGAGAATATTGTAAGGTTGAAGTAGTGGAATATCACATCCAACATCAGCAACAAGTTCTCCAAATTTTCAAGGATAACTTGACTTTGGCACAAAATAAAATGAAACAACAGGTAGATCAACATTGTAGTGAAATAAGTTTTGATGTGGGTGATTGGGTATTTTTATGAGTACAACCATACAAACAAATGCCCCTCAACCAAGCTAATAAGGATAATAAATTATCACCGAAGTAATATGGTCCTTACAAGGTGTGGAAAAATATTGGTACTATGGCATACAAATTGGAGCTACCTGCATCTTCCCAAGTACATAGTTTTCCATGGTTCATGTTTAAAGAAGGTTATAGGTGACAATCTCTAAGTTCAAACAATATTTCCAGAACTTGACGAGGAAGGAAAAATCATATTGGAGCTTGAAGTAGTCATGGAAAGAACTCGACAACTACAAAATCGATCAATTTCAGAGTATCTCATTAAGTGTAATAAATTTGTCACTGAAGATTACACATAAGAGAATGATAATTTTATACAAAATCATTTGAAACTACTCAAGCATTGAGGACAACAAATTTTTGAAGGAGGGTGGAATGTTAGGTCCCTATAATACTAGCGTAGCCTCCATATTGTTATTTTTGTGCCCCATATAATCCCACTATTATTTTTTCTCCAAGTTGGACTAATCTACTAATTATGAAACATAATGTACATGGCGGGATTGACCTCCGAAATTTCTGTACTAGCCAATTCTAGAGGGAATATTAATAAAAAAAACCAAAAAATTGACCGCCCCTGTTAGGGGAACTGGCCCAAAATATGCTGCCCACTGTGGGGGAACCTACTATGTTCAATGACTTCCCAGAGTTTGACAGAACATCCCAACGGAAAAGTTGCCCAAAAAATGCAACAAAACATGAAAATTACCAAAACTAGATGAGGAAACCTGTCCTTACGATGGTTGTGCATCATGCTAGGTGTCTTTTTATGTTGGAGGAGGCTCCTCCACAATGAGACAACTGTAATACACGGACGAGTCATCTTATTTCTTGGACTTCTGTGCTATAGGCTCAGGCGAGGATGAAGTGCGTGCTTAACTGCTACCTTTTCTCATCTCCCATGATGTGTGCTCAGAGCTCCCACTACGGCTACCTGCATTGCTTGAGGATGGCGAACCAAACTTGACAGGTAGGGCGATAGACTTCCGAGAGTCCTGTGGAGGCGCCAAGGCAATAGTTGACTTCCGCATGCATTTTTTGGAGTCCAAGCCCATGGAGCTGGGTTGCGCATCCTGAAACATAACTGAAATTGTGGCGGTGACCTTGGGTCTGTCCAAGAGACTGTCAAAGTGGAAAATTGCTACATCTTCTACAGGTGGTGGGGAGCTGGCCTCATCATGAATGGAGAGAGGCGGGCGAGAGCCTGCCCCTCCTCCTCTTCCACGTCTGGACCTCATGCGGTGTCGTCTCGACATAGTGGAGCTAGAGAGTGAGATGGAGGGCGATCAGGGGAGATGGGAGGGCGAGCGAGACGAGGGGAGCGATTAAGCACAGTGGCCGGGCAAATGGCTATCAACACCAGAGGGCTGCGGAGCGAGAAGGAGGCAGAGGTTGAGCAGCGACTCAATGAAGCTTGGAGGTCTAACAAAGGTGAGAGTAAAAGACAGAGAATGTCTGCGGACCGAAAATGACAAAGAGGAGGGACCCGATGCAATTGAAGGAGGTACAAGATGGTTTGCAGAGAAATATTTAAGGCCAAGTACGGGAGAGTGGAATGACAGACTCACATAGCTATGGGCATTAAATGCTGCAGTATCGACCCTCTGCGTGGCCATGTGGCCTAGCTAAGTGGCATGCATTGGGCCTGCCACCTTCTGGGGGAAGTTAATCACCCGCATCCGGGAAAAAACCCACTATTGTTATTGTTGTGCCCTTGACTTATTATTTTTATGTAGGCCCTAATTATGTTGTGACTCTTGAGACTCCTATATATATCAATGAGGTCTTTTCGTTTGTATCATTCAAGAATTGTTCATTTCTGTGATGTAAAATGAGGTTGCCCCATCGAAGAGGCTCATTTTCAAGTCATTTATATATCTTTTCTTCTATTTTTGTGATATGGTTACATAACAAGTTACTAGCCTATTCACTATTTGACTCTTTTATCGATCCCTCCTAGGACCTAAAATATAAATTGTCATTCTTTGGTGTATCAGAAGAGAGATGAGATAATTTCTCAATTGAGTCAATCTTGAAGTCATCTTGATTCTCTAGTGGGTGCCAAAAATTTGAACAATTTATTTTTATGGTAATCTTAATAGAGAGTTATATTTTGGTGGGATCAATGGGGGAGCTTATGTAGGAGAATGTTTCTCTATACTTTGAGGGATTCTCTTGTGCACCTAAGGGTCCTTTTGAACCAAGAACTTCTATTTATTTGGAAGAGGACATTCCTTCACCAAATGTTAGCATACATGACATCTTCCACAATTGAATGGGATTCGTGTTGAATTTTTGTAGCCATGTTCGGTCTTCATAAATTGGTTTAGCAATTAAAATATGAAAGAAAAGGATAAATATAAATGTACACTTCAAGTCAGATTCAAAAGAGGAAAATTTAATTTTTGAAATTCAAATTACTTTTGCCTCCAAAATTAATTCAACTAGCCCCAAAGGTTAATCAAGTCGGCCTAACCCTTTGGCACACCTATTCATGCCCATTAATTTACTACTTAAAAGCAACTAATTTTCCTTATTTGTACGCCAATTCAGATTTCTTACACACACATCACTAGCATATTTGGCCCAATTTTCGACGGCCAAAATGTCGCTCTTGTGACACATAGGTATCCCAAGAGCGACACTTTGAGGTGGGGAAAAACATCAGTTCTAATAAAGTCAGAATTATGACACTTGACTTAATTTTCAGTAGAGCGACGCTAATTCCGAAGTTTGTTTGGTGGTGTCACAATTTCAATGTTTCAAATTAGTCGTTGCTCTTCCGAAATTTCACACTTCGTTGCTCTTCCGACGTTTATAAGCGTCGCAATTCTAGTGCCAACGAACACCATAATTGACATTTATAAGCGTCACTCTTTTGGCGAACAAAAGCGTCGCTCTTTCGATGAACAAACATGTTGCTCTTATGACGAACACAAGCATCGCTAGTCTGACGCTACAAAATTCCCCAACCGACGCTTCTAAGCGTCGCTCTTCCAACGAAAACAAGCATCGCTAGTGCGACGCTACACAATGCCCCAACAGATGCTTCTAAACGTCAGAATACCAAAGACAAAAAAAAAATATTTAAAAGAAAACTAAACGTTGGAATACCAATGGCCAAAAAAAATTATTTTAAAAAAACTAAACATCGGAATAACGACGAAAAAAAAATATTATTTAAAAAAGAACATCAGAGATGTCTTCTAGATGATCCTTCAAGATATGGTTCCAATATTCATGAATTCTTCTATAATGGTTTCCACAAAAGGTCTTCAAGATGTTAAACACTTCACAAACATCCTTCTATGGTTATTCAATATAACAACCTCAAAATTCATAAAGGATCAGCTCCAAGTAGTCTTCAAGGTCTGCAGTTATCTCAAGTTCAAAGAGTTTCCAAACAACCTCAATATTGTTTGCAAAAATAGTATTTTCATACAAGACGTAAATGTGCCTTTAACAAGGGTCTGCAATCCAAGTCTTTGAGCTGGTGATCCGAGCCTCCCACAGTCAAGGATCAAAACTAAAAGTCCATAATAGGTAGACTACCCAAGAATTGAAATTATGGTCCTTACAATTCAGCAACAAGTTTGAGCTTGAGCCTAGGCTATTTAGCTTAAAAACTGTGTCTCCAAAGGATGAGCCTTCTTCCAAGTTGTCAAGGATCTGAGATATTTAACTATTCAATAAACTAAGTTTTTCCAAACTCCAAGTGTCACTTCCAACTGCCTCTCCACATGATCAGATATGAGTATAGACTGAGATTTCCCACATATTTGAGCCACGAAAGGATAAATAACAAAGTCTATTTTCCAAGATGAGCTAACTAGTTATGTCTAGAAGTAATTCACTGCATATTTTTAGTAGAATCCCTCCATGGATCTGAGCCTAGGAATATTATAGATCCACTAAACTGAGTTGTAGTGATCCCTCACACACATCCGAGTTGTGAGATGACACAGTCCTAAAACCAATCTTGATTTGTCTGAGGTGTAAGGAATTGTTTTGAGGTATGATAACCCTTATTTGAGTTGTTGGAGACGACCTACACCAAACAGGTTTTTCCTTTATACACAAAATCGAGTTGCAATGAATACTCTCCACATATCCACGAAGGTATCACTACAAGGAAAATACCCTCTAGTGGAGGTTATAAGGAAGGTTTTTAGTGTTATAAAATTGGCCAAAATTGTCAAAAACAAATTTTCTACAACATTCGTTTATGGTTACGGGGGTTTTGGCGGAGCTTTTCACGGAATTTCAACACAACTAAAAAACTAGGCAGCCAGAGGTTATTATAATTGTTTTTTTCATTGGTGTGCTACTAAGGTGTCAATGCCCCAGTGCGTGTCATCTAGAACGTGACCAGGGGTGGTCGAAGGTGCATGCACCAGGCCATTAAGGTATAAAATTACACCGGGGTGCAGTGTTGGTGATACAACACATGGGGCCATTCTAGTTGGTCTTGGGATTTGTGTAGTGCCCATAGGTCATCTAAACACACCGGTACGTCGAGTTATAGAAACACACCGGTGCGTTGTATCATAAAAACGCACCGTTTGTTCTAATTCGTATTGGTATTTATGCGATGCCCATAGGTTGTACAAATGCTCCGGTGCGTAGACTCACATAAATGCACTGGTGCGTAGTATCGCACAAACGCACCGAGATTTATAATTGGTATTGGTATTTGTGCGGTGCCTAAAGGTCGTAGAAACACACCAGTGCGCTGTATCATACAAATGCACTGGTGTACAGTGACTGACACGCACCGGTGTTCATTTTGTATTTTTTAGAAACATCGACTTGTGACAGTGCAATTATTGTGATTTTTAAAAATTAATTATTCATCAAAGGTCGACACATCTTATAAAAATATTCATATTAATTCAATTTTTATTAATGCATTTGAATGTGATGTTTGGATTAATTTGTTATATCATGATGCAGAAGCATCCTGCCTAATTTTGATTATTTATTTGTGTGATTTAGGGGGTGATGTTTTTTTAATTATTTTATAAATTATGTACATTTTAAAAATAAATTAAGAGGAAAATCTGAGTGTGAGGTTTATTTTAAATATTCTCTTAATAAATTGAGGATATGAGTGGAGTTGGGATGGATAGATATTTTAGGGATTAGGAATTCCTTAAATGGAACTTACTTGAGTCAAAAAAGGGATAAAGATATTTTAGGATTTGGTTGAGATATTTGTGGAGGAAATCATGGATTCAAATTAATCCATAATTATGTATAAATTTGAAGCTTTGTGTGAGGATGTAGAGAGGCACAGAGAATGGAATAGGATAGAGGAAAATGTAGAGAGGGACAGTGTGTGGTGTGAAGAATGGTGAGGGCCAAGAAGGCAACAAATGTATATTTGGCCAAAAAGGGTTTGAAGCTGTAATTTTCTTGTTATTATTATAAGCAAGTATTCTAGTTTGTGTTTATTGTTCGACTCTCTCTTCATATATATTGATAGTTGATTTTAAGTGGTGTTAATGAAGATTTTGAATGAGGATTCCATGATAAAGGAAACACATAATCTAGTGTGCACAATATTTTAATTTCTGCAGAAACTCTGCATATTTGGTATCAGAGCCCAAAGATCTAACTAATCCGTGCAGCCACGGACGAGAGATGAGTGTGTGAATTTGCAGGAATAGGTGCACAATTGGGCAGACTTCGAATAAACAAAAACAACTGATTCCGGAAAATATCAAGTTGTGTAGATGGAACGTGGCAAGGGAATCGGATGGCTTCAGCGTAGAATGGCAATCAAGTACCATAAGTTGGAACGCAGGTATGAATGCAGGAACTGGAGACCGATTTGAATGAAACGTGAAAATTGATTGAGGTAGCAGAAATCAATGGTTGTAGATTCGAACCCAAAATAATTTCCAACTAGTGTCATCGTGTAAGCAGCTCGTTGTAGAGATTAGGTTGTATAATATGTGGTTTGTAATTAACGATGGTTAACAAATCTCACAATTGCGCAACAGCAATGTGAAAGAATGCCAAGTCGACATCTGTTTGCTTATGTCCAATGCTATCTGACCGGTGAGAGTTCTATTGAATATTTGTGCTAACATTTGCATCAGATTCTCTACAGCTTCCTTGATCATGTGTTGGGTTGATAATATAAGCCGGTAATCAAAGCATAGTGGAAGCCTCATGAAGTTCAAAGACTGTTGGGGCTGAAATAATGGAATGTTGAGTCTTGATGAAAGCCAACGGTAGGAGAATCAATATGTTGGGATTGACACAACCTGTCCACCATAGCACTGTAATAGGATTGTTGTGTGTTATTGTCAAAGAAATATTCCATGATTGAAGTATGAATGATGCTATCTCATTTTTGCAAAAGAATTAAAAAAATTCTGTCCAACAACAGTCCAAACCTGAAGTTATTTTCTAGGCATAGCATATTTTTTCCAAGATGAATTGTTTGTGAGATTCTTCTGCATAGATGTGAAGAGATTTATGCATAGGATAAGCCGTGAAGAGATGCTACAAACACTGAAGACCCGTTGCATACATTGAAGACTTCCTGCAAGCATTGAAGACCTGCATGTGGAAACTTGTGATCCATGGAGCTATCGGTGGTGGTTTATAAGTGTTTGGTGTGGACCAACCTGTGGAAGGAGTGCTTGCTACCATGTGTACATAAAGTGAAGTGAAGCATTAAATCGACTGTTGTGTTTAAAAGGAGTTTTGGCAAAGTCATAAGTTACCAAATAGCTTGTTTTGTATAACCAAATATTTAAGTGGCAGTGTGGATTTGGTAATTTCCAGGAGTTAGCATCTACTCGATTCATAAGTTGAATTCCATTCTTTAAGTAGAGGTCGAGTTATATTTATTTTATGGGAGAAATTATTCCCAACAGAGGGCCGATTCACTTCAATCAGTGGGGCGAATTTTCTGAAGATTAAATTTGTGTATTGAGCTAGAGAATGGTCAACGCTCATTCATAATATCAGTCCAAGTTGGAAAAATGAATTCCTTGTGCACATGCATCTCTATTGATAAGTAAGTTAAGCCATTATATTGCTAAAGCAGAGATCTCAAGCATGGTAATTCTCTTCATTGATTTAAATAAATTATTTTTTCCTCTCTTAAAAGAAAAGTATATTTGTGCTTTCAGAAGATTGTTGGAGTATATTTTACAGTGAGCACCTACACCAATGTGTTGACTAATAGTTTGAAGAAATACTTCATTGAAACTTAAAATTATGAAATGAACTTTTGAAGAAGTGTGTTGAACTTGCTGATTGAGATATGTTGGTGGCATTTCGAGAGCAAGTGATGAACCCAATCGCAGCGGAAGAATGGTGAGCTAGTGTGGTTGTGGTATATCATTTTGAGGATATGATAACTGATATCTACGTGAAGGATCAAGCCGGTAAAGGAGCATCTATGATTTCTATGAGTTAAAGATCATGATTGATCATTGCTTATAGAGCATGTGAAAGTGTTCACATTTTTCTGTCCCGAAGATAGTGAAGTTTGTGTTTGTTGCTACTAGAGAAATATGTTGATGCCACCATGTTAAAAAAAAGTTTTGGAAAATTCCTATGACTAAATTTTTTTGTGCAATGAAGAGAGACGGTTTTGCATGAGAACCGTCACTGCAAAGAAAGAGCTGCATGGAAGTGCAGGAAAACCGTCTGTGCTAAGATGATGAGCATGTTGGAGAGGTTATAGTATGAAGGGCATGCGAATATTCACAGTGATAAGAGCGACACAGAAGAATGAAATCCGGAGTGTTGAAATTTCAAAGAAAAGGTTTATTAAATAACCTTGAAGGGAGCATAAGGTATGATAATTCATTTCAAAAAAGGTATTTTGAATGTTGAAAATTAAATGGTTTATTTTATTTTCATCATAATATAAATCTTGGGAAAAGTGGATTGCATTTCGATTTAAAAGCTTAAGTATCATGAGTGATAATGGGAGATGATATAATTAGTAACTTATGATATTATCATAAGAATGGAGTATGAGATAGAATTGGTAGAGGGAAGATTTTACATCATGAGAATGTATTGAGCAGAGAGCAGTTTTACCAGGCAAATCCTTTGAAAAGAAGGAGCTACATGGAAGTCCAGGAAAACTGTTTGCACTACGATGATGAGCGTGTTGAAGAGGTTATGGTATGAAGGACATGCAAATATTCACAATGATAAAGATGGCATAGATGAGTGAAATCTGGAGAGTTGAAATTACGAAAGGTTTATTAAATAACCTTGAAGGGAGCATAAGGTATGATCATTCATTTCAAAAAGGTATTTTGAATGTTGAAAATTAAATGGTTTATTTTATTTTCATCATAAAATAAATCTTGGGAAAAGTGGATTGCATTTCGATTTAAAAGCTTAAGTATCATGAGTGATAATGGGAGATGATATAATTAGTAACTTATGATATTATCATAAGAATGGAGTATGAGATAGAATTGGTAGAGGGAAGATTTTACATCATGAGAATGTATTAAGGGTGTATGCTTATTGGTATATTGTATAACTTGTATTAGAGTCAAAATATCCACTATTGTAATTATTGGGTCAAGCTTTGAAGTCAAATAAGATGTTAAGGTCAAATGAAGAAATTTGGATAGCTTGAGTCAAGTTAAACCATTGAATTATTGTACAAAAGGGTGCATTTTTCATCCAAGATGAAGATTTGATGTCAAGTCTAGAGTCAAAAAGTCTTAAACCAAGTCAAAGGTTTGAATGTAATTAGGTGCATGATCGGCGGAGCCCGACACCTAAAGAGTTGGTTATTGTAATGCAAGCATTACTGCAGTTGTTGTTTGCAGTAAAGAGGAGCAAGAGAGTTGCCCAGAAATGATTTCAAGGCAGAGAATCATAAGAGTTCAAGCATAGGAAGAGAGCTTGTATTGTTGGATGGAAAGTATGAAGGCTTGCTGAAAATGGGATTGAATGAACAAATGAAGTTCGCAAAGGAGGAGAAGATGAATATTGATAGTCTTTTCAGAGGTTCTGAGAAAGACCTCAACTGAAGAAAGAAGAAGGAAAATGCCGAGACAAATGGCATATGGAAGCAGTTGACTGATGAAGAGTACGAGAGGGAGAAGGCTGAGATAATAGTTCACCTTGAGTTATTGATGGAATTGTTGCAGATAAATAAAGACTAGAGACATGGTTGGACCATGAGGAAGAAAGTGAAATGGAAGAGGCTACCCGCAAAGAGGGATCAATAGGTAAACATACAGTTAACAGAAGAGCTGAGGAAGCTCGAGCAGATGATGAGTGTGCAATTGAGATGTGAAGAACTCAGAGAAGCTGAGTTGAAAATGGAAGTTTCCATTTGTGGTCCAGAACGGGGTGAAATTCTGGGTGAAGAGATTAATGAGAAAGATCTCATGGACTATTGGAATAGTTCAGAAAAATTTGAAGATATGATGACAAGGGAACCAGATGGGGCTATGAAGCCTTGTATTTTTAAAACTCATAGTTTGTGTATGTTTGCAAGATGTTTAGAAGATGGTGGAAAGTTTGGTGAAACTGTCATAAAGATGAATAAATCTCTTGAGGTGAAGTATGATGGAGGATGCATTTTAAAGGAGGAAGGTACTGATTTCTTGCAGAAAAAATAATTCATATATGAATTCCTGTTTGGTATAAGACAACCAGTTGAAGCTGTTATGGAGTATATGCATAATGAAAATGCCTTATTGATATTCCAAGGAGGTAAAAAAATGAATTTGTTTGATGAAATTGATGACAGAATTTTGCAATGTGATGACACAGAAACCAGGATACCTCAGGAGGATTGCCAGAAGAAAAATGAAATTGGGAATGAAGGTTGTGATGAAATGCTGGAAACATTTCGCATGGAAATAGAATTCTTGGAAAGATGGCTCAAGGAACCTGAAGGAGAGATGAAACTTGCAGAACCTGATACAGAATAGATTACAGTTACTGTGCATGATAGGGATGAAATGTTTCTAACATTTATAGATTTGAGTGAATGTTTTAATCAAATAAAAATTTGGCTGTAGGTACAGAAGGAAAAATTAATAAATATGATGTTGAAATCAGAGAAATTAAGCAGAAATTATTTGGAGATGAGGTGAAAGATCAGGAGAAACAAGAAAGTTATGTCCTTAGAGACATAAAGGAAACAGAAGTATTGAACCAGCAAGATAAAGATGAAAGAAGCCAGCAATTCAAAATAGGATCTGCTAAAATCCAGAAGGTCTATGATGGGAGATTTGTGCTTGAAGCATCAAAAGAGGTTGAAAGGTTTTATCTTTTTAAAACTAATAATTTTTTAATGAATGCAAGTACAACACCGGATGAGAAATGTTTTACTATAGGGGAAATCAATGACTATAGTTGTGATCAAGGATAAGTTCTTGATTATTTTTCATTTTAGAAAGTTGAGTGTTCAGTGCAATTGGAGATGAAAGCATCAAACAAAGAGGAATTACTCTGAGAAATTGGCGAAAGAAATGTTGGAGAGGCCGATGGAATCCAATTGATAGAATGAGTGATGCTGATGTAAAACCAGTTCGAGATTCTTTCAAAGCTTGGAGACCAGAAGAATGGGTATCAGTGATTCTATAAAAGTTTGTAATTTTTGAAATAAATATGATGTGGTATGGAAAAGCGAGAGTTACATTCAATAGTATTCTGAAAATACTATTATGGAAATTCTGTGCAAAATTACAAAATGGAGTTGATACTTTAAAAGACCAGTGGCAAAACATAGTTTGGAATTTTGGAGGTAGCAAGTCATTGAGACCCTTGGCTATCGCATTATTACAGAAAAGTGACAGACCTCATAGACAGGAGTCTATGGAAAATTCTCTACATGGGGAGTCTGATGCAGGAGCATCCTGCCTAATTTTCATTATTTATTTGTGTGATTTAGGGGGTGATGTTTTTTTAATTATTTTATAAATTATGTACATTTTAAAAATATATTAAGAGGAAAATCTGAGTGTGAGGTTTATTATAAATATTATCTTAATAAATTGAGGATATGAGTGGAGTTGGGATGAATATATATTTTAGGGATTAGGAATTCCTTAAATGAAACTTAGTTGAGTCAAAAAAGAGATAAAGATATTTTAGGATTTGGTTGAGATATTTGTGGAGGAAATCATGGATTCAAATTGATCCATAATTATGTATAAATGTGAAGCTTTGTGTGAGGATGTAGAGAGGCACAAAGAATGGAATAGGATAGAGGAAAATGTAGAGAGGGACAGTGTGTGGTGTGAAGAATGGCGAGGGCCAAGAAGGAAACAAATGTATATTCGGCCAAAAAGGGTTTGAAGCTGTCATTTTCTTGTTATTATTATAAGCAAGTATTTTGGTTTGTGTTTATTGTTCGAATCTCTCTTCATATATATTGATAGTTGATTTTAAGTGGTGTTAATGAAGATTTTGAATGAGGATTCCATGCTAAAGGAAACACATACTCTAGTGTGCACAATATTTTGATTTCTACAGAAACTCTGCATCATATCATATCATAATTATTGTGAATTTTTAAAGTTCATTATTCATCAAAAGACGACACATATCTTATAACAATATTCATATCAATTAAAATTTTATTAGTGCATTTGAATGTGATGTTTGGATTAATTTGTTATATCATATAATCACATTTCACATCTCTTCATTACAATATTTAATCATCCATATATTTAATCAATGGTGTTACATTTCACAACAACAATGGAGAACACAATAGAATAAATTAAAACATATTTTAATATATATATATATATATATATATATATATATATATATATATATATATATATATGTAGTGAGTCTTTGTCCTATCTGGAATAGGATAGTGTGGTATCCCTTTGTCTTTAAATTGGGACACTATGTCCATTACATTAAACAAAATGTCTGATTTCACAGACATATTTCCAAAAATACAACGCCTTGCTTTGATATCCAAACATAGTGATCATCATTCTTCGCTTGAAGTATTGTCACTGCTAGAGCTACTTCCATGACTTGGGTTATTTTCAGGAATGTTTTGTTCATGGTTTTGATTTTTTTCTTCTTCTTCACCTTCCATCTACAAGCATAAAAATAAACTAAAATGAGTGTATATACATTGGTGAGAATAATGAAAATTGCAATGTTAAATAATACACATCAATGTAAATCGAAAAGGAAAATGACGTACGATAGCAACCATTGACTCATAAACTACACACATTCTTTCAAAACCATGTACCATGCCATCTTTCAAAATTTCATCTATTGGCGCAGTTCCATACTTTGTTTCCTGCTAGTTTTATACCCCATAACAAATCATATATTTAATATAAAAGATTTTTTTGTTCTATTAATTATAGACGAAGTTAAGTAAAACAATATCGATAGATTCTTACAAATTCCATAATTAATTTTTGATATGCCAACATATACTCACAACCCATATTTAACCTAATTTCAATCAATTATTCTCATGGTTCTTCTTTGTATGGTAGCGTCTGTTTGAAGACATTCAATGATGATTTTTGTAAAACAACTTAAAAAATACAAAAATGAAATCTAGTTAAGTTGTTATAAGGAGATATGATTACTCATAGCTTAGATATCAACACTTTTCTTTCTCGTCGTCTGTTTTGTTTATTAAATGGATTCCATTTTTTTTTTTTTTCTGCAAGAAAGTACTTGAAAATTAATATTTAATGCTAAATTGTTTATTTATTGTACCTAATGATAGAACAATTCAATGATTACATATTACATTTGAAGCACGTTGTTGTTGAGATGGCTCCTCCTGCGATTCAATTTTGTCCATTTCTTTGGCCATCTCCTTGTATACCTTTTTGGACATTCCTATTGGCATATTTCTAATATCAGCTCGTTCATCTTTTGGATTTTCATAATCTTCCTGAAAATGTAACATGACAATAAACTATTTAATTTTTATATTGATATATGAAAAGTAAATATAACAAAAGTTATATTTATAAAAAATTCTAGACAAACATTTAAAGGAATATTACTTTTTCATTCCTTATTTTTTGTTGTTGTACGTTTTTTCTATTAAAAGTCTGACATGTCTCGTTGACCAATTCTCTGGAAACTCTTCCTGTAGTTTAGATAAAATTTGGTTCTTGGAATCATTGGATTGATTTTTGCATTGTAAGTGGAAAAACGTCTATACATTCGTTCCACAAGATCCCTCAAACTTTTGTAAAGTTTTTCTCCCTTTTGTTAACCTCCAGCACCACTCTAGATGAGCTAAGGAGAAATTCATTTTCATTTGCATGTTCTATTTTTTTTCTTTTCTTTGAACAACGTTCCTTTTCTGATTTTTTGGTCCCTGTAGAACATTAAAGAGATGCAAATTAATATATTTTTGGACACATGTTATCTAATAATTTGAAGTATATTATTAATGAAAATTAAAAAAATAAACTCATATTGGATCGATAGTATTTTTTCATTCACCTAATTCATCCTTTTGCAATTTTTCCATCAAGATTTTACGCTCTTCTGGTCCTAGATTAGAAATAATCTTATCGAGCTTCGTTATTTTGTGGCTCGACATGATACACAGTAAACAATACATATTAGTTAAACTTACATATAGTTCAAAAATAATATTTTTTGTAAAGAATTTATAAAGAACTTGCCTTTTTTGCTTTTCTTGATGTGTTATTAGTATTTTTTGTTATTTTGATCTCTTGTCAGTTATTTCTTTATCAATATGAAACCTGTACCATATCATTCATTAATATATTTTATAAATAAATTTTCAACTTTTCAGGTAAAAAAATAAATCTCAAGAGGCTAGTGCGCCATTCATGGTGTACGCACCGATGTTGGTGCGTAGTGGTTTTATAAACGCACCGCAAAAACAGTATAACTCACCATATGGTGCTCTATGTCAAAAAGGAGCACCGGTGCGTTACATGTTAACCATCGCACCGATTTACAAAGACAAAATATTATAAATCATCCAGTGTTAGTTTTTGTGGCATAAACGCCACGCACAAACAAGGGACCACCATACGGTGCTCTTTGTGAACTAGAAGACCCAGTGCGGTGCATTATGTTACATGGTGCACCGATTAACACAATAATTTTTTTTTGCGAAACAACATGATCACGGTGCGCCGATGAAATAGTGCACTGGTGCCCTATTTTACATATGGCACACTGATTAAATTTTTTTTTTTTTTAATTTTTTATCTCACAGGACTTCCACGGTGTGATGGGATACTCCAGTGCACTGGTGCGCTAGGTTACGCCTGGCACACCGATAAAAAAAATATGTTTTTTAAAATTGCACGCAAGGGCCGACATGGATTGGGATTTGACTATGCAAGTTGTCCTGTGGGTTGGATGTCTTAGGCTTATATATAGCAATACAAACTCAAAAAATCTAAAATGAAAAGCCCTAATTCTGAAATCACAGAAAGAGGAAGAAGAAAGGGTAGAAACAAAAAGAATGTAGGGTTTAGGGTAAAAATGATTTTTTCTTTTTTTCTTTTTTTTTTCTTTTCTGAAAATGAAAAAAAAATTGAATTTTTTTTTTTACTGCGTAAAAAAAAACCATATAAAAAGTAAGAAAAAAAAAAAAAACTTTAATCATGAGATCGTTTGAAATTCTATGCTACAGGGTTTGAATCACTAGAGGTTTGGAATTCTGATTGTCTAAATACTTCTGTTCGAACGTATTTCGCTGCTCCATAGTGGCCTCGTGCTCTATTGCTCTAGATATGTCTCCTACAAATCTCTGGCTGAATTTTTTTGCAAAATTAGTGAAATAATGAAAAGTGTTTAGTATTTAATGAATTGTTTTATGAAATTAGATTTTCGAAAATATTTTGCCGCCCATTTTTCAATTTACCGTTTTTTTTTTCACTTAAAGAAAATAGAGCTGCGCTTTTTTTATTTGCGGTTATTCATCTCCGGTGCGTCACATAATATCACCGCACCAGTGCGTCTGTTTATATCACGGCACCGGTGCACAGTAACAAAAACACACTAGTGCGGTGATCTGTACATTAGCACCGATAACAATAAGTCCATTTTTGAGGCACCAAAATTACTTTTAGGTGTGTGCACCAAAATTTATTGTTGATTTTACTCAAATGTAGGGAGAAAACATCATAATTATATCAAATGGACAATTCTTCAAAATCTAACTCATTACATAATATTTCTCAAAGTCCATCGTGGAGTTCTCCCTATCCATCTTGAGACATAATATTTACTTCAGATTTTATTTATATTTTCATTATCTAATTGAATTTATGTTTTTTATCCATGTCAATCATGCACAACTTAATTAAATTTATAATGTATACAAATTTGCAGGTTCATGCAGATTCAAAATAAAGTTTAGATGCACAAAATATTCAAACAGCTAAAAAATGTTGGAAGCTCTTATCAAGAGCAGCATACTGCAAGGCCCATTTGGTAGATGAAAATGGATAACCGCTTCACCCTGCCAATTGTAACAATATTGCATCTTCTAGCCACAATCCTGGGACAATGATGGTAATAATTACAATTGTTTGGTATATTGATTAATGTAATTATTTCAACGTCAAACCAATTAATCATGCAATATTGTCAATGTGGTTACTAATTGATATCATATATTTTGTACTAATCATGTCCAAATATTTTTTTTTAAATTATTAGGATTCTAGTGATGATGAGCGACTTACCTACCATCTTCCGTTGCACCCCACGATAATGTCAAATCGAGAGAAGACTGAATTAAGAGAAAAAATTGGAGAGGAAGGATACCAAGAATGGTTGAATCAACCATCGATTCAATTCCCGCTACGTCCAGATTCACTAATTAGGAATGACTACAACAATAGTAGTTCTTCACAAGTTGGCAATGGAGGTAATCAAATAGAGGTTGGTATGGATGATTACTTAAGGGATACGACTAGCATGGAGACAATTTTGTTAGATGCATTCCAAAACGATGATCAGCTAGGGGATGATGCTCATATCGCTGACACCTTTTTCAAAAGCCTTAAATTTGCTTCCACCACCCCTCTCTTTGGACCTGGTGGTCAGTCAAAATCTACTGATTTGGAGACAATGATGTTACTGTACAACATGAAAGCAAAGTTTGGCTTGTCGAATGCATGTTTCTTGGAAATTTTGAGGTAAGTTACCATAAATTCCTCCCTTATATAAATTTTAGAAATATAATCAGTACACAATGAACATTAAAAATGGTAAATTTTATGAACGTTAATAATTATATCGACATTAATGTACATTTATTAATATATTTTTCCATGATCATGAACTACAGGTTATTCAAAGATAAGGTTCTTTTGAGTGATAATGTCTTGACCGGTAGCTGCGAAGAGGCAAAGAAATTTTTGAAAATGTTGGGTGTTGAGTATCATATCATGCATGTCCAAATGATTGTATTCTATATAGAGGAGAATATGCAGACAAAGAGATATGTCCAAAATGTGGGCACGACAGGTAGGATAAATAAAAAATAAGGGTAAATCACGTACTGGTCCTCCTTTTAAGATATTGAGGCACATGCCTATAATCCCAAGGATTCAAAGGCTATTTTGTTGCAAATAATTAGCTATGTTGCAGAGATGGCATGCCTCACACAGAAGTGAGTTGGGAGTTATGCGAATCCCAACTGATTCAATAGCCATGAAACATATAGAGGATACATGGCCCGAAGAATTCAAAGACGAAGTACGAATTCTACAACTTAGCATAGCCATGGATGGCGTCAACCCATATTCCCTCGAGAACACAACCTATTTTGTTTGGCCTGTAGTAGTGATCACTAACAATATCCCCCCATGGTTGTCCGTGAAGAATGAACATCTTATGTTGGCTCTCATAGTCCTTGGTAGAAGACAAGTGAAGAATATGGATGTCTACTTACAACCACTGGTAGATGAATTGAAGGAATTATGGGATGATATAAATGTATACGCAAGAACCATTGCAGTAGAAAGGATTTTTACATTGTATGGCATATGTGCTTACACGACACATGATTATCCAAGCTTAGGAGTTTTCTCTGGTAAATTACATGTTTAATTTATTGATTTGTTTATATACGTAACAATATTCTTTCACATATTAGTTATTTAGTTTGTTGTAATTGTTTTGATCTTCATGATATTCTTTAACGTTCCATGCATATTAATTGTATACAATAATCTCGCAGGTCTTGTAACAAAAAAGTATTTTGGATGTAAATGTTGTGGACCTTCTCTGAAAGATAGATGGTCCAAGGACCTACGAAAGCCAGTGTATGATTGCTCCAAGGTATTCCTCCCAGAATAACACCCTTACAGAAGAGTAGCATTCACTTTCAATGGTAAACGAGAGAGAACCCAAAGGCCTCCAATAACTACACCAGCTAAATGGCTTAGAGCATATGAGAGAGAGAAGGAGAGGGAGTTCATAGAAATGTTTGATTCAAATGGGGAGCCTATGTTTGATGATCTAGAATTCTTCGACACCTATGTTGAGAAATTTCCCATTGGGATGAAAAGGAAATTCATCTTTTATAACCTCCCATATTGGGAACATCTTAATGTTACCCATTTATTAGATCCCATGCATATATTTAAAAATGTTTCATATTCTTTATGGAGGAACATATCATCGAAACAAAGTGACACATTAGCTATTAGGAAATATCTTATTACTTCAAAAACTAAAAAGAAACATTGGCCAACACGATTAGAAAGTACAAGATCAGATGAAGGAGCTGGTCCCTCTAATTCATGCTATTTCAAAGAAGGTGATGTCCCATGGATTTTAAAAAAAGATTATCTTTCTTTAGCAAAGGAAGTTTTAATGTGTGTGAGGGTTCCATCTTCATACGAGTCTTCACTATGGCGTTTCTTCACCATGGATGACCATTTGTCGGGGTTGAAATCACATGACCATTTGAATCTTCTAAGAGTATGTGTAATGTCAAAAGCATGATTTTATTATTTGTTATATTAATAAAATTTATCCCATGCAGAGATCATAAAAAATAGCTAATTTTGTATATTATTGCACGTGTTTATAACTTTGCAGTGTCATTATCCTTTATTCGTGCGTGTGTGTGTGAAACATTAATTCCCTCAAGACCTAGGACGTGCCATATCTAAATTATCTACATTTGTACGTTGGATCACGTCAAAGGAGATTCATGTGGCTAGCATTCCATGGTGGCATCAAGAGATAGTTGAGATTGTTTGTATGTTTGAGAAGGAACTGCCGATGAGTTTCATGGACTTGCAAGTTCATCTTCTAATCCACCTAGTGTATGAGGTTGAATTAGTTGGGGTGGTTTCTTGTCATTGGATGTTCTTCTTAGAGAGGTACATAAATAAATTGAAAGGTTTTTTTCGACAAAGGGAAAAACCCGAGGGGTTTATGGCAGAGGGGTACATATCGTATGAGTCTTTCTATTATGCCAGTGAGTACATCAAGCAGATTGACAAAAAACCAAGTGCGGTGATTTGGGACGATGAAAGGGATGAAGACAAAAGAGAAAGGGAGTTGCTCCAAACGAGTGGAAAAAAACGCTTGATAAAGAGTAAGCGACTTATAATTTTTCAAATTTACACAAAGTAAATATTCATGTTGAACTTTGATATAATGTATATTTTTATCTCTATGTACTATATAATGTCAGTTTGATTTCATCAGCGAAAGCATAAATTGAAGCAATCAATAAATTCGTTCTTTGCAATTTTGAAGCGACACAACTGTGGGTCACATTGTACGAAAAAAATAGGATGAGATGGGATAGTGACATGAAATAATTTAGACGGTTGAATGGTAGAAGTGTTCCTTATCCTAATCATTTAAAAGAAAATATGCCAAAAATATGCCCCAACATTTGGGTTGCTGACCAAGTTAGAGAGAAATATGGTGCAACCGGTTGTTACCCACGTGCTGAAGAGGATGCGCTAAACGTAGGGATTGGGTGCAGCAACTCGGTAATAATCTATTTAATTTATATGTACATTTGAAACTTATAAGACATCTATATTTAATATTTTAACTGTTGGGTTATTATAAGACACATGACACTATGATTTTTTTAACTTTTTTATAATAGGTGCATTTGTTCCCATCTATGTGGGCATATGGACACCATTTTTTGCATAGAAAATGTCGATACTGGAAACATCACACAAGATTGTGGAGTGGAATTCGATTTCGAACAATCTAGTCGATCTAGCCACCGTGATCAAAACCTAGTATGAGGGACATTAGGTTACGTTGGAAAGATACAAGAGATCACTGAAGTGGATTTCTCTTCTTTCCAATGTGTTATTTTCAGGTGCAAGTGGTGGGACACCTTTAATTGGAATAATGTAAAGGAATATTGCAATAGTAGGCTGATATGTATCAACTTTAGAAAGATGTGGGATAAAGCTAAGGAGCCCTATGTTTTCCCCAAACACTGCAATCAGGTGTTCTTTTACCCAGATGTGTTGGATATGGATGGGTGGTTCGTATTAAGACATGACCCTAGATCAAAACATATTTTTGAGAACAATAGTGTTATCATGCCATGCGAGTTGGAAGATAATGAGTGTGATCATGAGAACCAAGAGTGATATGGTACATGTGTTATTTGACCATCAATATTTATACTTTTTAAGATGGGTTTTTCGAAACATTAAAATATGTATTTTGAATTAATTGGTAATTTGGATTGTGTTAATGTTAAAATCAATATTTCACTTGATCTCAAAAACAATGGTGTACTGTATAAAGTTATTTTTTTATATGTAAGATGATAATAAAATAATGATAATTCTAAATCACATGAATTTATTTGCATTATTTTCTAACTTTATTATGTTACAATAATTCATATTATTCTAGATTTATTTTTTTACAATTATTTAAAATTTTACAAATTTAAATTTTTTAATAAAATAATTTCACATTAATACAATTAAAATTTTACAAATATTTTACATACAATTACAATTTTACAATTTCACATATAATTACAATTTTAGAATTTTACATACAATTACAATTACAATTACAATCATTTCACAGTAATACAATTAAAATTTTACAGATATTCTACATAGATTTAGAATTAGAATTAGAATTAGAATTTTACAATTTCACGTACAATTACAATTACAATTAAAATTTTACAAATATTTTAAGTATAACAATTACAATTAAACTTTTACAAGTATTTTACATATAAAAATTACAATTAATACAAATGCAATACAATTTTAGAATCTTACATACAATTAGAATTACAATTATTACAAATTTACAATATCATGATCATTTAATTTTAAATTAATTAATAAACATCACGATCATGATAACCATCGTAAAAACATCATATTTGATTAAAAAACACATTCAAATTCACTAACATCATCGTGATTTTGACCATCTAACAAAACACAATTAGCATTATATAACATCATCACAACACAAACATCAAATATACATTTCATGTGAAAAAGCTGCTATCACATACACATCTATCTGCAAGCTGCACATTAAATGAACATATCCAACATAACCTAACAATATACACATCATGATGATCACCAACATGTAAATTAAGTACAATTGCAACATGAACATAAAATACGTGGACCATATATATATATAATGTTAAAAATATACAACTATAATATAAATGTCATCTATCAGCTGGTGGTACATCATCAATAGCAGTACTAGTTGAGGCCTGCTCAGTCAATGGTGTAGCCTAGAAAAGTTGATCAGTCGATACATGTTGATCATCACGTGCCTACTGATCTGGTACTAGTGCCTCATGTTGATCAGGATCAACTGTCGACTGCTCATCGTGATGACTGGACATGGTCAATGGTCCAGCCTGCTCATGGTCATTGTGATGACTGGACATGGTCGATAGTCCACGCTGCTCTCCATGATGACTGCTACTCGATGCTAGTGGAGGCTGCTCATTTTGCGTGACGCGAGGTGAACGATGATCACTCCCCTAATCGTGATCATCAGATGATGCGTCGGCACTGCTCGCGGACTGTCGATCACGTGATACGTCTTGACCACGCCTATAATGTGCAAGGGTCCTCCTCAGTCGCGTAGCTAAGGTCGTAGCTCCTACGACCGCATTGGGATATACATGTCACGTGACATGCCTCTCCACATATGTACCAGCCTACCATCGGCCTGTATGTCTCTCATAGTAGCAGGCCTGACTCCCACCTCAACAATCAATGCATAGAGTTGGTCGCCCAACTTCATACTCAATCTGCTATCAAGCCTACCGCGTCTAGAAAAAGGTGGTAATGGCACACTAGTAGGAGCAGGTCTCTCTGCACTGGCCTCCTGATGATCCTCGGCATCTGGCATATCCTGATCATCATCAGGATCCACACCTGTATCATGTGGTTGTGTTGGCATGTCCTCGCCATCAAAAGACCCAATGTCTGCAAAATATATACAAGTACAGAACAATAATTAAAAAATTTCATTACATAATTTAATAAAAACAAGTTAAATAACATGTTAGAATAAATTATAAATAAAATAGTAATATTACCTCTATCATCCGACAGCTCATCATCTGTGAAGAGGATGTTGGCACACCCTCACCAATCCAAACTAGCATAAGGACAGGGGACAATAATGAAGGGATTCTTGTCAACACTGGCTAGAAAATCCAATGAATCATACGATATCCTCGCAGAAAACTCAGTCTCGCCCCTCTTGGACATCATCTATCCCCACATGTGCATCCGTGCCTCCAACATCGGTCTATGAGGTTGCCGAAAAAAATTAGGCCTCGTCTCTAGAAACCTCTCAAAAAATAAATAAAAAATCTCTAAAGAAAAAGGGAAGTTGACCCTGCCTTGTGCATGAGCACGACATATATCTAAGGCTGTATAGAATTGCCGCAAAAAAATGGCAGACCACTTAACAAGGCGTGGCTCCTGTACTAAAGAATCAACATATTATAGAAGCAGACAACTAATGCATTACCTGTCACTGGTGTTGTGTGAAATGGTCGAAATTAGAAGTGAGAGGCACCTCACCTCCTGACTACCAAATGCAACAATACGTAACTGACCTCCAGAGACCTGAAAATCTAAAGGAGACAGTATATTTGCGCTAATGTATCTCTATGAGTACACCAACTGAATCCCTGCTGCATAGCCATCTGGAACCTCTTGGAACGAGGGAAAATCCACCCCTCTCCTTGATAGCCCTATAATGAAATATATATCCTCCTTAGTGGGTGTGTACCACTGGTTAGGGCCAGCCTAGAAAGCCTGTGGGTGGGAATTCCACTTGTGAATAAGATGTCTCAAAAAAAAACCATTCCCCTTTAGGGAAGTAGCCTCCTCATAGAACTTGAGGAGGCCTACCTGCCTTAGGAGCCCCTGGGTAGCTGCTGTAATAGGGAGAGGGCACACATCTCTCTCCCTCTCTTGTACCTCCCACAGGCGAACCATGTTATACTGGTCCGCTTGTTGTTGCTGTTGTTCCCCCTATTCTCTCCTTTCATGTCTTTGAATGATTGACATATTAAATACATTTTTTTTATTAAATGAGACATGTATTTAGGAATATACATATATGATTTTTTTTGGGAAAAATAAAAACAATCGATGCGCCACAAAAAATAGGCATGCACCGGTACCGGTGTGTTTTTTTTGTCGTGCACCAGTGGCAGTGTACCTGAAAATTTTCAGCGCACCGCTCTCCTGGAATTATTCTTAAGTCAACAGTCTGGTGGTATGATAGACAACACAATTGACTATGGACCGTGTCGGGAGGGCGGTGCGCTAACTGAACTCTACTCCCTGAGGCATATAGTTCGGTTAGCGCACCGACCTTCTGACATCATTACACAGTCAACGGTGTAGTCTTTTACCAGGCCGCACCGTTGACCCTGTAAAAATGCAAAATGCAGTGCACTGAAAAAAAATACATGCCTCGGGGCGGATATTTAAGTAAACGCACCGCATTGCCACTATTACACATGGTCAACGGTGCGGCTAGGTAACCCATTGCATTGCATTTTTTTTTTAAATTTTAAAATAACACGGTGCACCTTTCGGTACTACATTGGAACTGGTGTGGATACCGTTAGCACCGATTATTGTGCGATCTATAAATTTACAAGCAACACCGCGAACTGGTGCGAGCCGAACGACTCGAGCGCACCGCACATTTTTTTTCTTTTTCTTTTATATGGTTAATTTTAAGGTAATTTGAAATTCTAATTTGCTAAAAGGATTAATTATGGAAAAACAAGAAAAATACCTGTACATTTGGCCATCGAGGAGGCATATTGGTTGTAGAATTTGCAAAAGTAAAATTTCCCATCGTTTTGCAAAATTCAAGCTGGAGATTGGTGGGCAATGCACAACAACAGTGCATGCAATGGGTGCAATGGGAGCACCGATGTCAAGGCGGCTCAGACAAAGATTAATTGCACTGGTGCTTGAGAGCTCTGGAGCATTGAGAAAAGTGAAAAATGCTATTTTTTGGCCGCAATTTTTTTTTATTTAACCTTGTTTTGGTGCGCGAGGTTTTATAGGCACACCGGTGCGGTTTCTTAAGACTGCACTGGGCGATTTCTATTTTGGTGCGGGGTTTTATGATGCACCGGTGTGGACTCTTTGTAAATCCTCGGTGTGCTATAGTAATAAGACGCACCGGGCGGGTGTGTACAGAGTGAATGTTGTTCGGTGTGCCAATGTTTTGTGTGCACCGGTGGTTTATTTTTTTGAACGCACTGGTGTGGTTTAGGATGATAAGCGTACTGGATGAAAAAAATTCGCAAAAACCTCCACCTGCCAACCTCCTCTAGTAACCTCTGCTAGAAATGGATGTCTGGGGTATTTTTATAAGGGGTTCCTCAAAAAAATATGCTAGAGGGTCTTTTCCTTGTAGTGTATTCCTCCTTGGCCTCCTCAAACTATGATATTCCTTCCTGCAATCCAAGGGCACATATGGTTGTCAAGGTCTGCACTTGTCTCTAAAATATTCACTGATTTTCTTGAGCTAAAATGGAGCATAGATTTATATTTATAGTTGTGTGTCCCTATGAAGAGACATGAAAATTGGGTGAAATAAACCGACACAAGAGCCGAAATATCCAGATTTATATGTATTAATTGAAATTAAAATTTTAATTCTAGAGGCCAACTTGATCTAGTTTTTTTTTTGTTATATCGTTTCACTTGTGTCTTACCTTGTTTTGGTAATGATGCATGTTGTAGGTGACCTTGTCTATTATTCTCATAAAAAAAATTCTCAAGAAATCATAGATTGCAACATCCCACTTTTATATTGTTCAAGGCACTCCTTCTAAAGTGCTAGAGAATACACTTTAATACTAAAATGATGCACAGTTCTTGAACATGTTCCCAATAAGTTAGCCCTCCCCTTTGTGTGCCTTCAGAAAATTCCTCAGATAATAATTAAAATGACTTATGCACTTGACATTCCTCCAACAACATGAGACACAATATCTTCTACTGAAACAAAAGAATATTAAAAAAAAAACATTGTAGGATTAAGCGAAATAATTGCATATGGTTTCAGTGTTCCTTAAATGTAGCTCATTCCCTTATGTTTTGGTTTGTCCTTAGAGAGGGCTTAGGTCTAGTCACCCTTCATTGTGCACTTTCTAAGACTATGATCTTCGTTCCTGGAATCCAAGGGCACAGGTGGTTGTCAAGGTCTGAGCTTGTCTCTAAAATATTCATTGATTTTATTGAGCTGAAATGGAGTGTAGATTTATATTTATAGTTGTGTGTCCCTATGAAGAGACATTACAGTTGGGTGAAATAGGCCTACATGAGAGCCGACATGTCCAGATATATATGTATTAATTGAAATTAAAATTAAAATTCTAGAGGCTGACTTAATATTGTTCAAGTTCGAGTCAGTCCCGAATGAGCTATAAAATTTGGTGTATTGTTCAAGTCTGAGTCAGATTCCGAGCCAACTATCGAAGTCGTGATAAAATAGCTTTTTCCTTCCCAAATTAGCATTTTTGCAACAATTATTAGAATATTGCATTGCATTTGAACCCTGAGCTTTGCTAACTTAAAACCTTGCAACAACTTAATATTTGTAAGTGTTAAATTCAACATTTGCATACAATGAAAGACCCTCTTTGCCATATTTGATGCTTCTGCCAACTATAAATTTCACTAAACTTAAGACCATGCAACACCAAGAAGACATATAAGGAATTCTTTTGAACATGCTTTTCAGTTGAAATTTAAAATTTGAAAAGAAAAAATGGATATGTAGTGAACTAACTTTAAATACCCTAGGTGATAAATCATAAGAACTTGGGTGTAATCTCAACATTTCCACATTTGGCATACATGTTTATAAGAGCACATCCCACATTAGCATTTGATTGGAGTTCCCTCATGATTTCCTAGCTATGAATCTCTCTTGCCTGTTGTAGAGATGCTAATATGGCATATGCATAGAGGAGACATGAAATTGTGTTTGGATTGAGTTTTATGCTTTCTTGTTGCATCTGACGAAAGAAATTACTCTTTGTAAACATGCTTTCCTCCAAAATTTTGCTCAAATCAGTGGAGAAATCCTTTTTGGAATGCCCACTGAAGTGTGGATGCACATTCTTACTTGCTTGAATACAAGGGTCCTTTGGTCCATAATGTAGACCTAAAAAAAATGCACGGTGGGATGTTAGGGACTTTATTGCCATTAAAACTCCAATTCCTTGCATTATTTATTTGCAAGATGACAAATTGTGACTGGACTATTGTATAATATTTTTTTGGTAATTTTCTTAGAGCATGTTGATCATCTCACAGGGTTCCTTTGGGAATTCACTTATGCATTTTATCAAACATTTAACTTGCTCCTCAATCTTTCCACTCTGGGTATAATAACTGTCCTACAAACCACAATTTGGTTTCACCATTTCCTCAAATAGCTTCAGAGCCTCATCAACACACCCATTTTGTGCATACCCTTAAATAAAGGTATTCTAGAAAACTACATCTCACTTTCACATTTTGTCAAACATTTTGCATGCATCTCCCATACATTGTTCTTTGAATGAGATCTATCCTCAGAACTTATTAACATTTTTCACTAGCATTCTTTGTCTTTGGCACATGCATGCTAAATGTTGAAACTTGGGCTTTGATACCATTTATAACTTCCCCCAACCACCCAATTGGGTGATACCACCAGCCTTTGATATTGATACCATAAGTATTTAATAAGACACACACATAATGGGAAAGATAACATAATATTATGCATGAAAACTGGAACAACCCCAAGATGACCCTTGTATGTACTTGTACACATTTTTAATATGCTGGTGAGATGGGTACTATGAGGCATGTGTGTAGAGGTATTTTCTATGCTATTAAGGCCTGTGTGCCTATGTGTATGTATATTTGAAGTCAAAGTGATTGTGTGGTTAGGATGGAGAGCCTCTGAGTTAAAAGGCCAACAAAGCTAGTAGATGTGACATGTAAACATATGAACACAACGGGACACAAAGAGTATGGTGGGCTAGGATTCCACAAAAAGCGAAAGGTAAGGTGGCAAAACCAAGAAATGGTTTTTCAAATTCATCTTCAAAGGCATCATATTATGTGAAAAATATTTAAAATGAAAAATAAGAGACATTACATAAGCCCAAATGGTAAGATATTCTATAGTAAACTGGAGAATTTCTTGCAAAATGGTTGTAAAGGAATGAAAACCCCTGCTGCAGGTGATCTTCAAAAAGTTTTTTTATTGTTTGTCCACTACTACAAGGGAGGTATTCTTGAAAAAATTCCCAACCTTATAGAGTTTGCTGTCATCTTAAGACTCAATGAGTCTCAAAAGGAAGTGTTTGAGATTATAAAATTGTCCTCAGAGCATATATTTGGTAGATTGTTCCTGTGAAATTAGGCACTACTATTTCCAAATATTTGGCACATGCATATGGTATTATGATAAAAAGAGTTGCATCAATAGCACAGGTGGACCTGAATTCAACAACAATCCATCCAATGTCAATTTGCTGCTACAAGACCTCTTCTGTTGTAACATGAAAACTAAGATAAATGCTGATAAAACATATTTTGAAAGAGTGGGACTCTATAATTCAATTCAGATTTACCCATAATAGTCACATCACCATTCCATCTTGTAGATTTACCCCAATAGTCACAACACCATTCCAACTTGTCTTTCTCATAGAAAGAAGGTAATTTTGGTACCTTGGAGCCTTATGCTAGAATTTTTGGACAAAATATGTGAAGCCTATTATAAATGATCTAGTTGTAGCTATAACACACCAAAATTGGACTGTGAATTGTAATGTACATGTAGGCAAGTAGGCAACATGTCAGCTTTGTTAATGAAATAGATACCATTAAAGGTGGTTCCCACATTGATCTAGTAGTAAAACAAATAACAACCCATGTGATGAACATTGTAAATAAGAAGAACAAGAAAACTACATTGAAACACACACGATCAAGAATAATTTATGGATCTTTGTCAATCATTTGATTGACAATCCCACATTTGAATCCCAAACCAAGGAGACACTGACAACTCGTCAAAACAACTTTGGTTCAAAGTGTGAACCCTCTCAAGAGTTTTTGAAGAAAGTTGCTAAATGTGGAGTTGTTGAGAACATATTATCATAGGAAGACTTCAAACAAAGCAAGGATCTTAAGAAAACTAATGGAACCAAGAGACAAAGGTTAACTGGTATCCCCAAGCTTGATGATGAAAATGATGTAGGAAGCAAGAATTCTGATAAATGCACTCTGATTTTAACTGAGTGAGATTCAGCCAATGTCCTTGCGATGGCAGGGTTGGTTCTTGTTGGTCGAAATCATTATGGTGTGTTTCCCCTTAGAGGTAAGTTACTGAATGTAAGGGAATCCAACCATAAATAGATAATGGAAAATGCTGAGATTCAACATATCAAGAAAATCCTTGGTATGTAGCATGGAAAGGAATATGATAGTGTCAAATCTATGAGATATGGCCATCTTATGAATATGACAGATTAGGATCATGATTTTTCACACATAAAAGGATTTTTGATCAACTTCATACACTCTTTCTTGCCATATCTACTCAAGATTCCTTCATTTCTTGTTGAATTCATTACTCCTATTTTCAAGGCAACCCATAAAAATTGATGGGTATCGTATTTCTATACCATTCCTGAGTATGAATCATGGAGAGAATATCTGGGTGGATCAGCATCAAGAGGGACCATAAAGTACTATAAAGGTCTCGGTACAAGTACTTCTAAAGAGGGGAAATAATATTTTAAAAATTTGGACAAACATAAAAAATAATTGATGTGGATAAATGAAAAATATGGAGATGCAATTGAATTGGCCTTCAACAAGAAGAAAATATAGGCTAGAAAGAACTGGCTAAGAAATTTTGAGCCAGGAACATATTTGGACCAGACTAAAATGCTTATCAAGTACATCGACTTTTTAAACAAGGAACTGATCCTATTTTTCATGACTGATTTTCAAAGATCCATCCCATCCATAGTTGATGGTTTGAAACCATGGCAAAGGAAAATATTGTTTTCCTCTTTCAAGAGAAATTTTGTTACGCAAGCAAAGGTTTCTCAATTCTTGGGTTATGTCTCAAAGCATTTTCTTACCATCACGGTGAGCAGAGTCTTGCTAGCACAATTATTGGGATGGCACAAGATTTTTTTGTTAGTAACAACTTTAACCTCCTTGCTCCACTTGGGAAATTTGGTACCAGAGCCCAGGGTGGAAAAGATCATGCAAGGGCTCGATATGTTTTCATATGCCTGTCACCAATAACACACTTCTTATTCCCAAAAGATGATTATGTACTCTTGGACTATTTGAATGAAGATGGCCAAAAAATTGAGCCAACATGGTATGTGCCAATTATTCCAATGGTCCTTGTAACTAGAAGTGAAGGAATTGGAACTGGTTGGAGTTCCTTTGTACCTAACTACAACCCAAGGGAATGCGATAAGATGGATACGATACAATGGTGGTTATATCACCATAACTAGAAAAATTAAGCAGTTGGAACCTATGACTCCAACTATATAGTGCTAATACAGAGTACAAAGAATGCTAATACTACATATTCAATAAGCAATGGAAGCTTAACTTATTAGGGAAAATACTAACAACAAAATAGTAAATATTATCACTATTACTGCTTATATGTATAAGCTTCTATCATATCCATAGGAGTTACCAACCCAACTTAACTAGTACAATAGGGATATGCTTATATTCACAATACATAGCAAGTACTCTAAGATATCATGTTCAAACTTATAACAGGTTAAGCAATCACGTTATTCTCTTAATTATGGTTACTAATCTAATATCAATCATAATCAAGTCTTGATAAGCAGATCATGTTACATAGTTATCACTTTGGTTATGTCATTACCTATCACCATTTCATGAGTAATAGTAAGTGGAACCTGATTACAAAAAGTAGAGTTCAAGCCTGATGTTGAAAATGAACTAATACGACATCTTCATCATATCAAATATTAGGGAGATACAGTATCCATGTACAAAAAATATACATAGAGTAATAACCATGTATTCTTTAGAGTGATTCCAGGTGATCAATTAGTATGCCCATGATATACGTAAAGCTTACATATGATATTGCTCGTATTTCACCTATTGCTTAAGATTAGAGCTTGAATACCATCTATGTTATGGATAATGTTTGGATATGTATAAAAATTATAGTAAGCTTAGTTGTAGTTATAAAAGGGTGTATATTACTAATATAACAATAATCTTCTTAGTAATCATAATAAGGAGAGTAATACTCATAGCTTAAAGTGATACACATAGTACATGTATTAGTTGCAACTACTTTGTTCTATCAAATTGATGCACATGTTCTTTATAAATAGTAATGGTTATAGCACTATGTAACATGAACATGATGAAACCTGATTCCATACATAGTATGGCTTAGTTTAGATAGAACATATAGAATGATAACCAAGATGTTGTATGTATTCAGATTAGTTATGCTTACTCAATTACACATAACACATGCAATATCACTAGTACCAACTAAGTGTGTTAGCTCTTTTATTACCCTAGGATATAAACTATGTTCGAAGCCCATTGCTTTATCATTACTATTAGGATATGAATCACATAAGAGTCTAATTTAAATTACTAAGCTTAGATTGATCTGTGTAATAGCTTGAATATGGTTAAGATATAGCTTATATAGTGTTGAATAGGGAAACATAGATTGCTATAGATATCAACTTCATATGGTCATGGTATAGGTAGAGAGATTTCACTATGGCTTGTGTAATGGTTCACCCAAATCAATGCTAAGATTAACCAATCATACAAGATCAACTATTATATAAACATTAGCAATCAAACTGTGTTTCTACTTAAGGTTTAGATACACATGTTGGCATAGAGCTAGTAAGGCTATGTACTTATTACTCTGATTTCGGTCAGTGTTAACAAGGTATGAAATGAATAAGGAAACATAGATCATTACGTCATAACAAGGATCTTAGCTTGAATATGGAGTTCCTGGTCACTGTAATCTAAGATCTGTATTAAGGATATCATGTTTATACGAATATGTGTTATTTCGTTACGTATATTTACATCAATAAAGCTTGGTCATTGATTCAATGGAATTGATTCATTAGTACTAATAACATAGTGAAATCAATAAGCTTATAGATTCAATAGAGCTTACTACTAGCTTAACTAAGGTGATATAGTGATAGTTACTAAGCTTAAGATGGGTATCATAGGTACGATATGGTATCTTATACCAATATGCTTTCAGGTCCACATAACTATTATCACTGTAACTAATACATGGGAATCATAGAAGAGAGATAAGGGTGAATACATTACTCAGCTTAAGCTAATCCAACTCTTTTCAATAATCAAAGTTGGAAAGAGCGTATTCAATGATATCAAGCTAGAACAGGAACACACATATCTCAGTGTTGAGCTTACATTACACTTATGACCACATTAGCTATTGGAATAAAAGATGATTTATTAGGTAGAATATTGTATGCTATTACTCTATTCTTAACCCGTATGATGAATATGGACATTGTAGTATACACTAGAGTAACACTGAAATGTACTTTTTATAAAATACCAAAATGAGAAAATGTAGATTAGGGAAACATTATACTCATAAAAACTATACAAGCTTACGAATCCGGATATGATCTGAGTCTATACTACGATATGGATCTTTTTATATCACTTTATTATGATATATTGATTGGCCTAGGATTAAGGGACATTTCAACATCCTGGAGCAGTGGAAATTACACCATTAGCTTGGCACCTTGGTACAAGGGTTTTAAAGGTACAATTGAACCAACTGTAAAGGATAATTGTGTGTCTTACATAATTAGTGGCATCATAGAGGAAATTAACGAGACAACATTAGTAATTACAGAGTTGTCTGTTTGCAAGTGGACTGATGATTACAAGGAATTTCTAGAAGCATTGATGAATGGGAATGATAAAATTAAAGAGCCGTTCATATGATACTACAAGGAATATAATATTGATACCAAGGTCCATTTAGAGGTGTCATTGTCTGAAGATAATATGAATATTGCACTTCAAGAGGGCCTTTTAAGGAAATTCAAACTGACTACTACATTTAGTACAAGTAACATGCATATTTTTTACTCAAAGGGAATCATTCATAAATATGAGACCCATGAGCAATTCTGGAGGAATTCTATCATATCCGTCTTGAATTCTATTAAAAGAGAAAGAAAGTCCAATTGGACAACATTCAACTTGATTTGATAAAATTGGAAAACAAAGTCATATTCATCATGGGAGTTGTAAATGAAGAAATCATAGTGAATGACAAGAAACATGCAGAGTTGTTGCTTGAATTGAAGAGCAAAGGTTTCACTCCATTCCCCAAGAAGGGAAAACCTGTTGAGGCTTCTATTGCTGGGGAAATAGTAGATGATGAAGATTCTCCTGAAGACAACATTGAGACAGTAAAGGTTGTTTGTGTTGCAGATTATGAGTATCTTCTATCCATGGCTTGTTAATGATTCTATGAGTGCCTATGAGAGTGTTGGAATGGGTTTGTTCAGGGATTCTTCATTGATGGGTACATTTACCCTACCTTTGCAAGTCCATATCATGAGGCTCCTATTTGCATGATATCTTCTATTATCAATGGATCCCTTATATTTATTGATCCTTGGGTAGTATCAAATCCTTCAAAAGTAGAAAATTATGGGGAAAAAATATCATTTAGTGTGGTAGAGATTTCCTAAGAGGTGATCTAGTCAACATCTGATAACTCTAACTCAGGTCTCGAGTATGATGTGGAACCTAATAGGTATTCTTTTCATTTCTTGACTATCGATTGTCCATATTCTCGTGATCTCCTTGAAACTGAGGTACCTTCTGATGAGGCCACCTTGGAGGCCATGTTGATCATTGATTGGCCTTGGGAGGGGTTACATCATTGCTCATCTTTTCTCCCTAGTCTGGTCGAAAATTGATGTTCAAAACCGAGGTTATACTAGAAATGTTGAGTGACACCAGTGTTGAGAATCAACAAGATAATGAGCTTAGTGAAAAGAGTTTCCTTCACTAAGTGGGCTCACAGGCTATTTTTGGCGCAAGTCTATTTTTAGACTATGTCTATTTTTAGACATGGTGATCATATTTCAGAAGTTGTAGGATGATATTTGGGGATGGTTGGTCAAGTTGGAAAAATAGATGAAATTCTATTTTTAGAATAATGGGCAAAGTCTATTTATATATCGTTAATCTAAAAATAGATGCATGTCGATTATTATTGGCTCTTAATAATAATTAGACTCTAAATAGAAACTTATTCTCTTGGAGCACTTTGTTTCAGTGCACAGATCTGGAAAATCAGTGGACTGAGGGAATTACGCAATTCCCAAGGGCAACTGGAGGTTCATGCATGGAGGACTCAGTTAGAACTCAAGTGGCAAAGTTATGACAGAGTTGGAAGAGTAGTTTATGGAGTTGTATTCAGTTTAACTCAGTTAGACTCAGTTGAGCTAGTTGTATCTAGTCTAACTGAATGATACACTAGTGAGAGTGGAGTGAATTAATTAGTTAATTAATTCACAAATAATAACTCATTAATCAACTAAACAATACAATAGTTAACTACAGTGCATGGCAGTTCCATGGAGACCCAGTGGAGAGATAGGTGAAAGGGCAAGATGGACTATCTGTTGTGACTATAGTGATGCATTGATTTCATCACACACACATTGGAGTTGCCAATGAGGATTGCGCAGTCAAAGCAAGAGTAATTCAAATTCATTCAGAGCTATTATTCAGCAGGGATTGTGCAGTGGAGGAAGGCTAGCAGGGGGCAAAGATCGATGCATGGATTTGCAGATTTTTCCTGATTAGTGTGTGACGATTGTATTGTACTGAGAGCTTGATGTACTAAGATTTCTATGAGGATTGTTACATGATCTCCATGATACATAATATATGATAGTTGGGGTTTTCAGCTTCAGGCTTTCCCATTAAACAACTGTGTTATGTGTGATTTTTTTTATTTATGCTTCACATGTGTGTGCAATTAATTTTCCGCAAAAGAATAACAGTGGAATGATTCTGTATTGTGCAAGAAGTTAAATATCTTCAGATCAGGGGAATCTAGGACATATGCATGCTTAATGTATATAATTTCTACATGGTATTAGAGCATTGTTAATTCTTGAATATTGCAATTGTGAAGTATTTGTGAGTTTGTGTTGGTGGACAATTTGAATTTTCTACAGAATATTCTTGGTGCATTGAGTATACATTGAAATGGCTTTCAATGGGTTGCGAGTGGAGTATGCCCTTGATGGGAGCTCAAATTACATAGCCTGGAAGGACATGATGGAGGCAGTTCTGGAGGATAATGGACTAAAGGAGTTCATCGATAGTGATGTTCCTAATCCGAGATCTAGCGATGCTGCATTACTTGACGCATGGAAAAAGAAGACAACAAAGATGAGAAGAATTCTGTTGAAAGGTGTGAAGGACCATATTGTGTCCAACATTCACGGGAAAGCCACTCCATTCTTGATGTGGAAGGCTTTGACATATTTGTTCCAAAGCAGAAGTGACTAGAGGAATTTGGTGCTTAAAGACAAGCTCAGAAAAATAAAAATGGAGAAGGGCGACAGTATTCCAAAATACCTCACGAAGTTTTTCCACTGCAAGGATGAACTGGGAAGTGTGGGGGTTACTATTGATGATGAAGAATTGGTGAGCTTGGCTCTCCTTGGGCTTCCAAAGAGTTGGCATAGCTACGAAGACTCTGCCAATGGACGGGAGAAATTGCCGGGATGGGAGCAACTTTGGTCGGATCTTGTGCAGGAGGAGATAAGGCGGGGTACCAGGGATGGCTCTTCATCGAAGAATGAAGATGAAGAGAATTGCGCTTTGGCTGCCAAAGAAAGGAAAGGGAAAGGGAAGAAATTTCCTTCAAAATCCGAAGCTAAAGGCAAGAAGCAGGATTTGTCCAAAGTGAAGTGTTTTCACTATCATGAACATGGGCATGTCACCACTAACTGTCCACAAAAGAAGAAGAACAAGAAGGTTGCTAGAGCTGCAGCTAGAGAGGCCTTAGCCTCACAATTTGAACTTGATTTTTCTTTAATCGCATGCTTGGTTTCAATCTGTATGGGATCGGTGTGGTATCTTTATAGTGGTGCGTCTTTCCATATGACAGGAGACAAGGAGCTGTTTAGTGACTTGGAGGAGAATGACCTCCAGATGCATATAGAGATGGGCGACGATGGTCAGTACAATGCGACTATCATTGGGACCATTACCTTTGAGAGGAAGTCTGGTAATCCATTCTTGTTGAAGGATGTTATGCATGTTCCAGGTCTGAAGAATAACTTGGTCTCGGTCGCAATGCTGGAAGACAAAGGTTATGATTTTATTTTCAGTGAGGGAAAAGCCTTCCTTCGACATAAAACAATGGGTCAGACCAAGAAGATAGGGGTTCAAATTAAGAATCTCTAAAAGCTGGAGGTAGATGTCTGTGTTGCAATGGTGGGCAAAGCAGAAGAAGTGGTGAGCCAGGATGAGGGCGAATTATGGCACAGGATATTGGGCCATCTTCACCATGGAACTTTGAATATTTTGTAGCAGATTTCTACTGGACTTCCTAAGGGTACTCTTGCACAGTTAGATCAGTGCAAGGGATGTACTATGGGTAAGTTTGTGAAGACCACCTTTCATGAGAAGGAGAAGCGTGCTTTGGTGATCCTGGAGAGAATTCACATAGACGTGTGTGGAACTTTATCAATTGCTTCAACAACAAAACATAGGTATTATGTTATATTTGTTGATGACTATTATCGTAGATGTTGGATCTTCTTCATGCAGAAGAAGAGTGAAACGTTCTCAAATTTCTGTGAGTTCAAAGCATTGGTGGAGAAGGGATCGAGGAAGCAAGTGAAAGCTCTACGGAGCGATAATGGTGGTGAATACATCTCGGGTGAATTCAAAGAATTCTGTAGCAAAGAAGGAATTCGAAGAGAACTCATAATGCCTCATAACCACAGAATGTCACCGAGAGGAAGAACATAATCATCATGGAAGCCAAGATGATTCATGCTACATGACCAGTGGCCTAAATTAAACCACCAGAAGGCATGAAACACCGTAGTTTATGTGAAAAACTCGTTGTCCCCACAGAAAGGCTTTGCATGAGTACACCGAAGAATATTTTACTCAAAGAAGCTGATATTTCTGTCTTGGGTTTTTGGCTTATTTGTTCGTATTCACACGACAAAGGAGGCTGCCAGGAAGAAGTCGGATTTGTAATCATTATGGTTGGGATATCAAAGTACATAACCGTAATTATCGTGTGTATTTTCTAGACAAATTTCCGATGACTATGCAGCGACGCGGGATATAAAATTCAATGAGGTGAAAGCCATGAAGTTGTCGCTTGAGAGGGAGCTACGCTTGCATGTAGAGGAGGAACTTCTTGTTCCCAAAGATGAGCCTCTAGATGTGGATCAGCCACAGGAGGAGATTCATGGAGTGGAGGATTCCACTCATGCAGAACCAAACATTAGACAAGGTAGAAAGCGTACCACAGAAGCTTGATGCGGCACAGAATGTAGGAGTTCCTACATCACAGCGTAGACAGAGACAATCACCTAACCAATTTACTAGATACATGGCTCTTATGAGCAAGTGTATCGTGACATATCCATATTATTTTGAAGAAGCAGTGCAGGAGCCCACATGGGTAGATGCCATGGTGGAGGAGTATGACTCCATTGTCAGAAATAGTGCTTGGGAGATTGTTCCAAGGCAAGTGGGAAAATCAGTTGTAGGATCAATATGGATCTACAAGGTAAAGCAAGCTGCTGATGGGAGCGTCGAGAAGTATAAGGCAAGATTTGTTGCCCGGGGCTTCTCACAGATCAAGGGGATTGACTATGAAGAAACCTTTGCACCTGTCACATGGTATTCTTCTATACAGACCATCCTTTCTCTCTCAGCGCAGATGGGTTGGCACATTCATCAGATGGATGTGAAGACTGCGTTCCTTAATGGGATCATTGAGGAAGAGGTGTACATTGAGAAACCTGAAGGTTTTGAGATCTTCAGCAGTGAGTCACATGTGTGCAGGCTCAAAAGAGCATTTTGTGGGCTGAAACAAGCACCACGTGCTTGGTACATTCAGATTGACAGCTATTTCACTAGACTTGGCTTCACCAAGAGTGAAGCGGATGCAAACCTGTACCAGATTGTGGTGGAGGGTAAGATTTTAATCATTGTTCTTTATGTTGATGATTTAATACTAATGGGTGATGAGTAGTTGATACACTCATGCAAGGCAGATATTGCGAAGGAGTTTGAGATGAAGGATTTGGGCCTCCTTTATTATTTCCTTGGATTGGAAATATGGCAACGGGAAGGTGAAATGTTTGTGTCTCAAGGCAAGTATGCCGGGAGATACTAGAGAAGTTTCACATGCAAGGTTGCAAGCCTATCGAAACTCCTCTTCCAAGAAATTGGAAGAAAAAATATGCTACATCGGTAGAGGTAGTGGATGCCATTGTTTATCGACAGTTGGTGGGTTCGCTCATGTATTTAGTCAATACAAGACCGGAAATATGCTATGCAGTGAACCAAATTTCACAAGCGATGGTTAAACCTACCAAGATCTTTTGGAAGGCATGCAAGCATGTCCTGAGATATCTCAAGGGCACATCTGAGTATGGTTTATGGTACAGACAGATGGATGAGGTGAAGTTGCATGGCTTCATGGATGCAGATTGGGCAGGAAGCCCAACAGACAGAAAGAGAACATCAGGAGGGATTTTCAGTGTCGGAAACAAAGATATGTAGCACTTAGTTTAGCAGAAGCAGAATACATGGCAGCAAGTCAAGCTGCATGTGAGGCTATCTAGATGAGGAAGATCCTAGTCAGTTTGTTCGGTTCACATTTAGCTCCCATAGTGATACATTGTCATAATCAGAGTTGAATTAAACTCTTGGTTAATCTTATGTTTCATGATAGATCTAAACATATTGATATCTGGTATCATCATGTCAGAGATTGTGTGCAGTGGAAGATCATGTTGCTTCAGTACATTCCTATGGAGGATCAGGATGCAGATATTCTGACAAAGGCACTCACCAGGAGCAAATTCGAATACCATAGAGGCAGGATCAAGGTGAAAGATAATCCCTATCTTGTTGAGAGGAAGTGTTGGGATTCAACAAGATGATGAGCTTAGTGAAAAGAGTCGCCTTCACTAAGTGGGCCCCCAGGCTATTTTTGGCGCAAGTCTATTTTTAGACATGGTGATCATATTTTAGAAGTTGCAAGATGCTATTTGTGGATGGTTGGTCAAGTTGGAAAAATATATGAAATTCTATTTTTAGAATATTGGGCAAAGTCTATTTATAAATCGTTGATCTAAAAATAGATGCATGTCGATTATTATTAGCTCTTAATAAGAATTAGACTCTAAACAACAACTTATTCTCTTGGAGCACTTTGTTTTAGTGCACAGATTTGGAAAATTAGTGAACTGGGAGAATTATGCAACTCCCAAGGGAAATTGGAGGTTCATGCATAGAGGACTCAGTTAGAACTCAAGTGGCAAAGTTATGATAGATTTGGAAGAGTAGTTTATGGAGTTGTATTCAGTTTAAATCAGTTAGACTCAGTTGAGATAGTTGTATCTAGTCTAACTAAATGATACAATAGTGAGAGTGGAGTGAATTAATTAGTTAATTAATTCACAAATAATAACTCATTAATCAACTAAATAATACAACAGTTAACTACAGTGCATGGCAGTTCCAGTGAAGACCCAGTGGAGAGATAGGTGAAAGGGAAAGATGGACTATATGTTATGACTATAGTGATGCATTGATTGCGTCACACAAACATTGGAGTTGACAATGAGGATTGTGCAGTAAAATCAAGATTAATTCGAATTCATTCAGAGCTATTCTTTAGCAAGGATTGTGCAGTGGAGGCAGGCTAGCAGGGGGCAAAGATCGATGCATGGATTTGCAGATTTTTCCTGATTAGTGTGTGATGATTTTATTTTACTGAGAGCTTGATGTGCTAAGATTTGTATGAGGATTTTTACATGACCTCCATGATACATAATATATGATAGTTGGGGTTTTCAGCTTCAGGCTTTCCCGTTAAACAACTGTGTTATGTGCGATTGTTTTTATTTATGCTTCGCATGTGTGTGCAATTAATTTTCCGCAAAAGAATAACAATGGAATGATTCTGTATTTTGAAAGAAGTTAAATATTTTGAGATCAGGGGAATCTAGGACATATGCATGCTTAATGTATATAATTTCTAAAACCAATCTCCCATTATGGCACATGATGTTTATTCCAAAGGGAATTTTTCAAACTATACCCATCGGCATTTTAGTTAAAATATACCTTAGTGATGATCATGATTAGATGTTGGTATTGCTTTAAGGGAAGGTATTTTAGCCAGTAAGGAAAGGTAGGTAAGGTCTTCAGGTTACGCCTAGCTTTCAATTAGCCCCAACTTTCCCTTATGAGAAGAAAAGGAAATAAACCTGCATATGAGCTAAAATAGGAGGGAAAAAACTGAGTGATATGGTGCTAGATTTAGAACCACAACAATAGTCTTTGAGTCTCAATCTCCAATGATTGGTTTCAAATTGAAACTCTATAAACACCTTATTAGTTAGTTGTTTCTCTACCTTCCCTAAAAAAATTGAATTATTGGGGCAGGGGTCTGCTTGCTTGAAGAAAGGTAAGGTTATCACTTATACTTATTAAACTAACTACCTCACTCAGGCCAATCAGAAGTCACTCACTCCTTAAAATAGTATGAGAGCCTTCGTGATCCCATCGAGCGACAACATCTTAGGAAATAAAACTAATACTACCAGTTCATTCTCTGTAGGAAGAGAAGTAACTCACCCCTTAAAATAGATAGACCCATCTAAATATTAGAAAATATGTAATAACCCTATGGGAGAGAGAATTTATGAACTCTTATTTATTGAAATTCTCTTATAGATAGAGAGTTGTCGAGCCCTCTCTTTGTACCCAACCCTGGTTCACCACCACCCCTCCTTTGAATCTTAAGCTAATCGCTTTCCCTTGTGAGAAAGGTTTCCAAATTCATCTTGGTTCAATCGAGTCCTCTCCCAGTTCCCGGAGATCAAAAGAGACAGTAAAGGGTGTTCATGCTATAGATTATGAGTATCTTCTATCCATGGCAATAGGAACAATGACTTTATAATAAGTATACCAATTATGTGCTGAGAGAGATAAGTGTGAGGAAGATGTTGAGGAGCGTAAAAATTCAACACCCAATTCTCTATGGTAAAAAAGACCTGGATGCCTTTACAAAGGAGTTGGCTAGTCAAGAACTGTAGGAGGCCGAGGATGATGAATATGAGTTGAGAAACATGGGAAATAATTTTTCCGAAATATTTAGACAAGTAGGCAAAACCCAGAGAAAAAATACCAAAAAAGTTGTAACTAATGAAAAACAGATTCTCAATCAACCACCAAAAATCAGGCATCGACTACCTCTGTTACTACGACTAATTCACATAATTAAATTACAAAACCTAAGCGTGGAGGCGACATGAAATGGGATGTGAAAAATAAAATGGAAGTGGAAAGTGATGAGGATGAAGAATTAGATACCAACCTGTAGGATCAGTTGGAAGCCTACAACCATGGCTTATGAGCAAATCAATCAGTTGTTGAGGACCACGGAAGCAATCAAAATTCACCAACTGAAGATTTTAAACCAAAGCAGATAGAGACCACTAGACGGGAAAAAAATGCTTCAGAATTCAGTGTTCACCATTTATCATTCAGGGTTCAACATTCACCATTCAGCGTTCACGGTTCAGGTTTCACAATTCAGCGTTCAGAGCGAATCGGGTTCCGCAGGGCGTTGGGAAGTTTGACACGATCGAGTTGGGTTCAACCCGAGTTTGCGTGCAAAACAATGACAACATTCAGAACAGTGATTCGAAGGGTGTAGCCAGAATAGGGAGGCTGGGTGAAGGGTGAAATTTTTTTAGGCGGGAGTTGGAATTAAAAAAATAATTAAAAGATTAAAAATTAAATGTAAATAATAATATTAAAAAGAAAAAATTTAAATGTAAATAAAGGTTTCAAATGATTTGGGAGTGCTAACAATTTGAATACAAGGTAGAAATATCATTTGAACTTATGTTCCCTAGATTTTTGCGGGTATCATCCCCACTAATCGATGGAGAATCAATTGGTTGTAGGGGTCAAGGGTGGTTCTCGGGGAGATTGATGTATGACACAACTTGATGTCAAATAAGCCTAAGCCCCCAAATGTACAACAAATATTTTTGATCCAGTAAAATACAACCTTGATGCATTCTATTTTTGAGGGAATGGGTTAAATATATGAACTGATTCATTATATATAATTAAGTTTCCCATTGTGGATCAAATCATTCTATAAATGGTCAAAAGCGTAAGGGAATTACACCTAGCTCACTAAATAAATTTTAGAACCTTCTTAAGTTAAAACCATTCATTCCTTTTTGCAAAAAATCAACCATAGTGTTTTGAGACAATCATAGGCTATCAGATATACTTCATGGAAATACTTTTCAATCCAAAAATGGAAATGAAAAAAAAATGTAGTTAGCCATGAATAGCCATGCAACTCAATCCATGGGGTCCTAAGGTCTCTATGGCCTAGGATTTGGGACAAAATTTAGTGGGATATGATCCACCAAATACCATAACATTCCCTAAGTGTGGATATTAATGTGAGAGATTCAAATCGATGCTTGGTAAATTATCTATTTTTTTTTTAAATGTTTGGTATACATGGTAATAATGGCTTTACCCACAAACACATACCCTCATAACCAATACCTAGTTCTCTAAAAATCAAATGTTTCCAATATGCTCAATTGGAGGTGAAGGATTATCCTAGGAGGTCAATGTGTTAGTTTGGGTGTTATTTTCAGCCTTGTATACTTAGTGGTTAAGGGCTTCAAGGGTCAAGGGTTAAGGTGCAAGGGCTTTAGGGTTAGAGGATTTAGCGGTTAAGGACTTAATATTTAGGGGATTTAGGTGTTTAAGGGGTTAGAAGTTAAGGTGATTAAGGGTGAAGGATTAGGGGTTAAGGGTCACAGGTTAAGAGGATAAGGAGTTAGTGCTTACGAGGTTCATGGATTATAGGTTAGGGGTTATTTTCTTAAGATTTAATGAGTCAAGGGGTTTATGGGTTATGAGTTATGAGTGTAAGGGTTAAGGGATTATGGATTAGGGGTTAAGGGGATATGGAATTCAATGGTTATTGGGTAAGGGCTTATGGTTTGTGATAATTGGACTCCTAATCCGCTTATTACCACTATTGGGGGTTCCCCTATCGATTTATCTCACTACCTTCACTCTAGGTCCCCTAGCCCCTATGAAATTAGGTCTTAAGCCCCCTTCCCATTCTCTAATGCTAGGATTATAGATCATAGTAAACCATGCTTGCACCTCTAAATTATACCCATCCATGCTACCCTTGTGCCCCCTTACCCTATTATTTCACATTCCCCAAGGCACAAATCAAATATTTGGATGTATCTTGGATGACTTTCCACATTCCTACTTCACGCATGAATAGGAATTCCCATCATTTAAGATTTTTTTGGAGGGTTTCATGGCATAGTCAAGGGTCGCATTTATAAAAAAAGAGCATTTAAGTATATGTTAGAGGGATTAAGGACTATAGTGTTGTTGACAAGGAAATAAATCCACCTTGCCAACAAGGGGGAATTAACCTGATCGTAGGTCCCAACTAGACCTGCTCTCGTTTAGAATGGCTAATCCCAACCGGTTTTAAGGACTATTATAAGGGTTAGGGGAATAATGAGTTAGTAGTTAAGGGATTAGGGATTAGGGGCTTAGGGGTTAGGGGAATAGGGGATTAGGGGTTATAAGTTTAGGGCTTAAGGGTTAGGATAATAATGAGTTAGTGGTTAAGAGGTTAGGGATTGGGGGCTTAGGGGTTAGGGGATTTAGGTGCATTTAGGGGTTAGGGGAATAATGAGTTAGTGGTTAAGGTTTTAGAGATTGGGGGGTTAGGGGTTAGGGGATTTAGGCACATTTCTGGGTTAGGGGTTGAATAATGAGTTAGTGGTTAAGGGATTAGGGATTGGGGGCTTAGGGGTTAGGGGATTTAGGCACAATTAGGGGTTAGGTGAATAATGAGTTAGTGGTTAAGGGATATGAATTATGGATTAGGGGGTTAAATGGGTTAGGGGTTGGTAATTAGGGTGTAAGGGGTTAGGGGTTAAGGGGTAAAAGGTTTAGGGTTTAGGGGTTAAATGGGTTACAGGTTTAGAGGTTTAGAGTGTTAGGGGATTTAATAGTTAAGTATTTTAGTAGTCAGGGTTTAGGGGGTTAAAAGAGTTAGGGTTTTAGGGATTTAGGGGATTAAATGGGTTAGGGGTCAAGAATTAGGGTTTAAGGGGTTAGGGGTTAAGGGTTTAGAGGTTTAAGGTTTAGGCGGTTAAATGGGTTAGGGCCAGATACCTAACATACCTTGTCACTCCCTCCTTAGCACACCTAGAACTTGCTAACACCTAACATACCTTTTCGGGTCATGTGAGGGTGCCTAGGAAACATGTTTGGGAGGGTCAGGTCGAGTCGTGTCGTGTGAGGGCGCCCATTAAGGAAATGAATTTAGGCAGGCTGGGTGGGTTGGGTCGTGTGACGGTGGCCGTATAAAAAATGCTAAGCTGTGACCGTCCGTGTGGCTTGTACACATTTGTGCGACACATTTTCCGTTTGCTCCCTCGTGCCTTCATTTGGGTAGGTTAGGTCGTGTCGTGTGAGGGTGCCCAAGGAAACGAGTTCAGGTTGGGTCGGGTCGGGTCATGTGAGGGAGGTCGTATCAAAAATTCTAAGTTGTGACCACTCCTGTGCCTTGTGCAAGTTCGTGCGACCCAGTTTCCGTTTGCTCCCTCGTGCCTTCGTTCGGGTAGGTCGGGTCAGGTAGGGTCGGGTCGTGCCCTGTGAGGGCGCCCAAGGAAACATGTTCGAGTGGGTCGAGTCGTGTGAGGGTGCCTAAGGAAATGCGTTAGGGTCAGGGGATTGTAGATCTTTGCATTGATAAATTTGGTTTCTTTGCTCACAATGCAGTCTAAGTAATGTTTCATTTTGTTCATATTTCATTTTGAAATGTTGGAATGGAGCCTAGTGCCCCAACATGACTTGATAAGAATGGAGACTTGTTTGATTCTGTTTTGAGTTTTTTTGGAAGGCATTGATTTTGGTTGTTTCATAAAGGAAGGCAATATTGATGTAGGCTTATGGGGTTAGGGGTTAAGGGTTTAGAGTTTTAGGGTTTAGGGGGTTAAATAGGTTAGGGGTACCTAGCATACCTTGTCACTCCCTCCTTAGCACAACTAGAACTTGCTAACACTCCGTATCACACACTCTTATTCATGTTGGTTGTTTCATAAAGGAACACAACATTAATGCATGTTGTTTACCATTGTTTGTAATCAAGCAAAATCCAACCAAATTACCCGACCCGCCCGAATGTGTTTCCTTGAGCACCCTCACATGACCCGACTCGATCTGACCCAACCTGCCGGAACACATTTCCTTGGGTGCCCTCACATGACACGTCCTGACCTAACCCGCCCGGACACGTTTCCTTAGGTGCCCTCACACGACCTAATCCAAACCACACTAACGCATTTCCTTGGGCGCCCTCACACGACTCGACCCAAACCTACCCGACTTGCCTGAATGCGTTTCCTCGGGCACCCTCAAACGACATAACCTGATCGGACTCGGCCCAAAAAAATGAGTTTCTTTGGGCACTATCGAACAACTCGAATTGCACGCCCGAACATAAATTAAGGCATGATGAGGGAGAAAACGTCAAATGAGTCACACGAACGTGCACAAGGTACACGAGCGGTCACAACTTAGCATTTTTTATACGAACTCCCTCACTACATGATATGACTTGAACATGTTTCCTATGGTGCCGTCACATGGCACAACCCAACCCGCCTGAACGAAGGCACGGGGGAGAAAACAGAAAAGGATCACAAAAACATACAATACAAGGCACATAGGTGGTCAAAACTTAGCATATTTGATATGGCCACCCTCACACAACCCGACCCGCCCGAAGGTGTTTCCCTAGGCACCCTTACACGACTTGAACCAACCTGACCTACCCGAACGCATTTCCCTGGGTGCCTTGAGGCCACTCAACACAACTCGCCTTGACCCGCCCGAATGCATTTCCTTGGGTGCCCTCACACGACCTGACCCGATCGAACATGTTTCCTTGGGCACCCTCACATGACCTGACCCGATCGAACATGTTTCCTTCGGCGCCCTCACACGACCTGACCCAACCCGACCCACTCGAATATGTTTCCTCTTGCGCCCTCACATGGAACGACCCGAGCAGTCCCACCCGAATGCGTTTTCCTAGGTTCCCTCACACGACCTGACCAAACCTGAAGCAACCCACTCAAACGTGTTTCCTTGGGTGCCCTCACATGACCCAACACGACCCGACCCGGGTGCATTCGTTAGGCGCCCTCACACAACTCGACCCGACCCACCTGAACACGTTTCCTTAGGCACCCTCATAGTACAACATGACCGGACCCGACCCGCTCGAACGTGTTTCCTTGGGCACCCTCACACAACCTGACCTGACCCGACCCGCCCGAATGCGTTTCCTTGGGAACCCTCACAGGAGTCAACCTCACATGACCTGACCTAACATGACCTGACCTGACACGACCTGACCTGACCCAACCAAACCTGACCTCACATGACCCGAACTCACACGACACGACCTCACACGACCCGACCTGACATGACCTGACACGACCCCACCCGACCCGAATCGACCCACCTGAACTCGTTTCCCTAGGGGCCCTCACAGGACCCGACCTGCCCGAACACGTTTCCCTGGGTGCCCTCACATGAACCGACCAGACCCGACCTGACCTGCCCGAACGCGTTTCATTGGGAACCCTCACACAACATGACTAGACCTGACCCACCTAGACATGTTTCCTTAAGTTCCCTCACATGACCTGACTCGACCCACACGAACGCGTTTCCTTCGGCGCCTTAGCTCACACGACCCGACCCGAACCAACCCAGCCCGCCTGAACACGTTTCCTTGGTCACCCTCACACGAACTGACCCGACCTGACCCGCCTGAACACGTTTCCCCAACAGCCCTCACATGGCATGACATGAGCTGCCTGAATTCATTTCCTCGAGCGCCCTCACACGACACGACCCGACCCGACTTGATCTGCCCAAACGCATCACCTTGGGCACCCTCACAGTACAACACGACTTGAATTGATCACCCAACTTGATTGCGTTTCCTTGGGCACCATTACACGAATCGGCCCGACCCACACGAACGTGTTTCCTTGGGTGGCCTCACACTGCACGACCCGACCAGACCCATTAACCCAACTAGCTCGAACATGTTTCCTTGGGTGCCCTCACACGAACCGATTACATGACCCGACCCAGATGCATTCCTTGGGCACCCTCAGTACATCACCTGACACAACCTAAGCTGGATGTGTTCCTTGGGCACCCTCAGTACACGACCCAAACTGGATGCTTTCCTTGGGCGCCCTCTCCCGACCCGACCTGATTGAGTTTACTTGGGTGCCATAAACGTTGCTATTTCCACGATTGTTTCATAAGCGTCACTATTCCAAATGCCATAACGTAACTTAAGTGTGGATATCGTGAGAGATTCAAATCGAGGCTTGGAAAATTATCTAATTTTTCTATGTTTGGTATACATGGTATTAATGGCATTACCCACAAACACATACCCTCATAACCAATACCTAGTTATCTAAAATCAAATGTTTCCAATACGCTGAATTAGAGGTGAAGGATTCTCTTAGGAGGTCAATGTGTTAGTTTGGGGTGTTATTTTCAGCCTTGGATACTTATTGGTTAAGGGCTTCAAGGGTCAACGGTTAAGGTCCAAGGGATTTAGGGTCAGAGGATTTAGCGGTTAAGGACTTAAGATTTAGGGTATTTTTCACAAAAGTCACACTTCCAACGCTTGGTTCACAAACATCGTTATTCCGACGCTTATGTTATAAATGTTGCTATTCTGAAGTTTTGTTCACAAATGTCTCTATTCCAACTGTTTCCCCAAACGTCTCTATTCTGACAGTTTCCGATGCTTGGTTCATAAATGTCGCTATTCTTACACTTGTTTCATAAATGTCCCTATTCCGATGCTTTTTTCACAACGTCACTATTCTGACGATACCCCTTAACATCTCTATTCTGAAACTACTCCCTAAACGTCACTAGAGCGACGCTTGTTGGTGGGATTAAAAAAAATGAGAAAAATTGGGGAACTTTCCAACAATACTTCAAAACTGTTGGAAAATTGACCATACTAGTGCATCTATCATTTGTTCAAACGTGTGAAGCAAGGAGGAGACCAATGAAATTCCTGAGGCACATTTTGACTAAATTTGAAGCAGTTGATTGAGTTTTCTCTATATATTTTTGGGCAGCAGACCAAAGTTTCTTGAGGCAACAGGCCTGAGGTAGCAGTTTGAATTCTAAAGAAAGTGACAGAGGCCAAAATTGCTTACTTTGACCATGTTTGACCTAGGTTTGTTTATTTTCTGTTTGAATTTATTTTTTACTAGATGATCATATTGTATCTATTGTTGAATTGGAAAATTCCTCTAAGAATAAGTTACTATGTTTTTCCTAGGGTAAAATTTTTGTCTCTTTTGTTTGGCTATCTCTTCATGATCCTATTGTCTTTTTTTTTCCAAGGAAAAAAATCGTAATTTTCATTATGGGATAAAATTACATGTTGTATCAACAACATAATCATCTATGCATAGATAAAAACTCTTAACATTCAAATAGTTCAGTTGTACATATGTAAACTTGTAATAACAATGTTGTGCAAAAAAAACAAAAATATCTACATAATCACATGTAATAACAATAAATTTGGGCAGCTCCATTCCAAAATTTTCCAAAAAACGACAATCTAGTTAGAATTCCCCCTGTCCCTCCATATTCTCTATGAAGGGTCTATGATAGTACTGATATTCATTCTGTCCATTTTGTGAAAATGTGAACCAGTGACCCCATTCTAATTGCAATGCTTATTTGGATAATTGATCAACCACTTGGTTCTTCTGTCTATAAATGTGAGTAACAGTAATGAGATCAAAAAAATATTTAAGAGCCAAAACCTCATCCAACAATGATCTAAGAGTATGAACATGACATTGTGCTTCATTGTTAAACCAATTAATAATGACTTTTGAATCCCCAAATATCTGAATCCTATTGCAACTTTTATCTCGAGAAAAATTGAGGAGTAGTCTGAGGTTGTTGAGCTCAACATAGTTGTTTTTCCCTGGGCCTAGTCCCATTTAAATTTTATAACTGAGTTTCAGAGATATGGGGATAGCTCCCCCACCACATCCCTGTATGTTAGAGGCCCTGTCGAAGTAAGCCCACAGAAGGGATTTATCAATAACTTCGAGAATGATATTTCTGACATGTGCTGCTGGTTCATCTATTGGGATGGAGTGATAGATTGACACAATGGTATTATTGATGTTGGGCCAATCAGCCACCGTACCCTGAAAAATCATGTGATTATGTGCAAGCTATGTGCCCCAGGAAATAAAGAGGGGGAAGTTTCGTTCTTTAGGATAGTGAGCTGATTGCCACCAATTAAAACAAGCCTCAGATATAGATCTTCCATGCCATTGTAGTGTGGTGCCTAGTGCAGTCGAAGTAAGGTGCCAGATGTGCTTGCAAGCAGGGAAAGTGAGGAAGAGGTGTTCCACGTCCTCGACATGTAATTTTTAGAGCCAACATTTTGAAGGTTCATGGATAGATATCCTATTGAGGTTTTCCTTTGTTGGGTCATAGTTGGTGAGTATGCACCACATGAAGAGTTTGGATTTTGCTGAGGCCTTCAATTTCCATAGGTGTCTCCACCACCATTATTTTTTTTTAGGTTCATGTAATTCAGAATGAGAGAAATACCACTCCTTTGGAGTGTATATGCCCCTGGGAGATAAGGTCCATAGAAGTTAATCCTCCCTCTCAGTGATTCTGATGTTGGTGACATGGATAGCCATGAGATAACTGTTCCATGTCGGCTGCCAAATTTTCGGGATGTCAAGTTATTGAGCTGATTTCCAGGCCATTGAGGTCCAAGAGGAATTGGTACTGTGTGATAATTTGAGAGATGGTGTGGATTCTAGCTGATGACAGTATTTTCTGATGGCCAATGGTAATTGGTATTCTTGACCAAAACCATACCATGCATCCACCCCAATATTTACATTTTCCCCGGATCTAATGCTCCAATCAAGGCCTTTCTTGATGATGTGGATGGGTCTGGTGATGGCACGACAGATAATGGATGATCCAAGAGTGTATGAGATGGTTCCTCTAATCCATTTGAGGGTGGTTTGAGGTGTAATGTACTTGAAATAGGTGACCTCTTGCCAAATACTGCTGGCACTGATTAAGTTCCACCCCATTTTTGTTGCCAATGCTATGGAAAATAGGTTAAGGTCTTTTAGCCCCCAGCCCCCCCAGCTTTTGGGCTTGGAAATATTCTTCCATCCGATCCAAGAAAATATTTTGTCATCATGCTTGCCCCTCCAGAGGAATCTTTTGCAAATTTGTTGAATTGTGGGTGTCACACCTTTGGGGATCCAAGCCAATGCCATCCAATAAATAGGAATTGCCTCGAGTACTGATTTTATAACAAAAAGTCTCCCAGCTTTGGAAAGCCATCTTTGTTGCCAAATGTTAATCCGTCATTCCAATTTGGAAATTAACTAGTTCCAATAGGTGATGCGGTAGTAATTTGGCTTTAAACAAAAACCGAGCTATTTGATGCCTTCCTTTAAATCCCTGCGACCAAAATGAAAAAGGCCAAGTGCATGATTGCATTCCTGTTCGGAGCACTTTACCAAGGTGATAGTAGATTTACTATGATTGGGGTCCATACCAGTAGCCTTACAAAATATTTCCAGAATCTTCATGAAGCTAGTGTTGTTATGGCATGTTCCATAAAAAAAAATAAGCACATCATCCACGAATAAGAGATGGGTAAGTTGAATGAATTCAGATAATTTAACACCTGTAATGTTCCCTTCCTCCTTAGCCTTTGCCAAAAGTTTTTACAATCCTTCCATAATTAATAAAAATAGAAAAGGGGAGAGAGGACAACCTTGATGAATCCCTCTACCTACATGAAAGAATTTAGATGCAGCTCCATTGAAAAGAATACTAAAGGAGGCATTAGTGATACGACCCATGATCCATTTGGTGAAGGAAGGGGGGAAGCCAATATAAAGAAGAGTGAGTTTTAAATAGGTCCAATAGGTACAATCAAAGGCCTTAGCTAGGTCAATCTTGAGAATGGCGCTCTTGAGGCTTTTGAGCTTGATGGAGTGCAGGACTTCCTGAGCAGTACCTATAGCTTCATGAATTTATCTCTAGTTAAGGAAGGCAAATTTATCCTTGGCTATGTGCTGAGATGGAATGGGCTTAATGCGGTTGTCAATGATCTTGTAAATACAGTTGCAGACGGATATGGGCCAATATTCATTGAAGGATAAGGGCTTGTCAATCTTGGGTATGAGGGCTATGAAGGTAGCATTGAAGCCATCATATATACGACCAGTAGTCTGGCTCTCTTTGATGACTTGGAGTAGGTCCCTCCCAATTTCTTCAAAGAAAGTGAGATAAAATTCAATCAGCCAACCATCTGGATCAGGGCTCTTGTCCTTCTTGAACCACTTTAACTCCACCTCAAATTCCCCTAAAGAGACTAGTGCATTTAAATTTTCAATATCTCCAACCTCCATGAATCTGTGCATGGATCTGACTATATGAATGTTGATATTTTCTATATGTAATTGCTTAATGATAAATGTTACACAAGAAGAATGGGATAAACAATCATTAAAAGTAATTATTAGATTAGAAGATCCTAAAAATCAACATGGTTTCAGAGCCTAGTGAAATATCAAGCATTAAAAGAGAAGCCCTAGTCCAAATTCTATATCCCTAGTTTAGGGAAGAAGACCTAAGACCGATAAAAGAGGTCAAAATAATTTTTGATTATGTATTAGGAATAAAAAGGAAGTTGAATTGATTGTATTGAGTCAATAAAGAAGAAGGTTCCTTGAATTTTTCGTCTAATGTTTGAGGCCAAAATTCTGCAACAAGAGTCCTAGAAGGCCTCAAGGATGGTTACAGGGAGCTGAGAGGCCTTAGAAATAACCTCAGGAGGGTTGAAAGGCCTTAGTATGACTATAACAGAGGCTGACAAGCCTTAAAAGGTTATCTAGTTAGTATGAAGTGCCTCAGTCAATAGAAAGGATATGAAAATAAGATTTGAATAACTAAGAAACAAGTCCAGACATCTCAAATTAGTGAAGAAGCCAACAAATTTTTCTTATGTATAAAAGGTATGCTAAAATATATTTTCAAAGCAGGTTTAAATAAGCTTGATTTAGAAAGTGAAATAATTCACTCACATTCATTTTGCTTGGGATAAAAAAATCCTTTTAGCAACATTCTCGTTGAATAATATAGCAATGCTCACTTTCCAACATTCAATACCCTTGTCCACTTTAAAATATTGTCTATGAGGAGATAACCAAATTACATAGGATTAGGAGCTATAGTGTAGGACCAAGTATAGGCCTGGTTGAAAGATCTATATTGAGACTTGTATCAAAGTTTTCTTTGGAACTATTGCAAATATCTAGTTCGATGAAATAATTTCTGAAGGAAGTAATCCGAGTATGTTCTCTCTTTTAAGGATGTGAATTCATTTTCCCAAAATTGGAAAATTATTGCAAGATTTATCCTAGAATATTGAACAAATTTTACTTGCAATATTTCTTTTTATGTGAATGGGATAGGATTGTGAACTGATGATGGAAATCCCAAATAGGTATAATCTAAGGCACATTTAACCATCCTTTGGCATATTTAATCTTTCCTTTTGCATTTGATAATGTATTTTTATCCTTTAATATGTTCCTAGGAAGGTTAATAGATGATTGTTATATCTTGTGTTCCTAACACATTAAATATGCAGGACATTGAGGATATATTGTACATATAACAGAGGATACTAGCAGGAGAAGATTATGGGGCTTGTCCCCTGCTATAGGATAATAAAACTCAGATGGATCAAGGAAAATTACTACCTCCTTTGAACTGCGAGAACACCATGGAACCAATATATTTATTGTTGTACATATAGCACATATACCTCTTAATTTTGTACAAACCATGGGTTTATAATTGAAGTTTGGACCCTTAGGAGTTTAGGAATTCTTGTTTTAATATTGAGGGTTGTGAACTACTACTTATAAAACCGAGTTGCAGACCAAGTTTAGAAATGGTTGTGTAAATTTTTTTAAAATTGTTGCCTTAAAAAAGAAGAACATGTATTGGTAAATAAGGGGTCCTTGAATAAAACCTTGTATAAGTATTGGAGGATAGTTATTATGTTGAATGCTATGGAAGCTGGTCCAAAGCTGAAAGATCCCCTTCACTTACTTATGTAAAACAATTCAGTGATGATTTTCAAAAGTGATAAATGATATTCAAAGGTGCTCATGCAACTATAGGAAAATTTTGTTAGGTAAATCCCTCTCAACCAGTGGATGTGAAAGATACACCCATTGATCTATAAAATGTAAGCAATCTAGTATTTCAAGTGGTACATTTCCTTTGGTTGCACTATATTGCAGGATATGTGATAAAAAGTAGAATGGTGTTTTTGAAGTTGATGAGATATAAGTCTATGAGCCTTGTACTATGAAAATACCTTGTACAAATGAGTAATGGTCCTTGTAAATTATGCAGAATATGCCTTAAATTATATTGTTTAGATTATAATTACATTTTCTGAGATATGTTGATAGTTTTAGGGTTCCTTTGCTTGATCCTTTTTGATGCTGGATCGAATTATTATATGGTAAAATTTTCTTATAAAAATTTGAGATATGATTCAAGAAAGAAGAATTTGAAGGGATCTCTCAAAAAAAAGAAAGAAAAGTTGTAACACTTGTGCTAAAGGATTACCTCCCTCTTGGAAGAGCTGGTAGTCTTAGGGTTTGTAAACCCTGGAAAAGTTTTGAAGGTTATAATTAGAAATCCCTAGGGTTTGTGAAAAAAACCCTAGAGATAGTCCCAAAGTATTGAAAAATCAATGATTCCAATAAAATAAGAAACCCTAGATCGTGCAAGAAAGGAAAGGAAAGCTACATGCATTGGTAGTTGATCATGAGGATGACAATGGTAATTTTGCAGATGGGAAAAGATCAAGAGGGGGTTGGCAAATTTCCTTCAATCCTCAAAAGATAAGTAATGTATACCTTTTTTCCTTGATTATTATACCTTATTAGTTATATTATTGCCTTGCGGATTCTTTTTTTGGATTATAATCATTTCTTCCATGACCTTTGAGTGAGGGTTGTAGGTACATCGTAAAGGTTTCCAAGGATTTGGAAGTATATGGAAGAATTGGGAAGAACGGTGAAAATCTTGTGAGAAGAGGATTCTCCCATAGTGATTTTTGTTTAAGAGGGAGAAGTTGTAATGACATCTATAACTTTCCATGATGACCAAAATATCTCCTAGTTCAGAGGGAGGAAGCAGTCCAACAATTTTAAAGGATGCCATAATGAATATTATGTTGAAATATAAATAAAGTTAATGGTGAATTCTAAGTGGATGGAAACATGGAGGAGTACAAAGCAAGGATTCTCTCAGGAAGAGGGAGGAGACTATGAAGAGACATTTTCTCTAGTTGTCAAGTACACTTTTTTTAGAACTATTATTTCTAATGCATCTATTATGGGTTGAAAATTGCATCAGGTGGATGTGGAGATCACTTTCCTTGAATAGTGTACGTAAAGATAGTACCTCAAAGATTTGAAGTACATGAGAGAAAATATCATGTTTACAAACTAAAGAAGACTTTGTACAGACCTCGAGCATAGCATTCTCAGATGGATGGACATCTAATGTATCTTGTTTGATCTTACATGACTTGTTTTAACCATATGAGAAGGACTCATATGAAAGAGAGGAGCAATAGTAACAAGAGGATTTGATTCTATGATAGAGGGAGTAATTGAGACAGGCTTTAATGATAGAGGGAGTTTAGATATTTGTTTGAGATGAAGGATATTGGTTGGATACATTAATTCGTGGGACTAGAAGTGTAGAAGAAGCCATGTGAGATATTCCTTATTATGATCCTTAAGAGATTTGGGATGATTAATAGATAGATTAGTCCTTGGCCACTCCCATGGAAACTAATCTAAAGAAGTTAAGTGGTAGAGGGAGAAACTATATTTCTACAACCAAATCTGCTTCAATGTCAAGAAACTATAATGATGGTTCCCGTGAAGGAAGCAACTACAAGGATATACAGATTCAAAGTTGGCAAAGAGTGCTAAAGACAGGAAGAGAACATCAGGATGATGATTTAGTTTGGATTTTTCTTGGGCAATAAGCAGACATATGTCTTACTTAGCACTGAAAAGGTTGAGTATATTGCAACTAGTTTGGTGAGTTATGAGGTAGTGTGGCTTCAAAAGCTACTCGCAATATTTTTTGATAAGGCGTAAGAGATGACTTTGATGACAAGTCGAAGAAAATTGAGATCATGGTACCACCACCTTTCGAACATGGTATATAAGGGATAAATTAGGCTCCAATGTATTTCTGCATATGAGTAGGAAGATGAAATTATCACAAAGCCTCCATGTTGGAAATATTGAGAGGGGGGATGAATCAATATTTTCTTTTGCAATTGTTATTTTACCAGTTAAGATATCTTAAAAATAGAACACAAAACGAACACAAAAATAAATAACTTTATTAACAATAAATGAAGAGGACTCCCATCCTCTTTTTAAAACGAATCAAGTGCAATGATAGTTCAGGGCTCCAACCCCAGATGAAGAATCCAATATTCAAATCAAATAGGCTCCAACATATATGGTGTCAAGATCCAACTTGGTATTCTAGAGGACTCAAGTCCTCTCAAAAATTCAGGCTCCAACCTAGTATTCCACAAGGTTCCAACCCTCTGGGAGGACTCCAATCCTCTAGGGCTCCAACCCTTAAAATATTATTTTTTTATTAAAAATGGGTTCAATAGTTATTTAAGGCTTCCAATATCTTCTAAAACAAGCTTCAAATGATATTATTTAATATGGACCTCAAGATGTATTCAAGTGGTCAACAATATCAAATTCAAACCATCTACAAGATGTCTTCAGTGGGCTTCAATAATGATTCCCACATTGCTTCAATAATATTTCAATTCTTCAATGGCTTCCTCAAAGGGTCTACAAATTTTTCTCTAAATCTGCTTCAAGGATAAAGTTCAGATTCAATAAGTTCATTAATAGTCTCCAACACTCTTCAATAGTGTCAACCAATTTGAATGGTAGGAAGATGCAGATGCAACTACTACAATCACATGGAACTTTCGATTAGTCCAAGTAGGCATTGGAAACCACATCACATTACCATTTACTTTCATTCCTACATTGATATAGATAACATTCATTCTATAGCTGAACTATGTATCAATTTTAGTAGACTCTAAATTATTTTACTTCTGCTAAAAAATGACTCATCATCATGGAATCTATAGATCCAATCACCTTCATATTCACCAGATCTAGACCTTGTTGAATAAACCTCATATCCTCCAGATCTAGGTATTTGATAAATCTCACCACCATATCCTTTATCTATATGCCTAGGGAATATTAGGGAATCCATACATCTAAGGTATATTACGGATTCTTCTTCATATACCTTGGGATCCTTCCAAATATGTTCATCGATAATTCTTTAAAAATTCTAGGGATTTTTATCATCAATGACACCATTTTCATGTAGGTTGCTTCAACAATGTTAGACATCATATTGACATCAATGACAACCTTATCCAACAATCCCCACTTTTTCATTGATGGAAATACTCTCCCTCTTTCATAATTTTCTCTCGCTTTGACATCAATGGAAAATGGGGTGCTTTTCTAAATAATGTTTTCACATTAAGTGATTCCCTTATCATTTAATCCACCTATATTTATCAAGGACAACTCCCCCTAATAGAATTTTGTTGTCCTTGTCATCTTGATGTTCTTTTTGTCATAGAGTTTCTCCCCCTAGTATTATGATCTTCATATTTGATCAACAACAAGGATTGATGTCTTGAACATTTAAGGGACTTTAAAAATTTTCTTTTTCTAGTTCAACATGTTTCCTTCTACAAAACAAAATGACCCTTTTTCCATGTTTGGTTTGTGAGTATTCAGATTTTCTAGAAACCCAATTCAAGTTACAATCACGAGCTATATGTCCAACATTATGGAATTTGAAGCATTAAGTTTTGTACATGAATGAGGGAGAATAGTTTATTTGTGAACACCTTGGAGTATTTTCATGCATTTTTACTTCTGGTGAACTAATATGAGTCCTCATAAATGTCTTTTCTATATGCAATGCAATCCTTTTCCATGTGCCCACAATTTTTACAAGGGCAACAATGACCAAGAAATATAGTTTGATACCTCGAATATGAGGATTATCTTGGTGCACTTCTCAAGTTGTTTTTCCTTGATTTTACTTAATGATTTTCATTGTTTCTTATATCATATATTCTTGGAGAAAAGGTTCTTCCAATGTTATTTTGACTCCTCTCCTTGCTTATGCTAGAGCTAGAGGAATTTGCAGAATTTTCGTTCTTTGGTATTTTAGGGTTTTCATAACTTTTGCTAGAAGTTTCACCTACATAAAAAAGACCTATTTTTTCAAGTGGTGATATTTGAAAATTTAGGTTTCCATCCAATAATTGAGAGTTTTTCATGGTTTTTTTCAACTGATCAAATTCTTTCCTTAGAGAAACAATCTCTTCTTCAAGCCTTTCAAAGTCTTCTCCTTTCTTTGTCAACATGATTTTAATTAGTTGTTATACCTTCCTTGTTTCCTCTAGTTGAACCTTTAAGGTGTTGAATTCTTCATCATGTTGACCAATTTATACTTTCAATTGAATCGAGTCCTCAAATATTTGGTTGAGATGGCTTGTCAAAATGTCTTTCTTTCTTTTTGTTTATTCCAATTGATTTATGATGAAGGTGACTTCTTCATTGTTTATATTTTAATTTTGATGTAATTATACCTTAAGCTTCTTGAGATCCTCATCCTTTTCTTGTAATTTATGGTTTAAAAGAATAATTTCCTCCTTTGATGCTCTAGTTTTACCTTGAGGTCTACTTCAACTACTACTTCAAAATTTGCTTCATGATCATCCTCTTTTATGAAATTGGCACCTTCATCTACCTTCTTTGACTACTAATTGTGTTTGTGTTCTTTGCCACCATATTCTAGATATGAGGTCATGAGAAAAATTCCTTTTGAGTGAATCTATTGAATATTCTCCCAAGGTTGTTTTGCTGAAGAGTATTTTTTCATCTTGAATTTTATCAGATCTAGTAAACTACTCAAGTTTGTCTTTATTGATTTTGCATTATATTCTTTGGAATCCTCTTCCAATTTACTTCTGGTAATCATTGATTCCCAGACTTCAAGAACTTGAGCCATAAAAAATATTTCCATTCTATGTTTCCATGCTCCATATTTTGTTGCATCGAACAAGAGAGCATTGCCAACTTGGTTTTCATATGATTTCTTGGAGGCATTCTTTATTGAATTTTCCATTTGTGTTCTAAGGATCTACCTTCCAGTTTTTAGGTTGTGACTGAATATACTTGATCTGATTCCCATGGTTGGAAATACTGAGAGGGGGGGGGGGGGTGAATCAATATTTCCTTTTACAATTGTTATTTTACTAGATAAGATCTGTTAAAAACAGAACAACAAAATGAACAACAAAATAAATAATTTTATTAACAAGAAATGTCGAGGACTCCAATCCTATTTTTACAATGAATCAAGTACAATGATAGTTCAGGGCTCAAACCCTAAACGAATACTCCAATATTCAAATCAAACATGCTCCAACTTGTGCGGTGCCAAGCTCCAACTTAGTCTTCTGGAGGACTCCAATCCTCTCAATGATTCAGGCTCCAACCTGGTATTCCACAAGGCTACAACCCATGGGAGGAATCCAATCCTTTATGGCTCGAACCCTTATAATTTTCTTCAGTTCTTCAAAGTGGGTTCAATAGTTTTTCAATGATTCCAATATATTTTTTAACAAGCCTCAAATTTGTAGAAATTTTTCGGTAGTAATCACATGCAAAAGAACGAGGTCGACGCGTTTCGAACCAACCAGTGTGGTTCATCATCAGGACTATGTGAGAGATCAGATCCAGACATTAAGTATAAATAGATGTAGAAATGACTCAACTAGCCGTTAGGATAACGGCTAGTTTGACTTTGAAAAATAGAAGCATCTCACATAGTCCTGATGATGAACCACACTGGTTGGTTCGAAACGCGTCGACCTCGTTCTTTTGCATGTGATTACTACCGAAAAATTTCTACAAATTTACATTATGGATCACAGAAGCTTAGATTCCAATAAGCCTCAAATTATCTTCTTTAATAAGTCTCTAAATATGTCTTTAAGTGGTCTACAAGATCAACTTCAAAATATCTGCAAGATGTCTTCAATGGGCTTCAACCATTGCTTCAAACATTGCTTCAACAATATTCCAATTATTCAATGGCTTGTTCAAAGGGTATACACCTTCTTATCCAAATATGCATTAAGGATAATGGTCAACTTCAACAACTTCAGTAGGAGTCTCCAACACTCTTCATGTTTGCATAGAATAATTTGCATCTAGGATACTTCATTAGAGATTGAGTAATGCTAACCCTTAGATGAATTACTTAATAGGATGATTCAAGGTTTTTATATTAAGTCTACACAAAGGATTTTCAATGAGACTTTCCAAATGATGCCTCTATAATATTCAACAAGGATGCTCTAAAGGAAGTGCTTAAATAAAATTTAGCAATACTTCTCCAAAGAATTCTCTGTGTCAAATCCAAATTCTGCTTCTAAAATATATAGTGACTGTTATAGATGATGACTTTGGGAGTGCTGAAAATTAAGGTCCTTGAGTGCTAATCCAAAAGAACTCTCTTAAGACTCTGCTAACGGTTCTAGATACCGAAAACATATAGGGGATCTCCATAATATAAGGTCCCAATTAGAGCTCACATAATTTGGTTTAGGAGTCCCATCTGGAATATGAATCGAATGTCATTTACTTACGATATTCCTTGGATTTAACTGTTAGCATGAGAGAGAAGCACAAATTTCCTTTTGAATGAGAAATAAAGTGTGCCTTGTGAATGTTCATATGTAGATGTATCAAGGTTCTCTTACTGCAAAGGGGGTAAAATAAAGTGAGCCTTAAAGAGAGAAGTAATAGTACTACCCTAATGGATACACACATAAACAATAAATATTCTTCTAACATCGAGTGATATAGTTCACATGGATGCGATGATCATTATAAACATTACAACATATTTTATATAAGTTGAGCACCGATGTCACCAAAACAGTTCAATTAATATAGTATAGGTGAAAGAAAACATGAACCATAAACATTCAAAGAATAGTATTAGAAACATACACAATCCATGTGTGAAAATGTGTTGGCCTGGAAGGATTCAGTATTAAGCAAAATTTCCAAGATACATAAATACAATGAACATCACTAGATTTGATAGTGGAGCATTAAAGCCACTACTTGATCCCCAAAAGTATTAACTTTGTCTCTCTAATTCCTTATGGGAGTTGCCAAGGTTTAAATTCCTTTACAAGAGAAATGAGGATCCTTTTATAACTTGAGGCATGACCTTTCACATCCCCATGACTCTTGAATTTCCAACTCCTAATGACCTTTGGACTTCCAAATGACTTTTGGAATTAGATATGACTTTTGTTATTACATGAATTTTTTCCATGACTCTTTTTTCCATACAAGACTCTTGGACTTCCACTTATTTGTCTTTACATTGATAAAAACATTACATCATAACTTTTACATCATCATGTGATGAAAATGTGACATGTCACTATATTTAATCACTGGGACTAATAATTACTGATGACATGGACTTTATTTAGTGGTGACATGGATGCCACTTGTGTCTTCGTTCTTCATTTAGCTTTGATCGTTGATGTATTCACCCTCCAAAGGGTCTTTGATATAATTGAGTATTTGGGGTTCTTTGATCATCAATATTTCAATGTGTTCTTTGTTCTTCAAGGCTTCTTTTGTTTTCTCACATTGCCCGATCCTCCTCATGCATGCTTGCCATGCTGTTCCTGGAATACCTATATTTGCAATCACTCATGAAAAGAAATTAGCTTGAAAATATCCTATTCTAAAATGTTTCATGTATATTTTCTATTCATTTCGTTTTAGTGTGCTTTGAAATATCAAGGAGAGCTTCTAGGCACAAGGACACACTACAAAAGGCTGAAAGGATGGAGGGGGGAGGCTTCAAGGATTCGAAATGCACTCATGCTCTCAAGAGGAAGAAACAATCAAGGCATGGTGTATGGCGCAAGTCTAAAGGATGAAGGGGACGGCTTTGGGCTTCCCAAGTGCACTATGTGCTCAAGAGAGAGGAGGAGGGCAAAAGGTACACTCTTGAAGGCTGAAGGATGAAGGCTTTAGGCCTTTAGGGTGTGATCATGTGCGCAAGAGGCCCAAGAGGGCACATGGCACAAGTCTGAAGACTGAAAAATAAGGCTTTGTGCCTTCCATCAAGTCCCTTCCATGGTAGGACTGAATCTTTTTAAAAAGAGAATCCATACAGGTAAATTAGTTTTCTCCATCAAGTCCCTTCCATGGTAGGACCGAATATTTTTAAAAATATAATCCATATAGGTAAATTATTTTTCTCCATCAAGTCCCTTCCATGGTAGGACTAAATCTTTTTAAAAAGAGAATCCATATAGGTAAATTAGTTTGATTCTTTTTCCCTAATCCTCACAAATATTTCAAAGAATATTGGGCGTTTACCCCTGAAGATGGAATCACTTATGAAGTTCGAAATGTTGGGTTATTAAAAAATAATCAGAATAGGTTATTCCTCTATTTTGAAAAGAGGAAACAATTCTCCAATAAAATCTAGGCCCCACTATTGGAATGGTTCCTCAAATGCTACTGGTAGAAGTGGGGTGATTGACCCCTGATCTCGACCGACGCATCTATGAAAATATGGCCACTTGCAAAGACAAGCATGAGCATCTTTGAATAAAGTGGGCCAATAATAATCAGCCTTCATAAATTTATGCATTGTAGTATCGCCCACATAGTGAACATATTCTAGTCCATCGTGCAAGTCTCCTAGTACCTTCTCTTATCTTGTGGCTCAAGACATATTAACATGACACTGTTGTGGTGCTTTCTGAAAATCACTCCATGAACTAATTGGTATGATAGAGCTTTTAAACATATTTCCCTCTTCTATTTATTTGATAAGTGTGTGGGAAAGGTGCCATGCTCTAGAAATTGTTATATGTTAGCATACCATGGCATTGTAGACATGGAATGAAGAACCTGTTCAACATTGTACATTTCTATCACTTGCTCCCAACCTAAATTATCTTTCTTGGGAGCATATTGAGCTTCAACTACTAGCTTAAAGAGGGCATGAAACTTTATGGTATGAACTGGTTTGAAATCTATATCATATTATTGTAAGCAGGTCATCCAATTAGCCCTCTTCTCACCCAATTCCTGCTCCACGAACAATGTTCTTACTAATGGATGAAGTACACATCTAATCGTGTGAGATTTTAAAATATAGGGATAGAAATACTTAACTTCCTTGTATACAAAATATGCTTATTTATTAATGGCAGGGTAATTTAATTCTGGCCCTTGTAGCATGGAAATTTTTAGGGGCTAATATTCATAGGTGGGTTAATTTTCCATGATTTTTCCCAAAAAAAGATTTTCCATTTTCCAATTTTTTATAAAAATGTTTCACCCAATTTTTACAATATAAAATTATTTTTACCTTAAAAATCACCAACATTATATAGAGAGTATAAATTAAATCATTATAAATTTTAATAATTTTACAAATACATCAATAAACACTTTATAGTTTGCAAATTAAGAGCTAGTGAGATTCGCCAATGTTTTTAAACTTCAAGATAATTTTCTATCCTTAAAATTTTCCCTACCCTGTAGGCTAGCACTCATAAAATAAATAGGCCGCTCATTTCCTTCAGTATCCTTTTGAGTTAGTATTACTGTGATTAACGAATCCAAAGTGAAGGTATAAAGCAGGGAATCTTTGTCATAATCTCGACTGAATAATGTGGGTGCATCAATAATAGCTTTCTTGATTTGAGCGAAGGAGTCCTTTTCCCATTTATCCCATTTGTATGTTGCATCTTTCTTAATCATCTCCTATATAGGCTTAACTATATGAGCATAATTAGAGATGAATTTTCTAAGGAAATTCGTCTTTCCTAAGAAAGACTACATACCCTTCTTATTCACTAGAAATGAGATCTGTGTAATGGCTTTGACCCTTTCGAGATAAATTTAATTCTAATTTTTGCAATGATGTTCCCTAAGAGTGTACCTTCTGACACATTGAAGAAAATTTTCTTAAGATTGAGAGAAATCCCATACTTTCGACACCGCTAAAATATCATTTCAGATGACGTATGTGATTTGATCTTCACTTGGAAAACATAGTAACACCATCCCAATAAAAAAATATTCTCTAACCGATAAGGACATAGAAAGCGATGTCCATTGCTCTTTGAAAGGTAGCACCGACGTTGATAAGTCCAAATGGCATCCTCTTGAAACGTAATGTTTCCCATTTGCTCCTGAAGATAGTATTCATTCAATCTGGTTCTTCTACTAGCAATTGATTATAACCAGAGAAACCATCTAGTAGTGAAAAAATCATAGACACAGTTACTTTATGGAGGATCGATTCCATGGATGGCACTGGATAATTGTCTTTATAAGATGCCTAGTTGAGATTGCGAAAATATACACATCACCTTATTTCACTAGAATTATTTATAACTGGGATCAAATTTGAAAGCCAAGTGGAGTGTATGAATTTAAAAATGAGCCCTTTAGGGTGTGCTCATGTGCTCAAGGAGGGTGAATGTCTTCGAGTCGAAGGAGTGCACTCAAAGGAATATTTGGTTTCTTGAAGGGATCAATTTAGAACAAGGAAGGGGATAAGGCTTAAGGAGTTGGATTTGTGCACTTATGAAAAACAAAGGATTGATGCTCAAGTATTGAGAGTGCACTTTTGTGATCCTAACCTCGATGGGTTCATTTTGCAACCGAAATTTTTCTGAGTTTGGGATATGAGGTGATGGGAGAACATGATGTATTTAAACATATGCCCATGTGCGACACATACCAACTCATTGAGAAAACTTAGAAAAGCTTTGAAAATGATAAGAATACATCAAAATTCCATTTCATTCCCCAAGTACAACAGGTGAAGTGTGTGAGATTGTGACCAAAAAGCGTTTTGTTACCACAATTTAGATGTTACGACCATGAAATGCACTAGATATTTTCTAATCAATGCGACGTCACTTAAGAACATTAAAGAAAAATTGAAACATATAGAATGACATGAGATGAAATTTGATGATCAAGGATACACTATGTATGATAGTAAATAAGGCTCCAAAATTTGAAAGTAGTGAAATTTTTGGAGGGCGTTCTAGCAGCAAAAACACTTGGTGACACACTGAGCGAGATTAAACTTCTCTGTTTGGTAATAAATTTGGGTTAAAGGGTAAAATATTCAAGATGTATTGATTCACCAAATAGATTTCCTTGATTTCCCCCTTTTGATCTAGTTATATACATAACATCTCACTTTCTTCTACTTGGTTGAACACACAAAAGATACACCATATCACAATTGTTTCAATCCAGGAAAGTGTAATGTGCACGACGAGTTTATGATATTCCAAATATGATTTTTCATCTATGGTGTTTCTTTGATACCATAAGGCCTCGATAATACCCATACAGAGTCACTTCAGGAGCACAAACGTTGCTTCGCTTCCAGTGAGCATGGTTTTTACCCCAGTGAAGTCAGTTGCTCCACCTCCTTGCACATGAATCCTTTCTCTTATTTCACCCTTTATTTATTTATTTAATAGGACTGTGCATCGACATTTATTATTTTCAAAAAAATATGGATCTTGACTTATTGAGAGCAGAGGAGGTTTCCCCTTTAGAGAAGTATTTTATAACCTCTGATATTGGTTTGCTTGCTTCATATTTTCCCCTTATCCTTTCTCTACTAGATTGGAAAAACGTTAACACACAAGTATATTTACACCAAGTTGATTAGTTTAGATACTAGCATAGGCACAACACTAATAGGTTCCCTCAAGGTTCTCTGTTTGGATGTATTGTATTATCCATCTAGACTTGGCTCAACCTGCTGGAATTTTCCAAAACAAATAGGAAGAATCGACATAATGCCAACCACTATTTTTGTCACACTTCTCTTTTATTACACCACTAATTACTTTTAAGCCATGCAAATTTACACAAGGGTATTATCTATTTACAATGAATTACAAACACTAAAAAACAGGATACGACTAACAAAACATATAGATGATTGACACATACAAAAGGAAAAGAAACAGAACAAACTATACATGAAGCACATCATGTAGTTGATATTAACAATAATGCTTCCTATCTCGACCATTTATGGGAAGGAGGTCAATCCTTCTGTCTAAGGATTTAAGATTGAATAGATTATGACCAAGATTCTCTTCGATGGTGAATGGTCCAATCGACAAAGGTTGGAACTTCGTGTGTTTGTCATTTTCTTCGGGGGGTTTATCCCATTTTAGCACTAGGTTACCCACATTGAAACTCTTACATAGCCAACCCATAATATATTGGTCAAAGTGTTATGCCAATTCCTTTGCTCATAGAAGATGGTTTTCTTGATTATGCATATAATTTTTTTTTTTGTCGATTTAGCCAAACCATTTCCCTGTAGGTAATAATTATATGTATGCTTTAGTACAATCCCATTTTCTAATGCGAATTCATAAATTTTTAATGATGAAAAGTAAGTCTTATTATCAAAGACAAGTGATCTTGGAATTCCAAGCCTGGCTATAATGTTTTGTTGCAAAAAGTGGATGAATTTCTGGTCATATACTTGTCTCAAGGGAATTTCCTCTGCCCACTGAGTGAAGTAGTCTATCATTGTTAGAATATATAGGTGATGAGTGAGGAAAAAATTATTTTTAAAAGGATAATCCATATAGGGAAATTAGTTTTCTCCATCAAGTCCCTTCCATGGTAGGACTAAATCTTTTTAAAAAGAGAATCCATACAGGTAAATTAGTTTTCTCCATCAAGTCCCTTTCATGGTAGGATTGAATATTTTTAAAAATAGAATCCATATAGGTAAATTAGTTTTCCCCATCAATTCCCTTCCATGGTAGGACTGAATATTTTTAAAAAGAGAATGTATACAGGTAAATTAGTTTTCTCCATCAAGTCCCTTCCATGGTAGGAATGAATATTTTTAAAAAGAGAATCCATACAGGTAAATTAGTTTTCTCCATCAAGTCCCTTCCATGGTAGGACTGAATCTTTTTAAAAAGAGAATCCATACAGGTAAATTAGTTTGATTCTTTTTCCCTAATCCTCACAAATCTTTCAAATAATATTTGGCATTTGCCCCTAAAGATGGAATCACTTATGAAGTCCAAAACGTTGGGTTATTAAAAAATACTTGGAGTAGGTTATTCCTCTATTTTGAAAAGAGGAAACAATTATCCGATACAATCTAGGCCCCACTATTGGAATGGTTCCTCAAATGCTATTGGTAGAAGTGGGGCGGCTGACCCCTGATCTCAAACGACACATCTATGAAAATATGGGCACTTGTAGAGATAAGCATGAGCATATTTGAATAAAGTGGGCCAATAATAACCAGCCTTCATAAATTTATGCATTGTAGTGTCGCCTGCATAGTGACCATATTCCAGTCCATCGTGCAAGTCTCTTAGTACCTTCTCTTATCTTGTGGCTCAAGACATATTAACATGACACTGTTGTGGTGATTTTTGAAAATCACTCCATGAACCAGTTGGTACGATAGAGATTTTAAACGTATTTCCCTCTTCTATTTATTTGATAAGTGTGTGGGAAAGGTGCCATGCTCTAGAAATTGTTATATGTTAGCATACCATGGCACTGTAGACGTGGAATGAGGAACCTGTTCAACATTGTACATTTCTATCACTTGCTCTCAACCTAAAATATCTTGCTCAGGAGCATATGGAGCTTCAACTACTAGCTTAAATAGGGCATGAAACTTTATGGTATGAACTGGTTTGAACTCTAGATCATATTATTGTAAGCAGGTCATCCAATTGTCCCTCTTCTCACCCAGTTCCTGCTCCACGAACAATGTTCTTACTGATGGATGAGGTACACATATAATCGTGTGATATTTTGAAATATAGGGCCATAAATACTTAATTTCTTTGTATACAAAATATTCTTATTTATTAATGGTGGGGTAATTTAATTTTGGCCCCTGTAGCATGGAAATTTTTTGGGGCTAATATTCGTAGGTGGGCTAATTTTCCATGATTTTTCCAAAAAAATGATTCGCCATTTTCCATTTTCTTATAAAAATGATTCACCCAATTTTTACAATATAAAATTATTTTACCTTAAAAATCACCAACATTATATAGAGAGTATATATTAAATCATTATAAATTTTAATAATTTTACAAATACATCAATAAACATTTTATAGTTTGAAAATTAGGGGCTAGGAGATTCGCCAATGTTTTTAAAATTCAAGATAATTTTATATCCTTAAAATTTTCCCTACCCTGTAGGCTAGCACTCATAAAATAAATAGACCTCTCATTTCCTTCAGTATCCTTTTGAGTTAGTATGACTGTGATTGACGAATCCAAAGTGAAGGTATAAAGCATGGAATCTTTGTCATAATCTGGACTGAATAACGTGGGCGCATCAAAAATGGCTTTCTTGATTTGAGCGAAGGAGTTCTTTTCCCGTTTATCCCATTTGTATGTTGCATCTTTCTTAATCATCTCCTATATAGGCTTAACTATATGAGCATAATTAGAGATGAATTTTCTCAGGCAATTGATCTTTCCTAAGAAAGACTACATAACCTTCTTATTCACTAGAAACAAGATCTCTATAATGGCTTTGACCCTCTTGAGATAAATTTAATTCTGATTTTTGCAATGATGTTCCCTAAGAGTGTACCTTCTGACACACCAAAGAAAATTTTCTTAGGATTGAGAGAAATTCCATACTTTCGACACCACTAAAATATCCATTTAAGATGACGTATGTGATTTGATCTTCTCTTGGAAAACATAGTAACACCATCCCAATAAAAAAATATTCTCTAACTGATAACGACATAGAAAGAGATGTCCATTGCTCTTTGAAAGGTAACATCGACGTTGATAAGTCCAAATGGCATCCTCTTGAAATATAATGTTTCCCATTTGGTCATAAAGGTAGTATTCATTTGATTTGGTTCTTCTACTAGCAATCAATTATAACCAGAGAAACCATCTAGTAGTGAAAAAATCATAGACACAGTTACTTTATGGAGGATCGATTCCATGGATGGCACTTGATAATTGTCTTTATAAGATGCCTAGTTGAGATTGCGAAAATCTACACATCACCTTATTTCACTAGAATTATTTATAACTGGGATCAAATTTGAAAGCCAAGTGGAGTGTCTGAATTTAAAAATGAGGCGATCATCCAACAACTTTCTCAATTCCTTTTGGATGAGGGGTTCCAACATTGGATGTACTTTCCTTAGTTTCTCCTGGAAGGGTTTTACCCCTTTTTTTATTGAAATGGTGTGCTATAACATATGAGTAGCATATATATTTAAATCATCATATGTCCATGCAAACACATCACGATACTCTTTGAATAAATGAATAAATGCATGTTGTTCTTGTGGAGAACAACATGTACCAAGGTTTACATACTTCATATCTTCTTGAGTTCCTAGATTGGCTTGTTTACACGATAACTTTGAACTTTGAGTATTTGTGTTGTTTATTCCTCTAAATTGGTTTTGTAGGTCATATAAATTCTCCAGGGACACCAAAACTTTGGGCATAGTGTTTCCTTTCATTTCACTAGATGCCTCCTAGAAATCCTGATCGTGCTCATCCTCTTCTATGGAAACATCTTTGAATATGTCAAAATTAGCCATAAAGTGTAGTATCTATTGATCATCATTGAAAAAATGTAAATTAGTGATGTTTTTAGGCACAAATTCTTTGTATATAATTTCAATAGAAAACCCATTTTTCAAAGGCAACATCCTAGAGGTTGCATTTGCTAATGCATATACTGCAACATTTCTAAGAATAGGAACATAAATAATATCAAAAGATTTAAAATGACTTATTAAATTCCATCCTCCTGCTGGTAGTTCTTAAGATTCGATACCTGATGAGTGACCACCTTAGAGTCACCAATTACATTGAGAATTTCTACCTTCATATCGATGGCTTTCTTTATCCCAAGCACGATTTCTTCAAATTCGACAGTATTATTGGTACTCTCGAACTCCAGACTACATGAAATGACATGCTTCTTATTACATGGGTATGTAAGTATGCAACCTACTCCAAAGCCATCCTGCATCTTTGAACCATCAAAATATAAAGTCCACATATTATTAACTACTAAGATGCTTCTTGTACTATTATTAATATTGTTGAGTCTCAAAATTGTCTTCCATATTCCTCCATTTTTCCATCATTTCATAACCATTTAGCCCTCATTTCATAACTATCTAGCCTAAAAACCTACATCAAGTAACCATCTTCATGATCATATGAGTTAGAATAATCATTTTCCAAAGTTATTTATTTTATGTATTTTTAAGTGAGTTTATGATTAAAAACTAGGAAATTAACATGGTTTCACATACATACATACATACACACACACACACACACACACACACACACACACACACACACACACACACATAGGCTTATTTGGAGGTTCTAGAAGGGTCTTACTTGGCCTCCCAAGCACAAATTCGAAATTCAACACAAGAGGTGGACCATATTTCAAGGAGAAAGATCATGGAGATCTTGATGTGTCATGGGATTTGTATCTAGTATTTAGGGATAAGTTGAGACAAGTATGGATCTAGTGGATATTTAAAGGATTTACATTTATTGAGAAGATATCCCTAATTCATGTATAAATAGGAGGAGCATCCTTCAAATTAAGCTAACAAGTTGTTAATTATTCATTAGCATCGGATTTATGATTGGTCATTCAGCATGAGTAATATCATTTTCTGCGAATCATGAGTTATGAGTGTTGTTTGATTCTTAAGATGTGACAATTGTTCATGTGTGCTCATTAAGGAATGGACAGATCCCCATCAACCACAATTTGCATACATCTGTAACATAGTTTGATTTATTTTATGTCCTTGCATGAAAGTGTGCTTTATTTTATGCAAGTGTGCTTTATTTTCTACAATTCTGATTTCATTTCCTCGGTTTGATTTGATTGTCATTAAACTACTTTCTTACTAGCTATATTAGTTTTCTTGTTTGAAAACTAAATCACTAGTTTCTGTTTACTGATTTATAGATTAGTTTATTTCTTTCTATATTATCATAGTTTTATTCTAGTAGATTTTCACTTTAGTTATCATTAAATTTTTTTCTTACTAGTTCTCATAATTTTCTTGCTTGATAACTAAATCAATAGTTGTTCTAGGTTTACCCGCTTTCTAGATTATTATAGTTTGCTTCTTATAGTTGTTCAAATATTAGTTTATAACTTTTTAGAAAGGACATGGCATTCATTCATTCCACCCTTAGAATCTAACTTCCACCCTTAGAATCTAATTCAATTTTCTTACATGTGATTTCTTTTGCAGTTTTCTTTAGTTATAATTGTAGTATGCTTTCCTTTATTTCTTTCCATCCTAAACAAACCTTCTACAACAGTTTCATTTGAAGTCCCATATATTTTGTTTTTCTTCTAAGTTTACGAAACCCCCAGGTTGACATATTAAAATGATATGGATTTAATATACAATTAAATCACCCTACAAGTATTACTATGTACATATATATTACAAGATTCATATGCACTAGCTAGAGAATTAGGAAGGAGCTCCAACTACGTATCTAGTGGAACAGGTGACGACTGTGCTTGATAACACCCAAGGTTAGTTTCAAACAAATTTTTTTAAAAATTAGGTCGGTAAAAGAAATAGGCTCACTGTGGTCCTCAAGTGGTGTCACACCGTCTTTCATGTATGGCTCATTGTCCACTTCAATTTGGTTATTCCTGCCCTTGTATGGAAGCCATAAATGTGACTAGTTTGTATTGAGGAGTACACCATAGGCTTCAGGAATGTCCACAATTACAATAATTATAAATTGGTGAACTTCATGATCATATGATATTGGATAAGAGATATGTCCAACTGAATAACTGGTGCATCATTTTTTTCCCCTTTAGAATTTATTTTCTTGACAACCGATAATGACATTATGTTTATAGATGCACCATAATAAAATAAAAAATTATGGACATTATAATTAAAAAGTTCAAAATTTAATAAAAATGGAGGGATGGTAGTGTTAGCATCTAATGTTACAACATCAACTACATATTCAAGGGAGCCACAAGACTTACCATACACCTTTTTAGAGGAAGAAACTTTATCACCTAGCAAATAATGTGAAAAGGCTTAGACAAATAGTTCAGTCTGGCTTGCTATCTTAAGGAGCTCAAAGATGGAAATATTTTCTCGAGCTCTCTTCAAATCTTAAAATATGTTATACTCCTTTGTTTCACCTCTAGAAGGTAGTGCTAAAGTGTCTGGGGGAGTGGCATTATTACAAAATTCTAGAGTTATGGACGTAATTTTTTTTATGGAGGAAGTGTCTTTGGAATTAGTTGCATTTCTAGACTTACTCAGTGCGTTTTAAGCAAGATTGATCGGTGGTGAGATCCTTCTTAATAATTTCTCCTTTAATTTCTATATTGTCGCCTCCTATTCAGAAATGGGCCCTTTTCTCCCTAAACTATATCGCCCATTTTGCTTCTAACAAGGGGCCTCACTTCATGGTGGTGCTTCAACACTCTTCTTGTCAGCGTTAAGGATACAATTAAAAGTATTCACTGCATGTCCAAATACCAATATTTTCTTTAGCCACAATAGGTTCTTTTATTTCTTTTACTTCTTCTATCTTCTCATACGCTAATAAGGAATCTACAATGTGTGCAACCAGAGCATTCATGTTATTGTTCCACTGTGGGCATGTATTTTCTAAATGATATTCCCGATGGAAAGAGAAATTGTTATCCATACCCATACTTTCTAAATTCAACACAATATTTGAACTATGGGTAGAATTGGCAGGTTGATTGTTGTTGTTATTATTACTATTCCTCCAAAACGAGAGGGACTTGGGAGGCTTGCTACTAGTATAAGTCTCGCTTGACCTTCTATTAAATTTTGAAATTTCATTGGTAAGTGCCATCATTTTTTGGGTCAAGCTTCCAATATCGAATGAGTCCTTTTATTTAGCCTTACTTGTAGAAGGATGATACTTCCTACTAGTTTCCTTGGAGTCTTTATATTCAACATCATCAGTAATAACTCCAACAATGTACAAGTCCTTCTCGACGATGATTTCTTCTCCAAAGTTTTGTACCAATATTTCCTTTGTAGCTCTTTTAACAAATGAGGAAGCATTAGCCTGAAAAGAAATTGTGTAATAATCAATAGTAATCGAATCATGCTATTCCATGCCCAGGGAAAACTTGTTCAATATACGATTGAAATTTTGATTAAATTCTTTCACATTCTCCTTTTCCCCCATCTTACTATTTCCGAGCTCTTTCAATAACATGGCACGAGTCTTATCATCAAAGAAATTTTATAGGAATAACTTCTTAAACTCCATCCAACTATGGAATGAATTGACATGAAGACTACGATACCATATCATTGCTCTACCTTCTAATGTATATGGGAAAACTCTACAAGCAACATCATCGTACCTTACCTCCAACATCCATAGGTGCATGCATAAATTGTCAATGTGATCTTTTGCCTTTGTCTTCTTGTCTGGATCAAAATTTGATAACAATTTTTATGAATGTATAATCATATTATGGATATTGTCTAGAAGAGAAAGAGGCCCTTGAAATATCCAATCCAAGTCCTAGTCGGTCATATCTTCCTCTCTTGGTTCCTATTCCTTTTTAGAATTTGAGGAGTCTTCTCCTTCACAGTTTAAACCATAAAAAATGTCGTCAGAAAGAACAATATTGTCCTCATACCCTTCATTAATGGGTGGAATTGGATATTGCTACACTATATCTTCTGAGGATTTTTCTAAGTCTTCAAGAGTGGAAAAAACCAAATCTTCCACTTTAGAAACTAATATACTAGTATTAGTTGTTTCTTTCTTCTTTAGGTAATGCGGTAGATCTTTTATAACTAGAATTAAACCAATTTTCTTAGCGAACTGACGGGTTATAGGTCGAAGTGCCCAGATTTGTTTGTAGCCAACTACGTATGTCAACTCTGAGCCAGAATGAGATGAACCTCCTACTTCGGGAATAGGAGTTGGAATGGTGCTTAGAATGTTGCTACCTTGTCCAAAAGATGAATGGTTAGGGTGTGTGGAGTTGTTAGCCATAAAAAATGGGTTTCCCTCCTTCTAGCACCCAAATGTTGATGGTGTTGAATACCTCCAATATACAGGGGATATCCTCGATATAAGGTCCAAATTAGATCTCACACGGTTTGGTGTAGGAATCCCATATGGAATATGACTCGACTATTGTTTACTTAAAGATATGCCTTGGATTTAGCTGTTAGCAAGAGAGAGAAGCGAAAATGTCCTTTTGAATGAGTAAGTGAGTGTGCCTTGTGAATGTTCAATTGCATATGTATCAAGGTTATCTTACTCTAAAGGGGGGAAAACAAAGTGAGCCTCAACTAGAGAAATAATAGTACTTCCCTAATGGAGAAAACCATGAATAATAAAAGTTCATCTAACATTGAGAAAAATAGTTCAAATGAATGAAGGCCCAAGGGATATCTCAATTGATCTAGTTATTGTTGCTAAGTACCTTGCCAATTGGGAGGTCACTGGGTCAAATATTCTCAACTCCCTTAGGGTTATGCTCGAGAGATAAGATGACAGGTAGATCACTTCGGGTGGATCTGCCTGGATTATTACCCTTGGATTTAGTGGCCACTAAGTGACCGTGAACCACAGTTGAAAAAAAAAATAGCTCACATGGATGTGACATTAATTATAAACATTACAACACATTTCCAATAAGTTGAGCACCAAAGTCACCGAAATAGTTCAATTACTCCAATATAGGTGAAAGTAAACATGAACCGTAAACATTCAAATAATAGTCTTAGAAACATCCACAATCCATGTGTGAAAATGTGTTGGCTTGGAAGGCTTCGGTATTAACCAAAAGTTCCAAGATACATAAATACAATGAACATCATTAGCTCCAATAGTGGAGCATTAGAGCCACTACTTGCTCCCCAAAAGTAATAAATATGTATCTATAATTACTTATGGGAGAATCCAAGGTTAAAATTACTTTACATAAGAAATGAGGTTCCTTTTATAACTTGAGGCATGACCTTTCACATCTCCATGACTCTTGACTTTCCAAATCCTAATGACCTTTGGACTTCCAAATAATTTTTTGAATTTCATATGACTTTTGGTATCACATGAATTTTGGAATTCCATGAATCTTTTGTCCATACATGACTCTTGTATTTCCACTTATTTGTCTTTACAATGATTACAACATTATATCATAACTTCCACATAATCATGTGATGAAAACATGACATGTCACTATGTTTAATTACTGGGACTAATAGTGATTGATGACATGGAATTTCTTTAGTGGTGACATGGTTTCCACTTGTGTTTTTGTTCTTCATGAAAATTTGATTGTTCATGTCTTCACCCTCCAAAGGGTATTTAATCTAATGGAGTCTTCAGGGTGCTTTGATCATCAAGATTTCAATGTGTTGTTTGTTCTTCAATGCTTCCTTTATTTTCTCTCTTTTACCGATCCTCCTCATGCATGATTTCCATGTTGTTAATGGAATATCTATATCTACAATCACTCATGACAAGCAAACATCAGACTGAAAATATTATGTTCTAACATGTTTCATGCATGTTTTCTATTCATGCCTTTTTAGTGTGCTTTGGAAATATCAAGGAGAGCTTATCGGTGCACTTCGAAAGGTTGAAGGGCTGAAGGTGATAGGATTTAGGGGTTCAACATGTGTTCATGTGCTCAAGAGGAAGAGGAAATCAAGGCAAGGCACATGGAATAAGTCCAATGGACGAAGGGGAAGGCTTCAGGCTTCCCAAGTGCATTGTTTACTCAAGAGAGATAAGGATGGCATAGGGCACACTCCTGAAGGCTGAAGGCTGAAGGATTCATGCCTTTGGGGTGTGATCATGCATTCAAGAGGACCAAGAGGGCACATGGTGCAAGTATAAAGGCTGAAGTGTGAAGCTTCATCCCTTCAGAGTGTTCCCATGCGCTCAAAGGGTCAGGAGGGTGCATGGCACACAATGGAAAGTTGAAGGGTTGAGCTTAAAGCCTCCAAGGTGTGCTCATGCACTCAAGGAAGGCACACTTCTTCGAGTCAAATGAATGCAAACATTGGAAGATTTGGTTTCTTGAAGGGCACATTTTGGAACAAGAAAGGGGAAAGGGATTAGGGATTGAAATTTTCACTCTTAGAGGGCACATGGTGCACTTCCAAAAAATGAAGGATTTGTTCTCAAGGTTTTAGAGTGTGGTTTTGCGATGCTAACCTCAATTAGTTCATTTTTCAACTGAATTTTTTTTGAGTCTGGGATATTAGGTGATGGGAGAACATGATGATTTTAGACATAAACCCATGTGCGACACATACCAACTCATTGAGAAAACCTAAACAAGCTTGGAAAATGATAAGTATACATGAAAACACCACTTTACATGGATTCCCTAAGTACAACATGTGAAGTTTGTGCGATTGTGAGCAACAAGTTTTGTTTTACCACAATAAATATGTTATGACCACAAAATCCACTAGAGATGTTCTAATCAATGCAATGATACTTAAGAAAATTCAATAACACTTGAAACATATAGAATGAAATGAGATGACACTTGACGATGAAGGTGACACTAGGTATGGAAGTAAAGAAGTCTCCAAAATTTGAAAGTAGTGAAATTTTTGGAGGGTGTTGTAGCAACGACAACAAACTCCAAGTAGCCACACACCAAATTCCCAAGTCCAATTTTTGATGCTTCTACAATCCAAATTCAATTGTCTCCACAGTCAAAATTAAGATGCCTAAATTTTTTTTAACTTCAAGAATTCAATCTGCTCCAAATGATGTCTTAAAGAATTTGAATTCCAAACTTTAAATCTGCTTGAAACAAATCCCAATAAGATGCTCTCAATTAAGTTCAAAGAGTTATCAATCTAATATCACAGGTGCAAGTATATTTGTGGACATATTTGTTAATGTAGGTCTAAGCTACAAAAATCACCACAAGTCCAAAGTTCTGTTTGCTACAGATTCGAGGTTATAGTTTGAGTATATTTCCTCAAGTTCGAGTTACAGTGTCACAAGGTCGAGGTTGTAGGCTTTCGTAGAGAAAAATTTGCATGCTTCCTCAAAGTCAAGGTAGAGGAAAGACAAGTAAGGTCAAGGTTCGATTCCTATCTTAGATATGATTTTGTACAAGGTGCGGCTAAGAAATCTATTCCAAATTTCTGTTTTATTAACTAATCCCAAATACCATAGAAAATTAAAAAAGAGTCCCATGAAATGTTTGTTCCTCTCCTCTTTTTATTTCTTCAGATCTACATTTTTCTTCTTATCCTTGACACAGATGGTTTATATTTGGAGGATCTCAAATTTGTATTTATATTTGTTTCAACCTATTGTGAAGAGATATGTTAGTTGAGGGGAGTCGACCTTAGAGGCAACTTGTGAAATTTATATATTTAGGCCGACCTTATTGTTGAGCCCCAAAGATGTCCTTTCCCTTTACCAAATTTCACTTCATTTCCTTTGTCCCCTATCAATTACAATCTTAAATGGTCAATAGGATTGATTAAAGTCACTTTAGGAATGTATACAATGACTGACTTGCTATATTTTCATGGTTTTGTTGTTGTAGTAATTTTTGACTAGACTCAGCTACAGAATGCAGCCATTATGTAGCCAGTCGCCTATTCCGCAACTATCTTCATGTTCTCACAGGTTACAGGTGTCAATTCAAGGAAAAATGCATATCGTTGAATTCCACAACACTCCCACAACAATTATTGCTCTCTACGAAGTCTGAGCAAGAATCTACAGGTGGTTATGCACGTGGAAGAGATCAAAGCTAAGAAGCAGATTCCTACCAGGACAGGGACTCTACAGATGTCTCCAACAAAGTACGAGGCTTCCACAAGAGTTATAATTTGATTTTGATTGAAAAATACACTTGTTCCTGTTTCTTCTCAAGGGTATTTATGTATTTATTTTATAAGAATGACTCGGGAGACCTAGAGACAGTTAGCTATATTGATGTTTTGTTGCTAGATCTCAAAAGACTGTAACACTCTGTTTTTGAAATATTTTTCCTTTAATGAAAGAAGTACCGCTTTATTGCAAGATATGAGGCAATCTTGAGGATATTTGTATGCTAATCCGGTGGTAGAGGGCCCCTACTGCCCGAGAAGCTCTGTGCACATTGTTTAGATAAGTAACTTTAGCCTTGTTGCATTCCTAGCTTAAGCAATTTTCTGAACTTTGTGTTTTATACTCACTTGCATTGGATGCTACAACCAGTCTTATTCTTACGAATTGTTCCAAAATATCAATAACATTGAATGAGATATAACTGTAGTATTTTAGGAATTAGTTTCATTTTTCTGAAATTTATGTTTTTTGTGCTCAATTACGTCAATTGTTACAGCTAGTCTTGTTCTATGAATTGTTCCAAAATACCACTAACACCGAATGAGACAGAGCTGTAGTATTTCAGTGATTAGTTTCATTTTAGTTTAGTTGTAAAACTCCGGAGGTTAATGGCACTCTAGTTCAATTCTTTTCACTGTATTTCAAGTTTGAATGATTGCATTCTAGTTCAGTTCTATCCATTGTATTTTTAGTTTTATTAGTCAGTTGTATTCTAGTTGTTAAGTTAAACTTAATGGCCTTCATTATTTACAAACCACTCCTGTTCTTAATTTTTACTAATACATCATCATCATAGGAACAAGAATTGGTAATGTCATTTTGAAGTCTTGATTGTTCTGCAACTTCTGATAATTTCACAAACTGCCTTTTTTCCAAAGCTATTCCAAAATATTTCTAATTCTTGAATGAGGTTTAACAGTGATATTTTGAGTTGTAGAATGGATTAATTTCGGTGTCATAGGTTAATTTAGAGTAGAATTCTTCACTAGGTTGCAGACTATCTTTTTCCAAGTGTGTTCCAACAAATTTCTAGCCATGGATGAGATTTTCTTTGTGACATTGTAGATTGTTGTTTACTTAGAAGAACCTCATTGCATTAAACTTATCATTTTCTCAAGTTATTCCAACATATTTCTGATGAATGAATTGGACTGAGTTCATGTTATGAGTTATTGAGTTCATGCTATGAGTTATTTTTCTTGTTAAAGTATTGCATTTTCTGTTCTCAAGTGCCATACATAGTTTAGAATAGGTTTTTCTCTATTTTAGTGTGACCAAAAACTTCTCTTTATCAACACTTAGTTATTTTCCTCTTAGAATAAAAACACAAAACCAAAAACATTGGAAAAACACTAAACACAACGTAGTTAGAAACAGATACCTAGGCACATATAGTGCACTTCACTTCAACAGTTTACTAACCCTGGTTGACAATTTAGGACATCAATTTAGGAACACTAAGTTGAGCAGACATTTTGGTGCCATTTCCGGGGAAGTGTAACTAGGTAGCCTTGTTTCTTACCTTCCAAAAACATGATATGCGTATAGAAAGAGATTCAAGGGGTAGATTCATAAGAAACAGAAGCTTGATTCCTAGAACACCACTTGTTGCATCGAGACCAAGAGCCAACACACCTCCAAATCAAACCCACATTCCATCCTTTACTGATCCTAGACTTCCAGAGGACTTAAGATCAGATATTCCATTGGAAAGACCTTCCACTTTACCCACTGAACCTGTCTTAGAAGAAGATTCAGGAACCCCTGCTAGGGACATAAACTTTTCAACTTCCATATAAGAATCAACTATGGTAGAATAAGGGGGAAGAGGAGTTTTTAATGGAGAACACACACTATTTGGAGGGGGTAGAGGTAGAGGTAGAGGAGAAGGAGGTAGAGGTGCAGAAGGAGAAGGAGGTAGAGGTGAAGAAGGAGGTAGAGGAAGAGGTAGAAGGGAAATGGGAAGCTCTTTTGGGTTTCCCATAGTAGATGAAGAAACCAATGCAACTATGAAAAACATTTCACCCCCTGTCCTTCCAAAATTTTATGGACATAAAATTGAAGATCCTGAAACCTTCCTATTTGAATTTGAAGTCCTATGTAGAACCTATGATTATTTGCAAGATGCCCAAAAACTTAAACTGTTCCCTTCAACATTGAAAGGAGCAGCATTAAAATGGTTTATGAGTTTGATCAACAGTTCTATTAGGACATGGGAAGACATGAAACAGGCATTTCTAGAGAGGTATTTGGATTACTGTATGCCAGTCAACCATAAGGAGGAAGTGTTTAAAATGTTACAAAAAGAGGATGAATATTTGGAAGATTTGTTGGAGAGATTTAACTACAACATCAAAAGAGAAAAAATGGAAAACTTAGACCAAGACACTTTGAAAGCTCTCTTGTTGAAGACAATTAGGGATGAATGGTTAGATATCCTTAACATGATGGGAAAAGGGGATATATCTCAGCTCACATTACCTGAAATAGTTGAATTATGTGTCAACCTTTCAAGAGGGAAATCTAAAACTGTAAAAGGACCAAGAGACCCTGCTCTTGCAAGGGCAAGTAAGTCTGCTTCTGGGACGGTAAGTAGGGCAGAAATAGGACATATGGTTGATGAATTCAAATTTGATATTTTAGGGAGTCTTAGTGAACAAATAGACACCCTTAAGTTACAGAACAAGCAAAAAGCTGAATCTGATGCCTTAGCAATTTTTTGTCCCAAATGTAGAAAGAAGCATGCCTTGAGAGAGTGCCCTTTGGATGCAAAAGTAGTAGAGACCTGTGTAATTTGTTCAGAAAAACATGAGACCAAGAGTTGTCCTTCACTTCTTGGTCTTAACGCTGTCTTTCAAGAAGAAACTCCTACAAATTCCACAGAATCTCTCAATTTTGTCTCTAGGAGGCCTTGGCAAGGACCTCAAACACAAGGATTCCATGATCAACTATATAATCAACCCCCACCAAATTGGAATTCTTGGTAGCAACCTTGGCCCCAATTTCAAAATCAATCTCAAAATTGGGCACAAGGAGCACAAAATCCCTATGGAAGATACTCTCAGTACTATCAGTATCCACCATCCTATCCACCATATCCACATTTCCGTCCTCAACAAAATTTTCAACAAAATCCTCAATAGAATCATCAAAATTCATCACTTCCATTACCATTTCCTCATAAAACAAATCAGTTTCCTGCCTAACCCATACCAAACCCCAACAATAAAAATCCTCAGAACACATACATGATAGAAGGCCAATAGTTTCCAACTTATTTGATCACTCCTTTAGACCTTAGTGATGTTCAAATTAGGTCTGGAAGAATACTTGAAAAGAGGAAACCTTCTGTAATCATACAAGAGAAATACAATTCTGAGGAAGATTCTCTACGGGTAAATAAAAGTCTTGAAGAGAACACATCTTTTCAAGACCGAAATATTGAAAAATCAAAACAAAAAGAACCAATAATTTCAACTCCTATATTAGAGCAGCCATCAACATCCACTTCTACACCTCCCTTTCCAGAAAGATTACAAATTGATAGGGGTGTAGAAAAACAAATTATGGTGCCTAATTATGATTTCCTAGATGAGCTAAGAAATGTTTGTATTAAGATCCCATTATTGCAAGCTATCAAGGAAATTCTAATCTTAGCAAAGACAATAAAGGAGTTGAGGATGAAGAAAACAGGAAAAAGAATAAGAGAGACAAAGAAAATTCAACTGGTAGGAAAAATTGCAAATATCATGATGGGTAAGATTGCCATTCCAAAGTATCTAGACCTAGGAAATCCAGTTGTTAAAATACACATCAATGGAATTGAGATCCAAAACACACTTATTGATTTAGGAGCAGCAATCAATATCATGAGTAGACAAATCATGGATAAACTGAAACTTCCTAATCTTCTTTTTATACCCACATTATTACAATTAGCAGATAGATTTGTGATCAAACCTGATGGGGTAATAGAAGACATTCCAGTGTCCCTAGATTCTTGGGAGTATCTTGTGGATTTTATGATCCTAACTCCTAAGAATAATCTAGGAGGGCATCCTATTATATTAGGAAGACCTTGGTTAGCTACAACTGCTGCTTTCATTAGTTGTAGATCCGGTGATATGTACATCTCTGATGGTAGTTCAACCAAGAAATTTACCTTGTATCCTCCAGCAAAAAAAATTACAGAATTATATGATACTCAATGGATAGAGGATGAAGAATACTTACAACCTCTCTTCACAATTTCAGAAATTAGTGAAGACAGCCAGATTCTGAACACCTTAGAGAACTTTGAATCCTCTTCGGAATACAAACATGAACAATTTCAAGAAGAATCCAGCATTGAGTTTTTATCATCAAGACAAATGTCTCTTTATTCCATGGATAAATTTGGCAGCTCTACAATTGAGATATTTCCAGGCAAAAATTTAAACATAAACAATAACCTAGAGAAATCTCAACAAGAAGAGCTAGTCAAGATCTTACAGAGACATTCTTCTACATATGCATGGGAGTACACTGATATGAAAGGGATAAGCCCTAAGACTTGCACTCATCACATCTACATAGAGGAAAATTGTAAACCAATCAGACAACCTCAGAGACGAATGAATCCAAATCTTAGGGAGATTGTTAAGGAAGAATTGCAGAAATTGTTAAATGTTAACTTTATCTATCCAATTTCAGATAGTCAGTGGGTTTCTCCTTTGGTAATTGTGCCAAAGAAAAATGGTAAATGGAGGGTATGTATTGAATACCGAGAATTAAACAAAGCTACTCTTAAAGATCGTTTTCCCCTACCTTTCATAGATCAGGTATTAGATACATTAGCTGGCAAAAAGTACTTCTCATTTTTAGATGGGTTTAGTGGTTATAACCAAATCCAAGTAGCACTTGAAGATCAAGAAAAAACCACATTTACCTGTCCTTGGGGTACCTATGCTTACCGAGTATTGCCATTTGGATTATGCAATGCACCTGTAACATTTCAAAGAGCGGTACTAGGAATTTTTTTAGATCTAATACATGATTGTGTAGATGTATATATGGATGATTTCATAGTTTATGGAAACACATTTGAAGAAGCTTTAGAAAACTTGGAAAAAGTTTTAAAGATATGTAAAGAAGCAAATCTTTCACTAAGTCATGAGAAGTGTTTTATGATGTTTACTGAAGGAATTGTTTTGGGACATCACATTTCAGGGGATGGGATTAGAGTTGATGAGTCAAAAGTTGAAGTCATCTCTAACTTATCTATTCCAAGTTGTCAAAAAGATGTTAGGATTTTTCTAGGATTTACAGGATACTATCGAAGATTTATAGAAAAATTCACCAAGATAGCATCTCCACTCTTCAAATTACTTACCAAAGATTGTGAATTCAAGTGGAATTCTGATTGCCAGTTAGCCTTTGAGACCCTGAAAACCAAAATTTCTGAAGCACCTATATTAAGGGGACCTAACTGGAAGTTACCTTTTCATATCTCAACAGATGCTTCCGATACAACTCTAGGAGCAGTATTGGGACAAAAAGATTTGATTCCTTATGCCATCTATTATACCAGTAAAAATTTGACTCCTGCAGAGTTAAACTATACTGTAACTGAAAAAGAGTTTTTAGCCATTGTTCATGCCATAAACAAATTCAGACACTATATAACAGGCTATGAAACTTTTGTTCACACTGATCATTCTGCAATTAGATACTTAATGAACAAATCAATTACTAATGACAGAGTCATAAGATGGTTATTGCTTTTACAAGAATTCAACATTACCATTCTAGATAGGCCTGGAAAACAAAACACAGTAGCTGATTTCCTATCTAGACTCCAAAACATCAAAGATAACACTCCAGTTGAAGATCAATTCCCTGATGAATATCTTTTTGCAATTTCTACTCAGACTCCTTGGTTTGCTGACATTGCTAATTATTTAGTTTCGGGGAAATTTCCTTCAATAATGAATGCAAGAGACAAAAGAAAGATCATTTATGACAGTGAAAAATATTCATGGGTTGCTAATGAGTTATACAAAACAGGTCCAGATCTTATCATTAGGAGATGTGTTCGGGAAGATGAGATGCCTGAGATCCTCAAGGCATGTCATGATGAACCTTGTGGTGGACACTTTGCTGATAAAAGGACAGCTTATAAGGTCCTTCATTTAGGATACTATTGGCCATTCCTTTTTAAAGATGCTAAAGAGTATGTCAAAAGGTGTGACAGTTGCCAAAGGGTAGGGAAACCTTCTCCTTCAAGTGAGATTCCATTGCAGCCTCAGGTACATATTGAACCTTTTGAAAAATGGGCTTTATATTTTGTAGGACCTATTAGTCCTCCATCAAGACAAAAGAAATATATATTAGTTTGCATTGATTATGTTACCAAATGGGTAGAGGCCAAGCCATTACTTTCTACTACTGAAGCATCTGTAGTTAATTTTCTCTTTGAGGATATTTTTACTCGTTTTGGTGTCCCAAGGGAAATTGTTACATATCAAGGAGCTCAATTTACATCAAGGCTAGTGGAACAAATGATGGAGAGGTACAAAATTAGACACAGAAAATCTACTCCCTATCATCCACAAGCAAATGGTCAAGTGGAATCTACCAATAAAGTAATTGAAGGGATCCTAACAAAGACTGTTCATTTACATAGAAGAGATTGGGCAGACAGGCTTCCTAAAGCTTTGTGGGCCTATAGAACTACATGGAGAAGCACAAAAGGCCATACTCCCTATGAACTTGTTTATGGAAAACAAGTTTTTTTTCCCATAGAGTTTCAGATTCAAACTTTTAAAACGACAGTTCAGCTAGGACTTGATCTAACAGAGGCACAAAAACATAGATTGTAGCAGATTAATGAATTTGATGAGATCAGACAAGATGCAGTCCAGAAAACAAGTGTAGTCCAATAGTAAAGAACTAGATGGCATGATAAGTACATCAAGGAAAAGAAGTTCAAAGAAGGTGACTGGGCTCTCTTGTTTGTTTCAAAGTTCAAATATTTTCAAGGTAAATTCCAAACACATTGGCTTGGGCCATATGAAATTATGAGAATTTTTGACAATGGAGCAATAAAAATCAAGACAATAGATGAAGAGAAGGTCACTTTTCTTGTAAATGGTCATAGATTGAAGCTGTATCATAAGCCACTTTCAAGAGAAGAATTTGTCAAGAGATTCCAGGAAAACAATGATGTGAAGTTAATGAAGAAGAATTCTTCTTCTTCATCAACTTAATTGAATTTTCTGAATTCAAAAGTATAAAAAAATAAATAAAATAAAAATAAAAATAAATAAATATAATAATAATAATAATAATAATAAAAATAAGTATAAACATGAAAACTAATCACTGATTAGCATATTTATACAGAAAAGATAAAGTGAAAATCAAAATTCTTCTGACACTTTAGCTTTTCAAATTTGTTCTTTTTCTGCAAGCGGCTATCACAAAATCATAAGTATCACTCCATCATGTCTCCATTCATTCATATTTCATTCACTCCATTCATATATATTTCATTCACTCCATTTCATGGTCCATTTCATTTCCATCTCATATTTCTAAATTTGATCTCTTTTTGCAGATTGAGTGTTACAAATCATGAGTTGTAGACCACTTTTTATGTTTCATTCCACTTCACATTTGTGATTCATTTCACTCCATTACATTTCACTTCACTCCTGATCCATTCCACCATATTTCATGATCCATTTAATACTACACTCCATCCATGTTTCAAATCATTTCATTTCATGTTTCAAAGTTCCTACAGGTACATTCTGCAGCCAGTCAGACATTCTGCAGCCAGCTAGACATTCTGCAGCCAGATATCCTGAAGGCAATCATCGAACAACCACTTGTTCAACAGCAAATTGACCCTGCACACCTATGTCAACAAGAAAAATGAAAGGAATTATGAAGACTGAAGAATCAATGATTTTCAAAGGAGGACAAAGTATATCAAAACCAAAAAAATTAAAGGAAAGGCAAAGGTAAAGTTGTAAAATTATTATGATGACAGAATATGAAAGTTATAGTATAGTTAAGTCATGTATGATTCAAAAATTTGTTTTAATTATTCGTGTTGATCATGCCTATTAAACCTATCATAAAATCTTTGGACAAAATCCCCTCCACTCTGCCATATCAAATCATCATTTAAAACTTAACAGTTAAGTACTGAAGTGACCTAATCAGTCACATCACTAGGCCGAAGTATTCAGTGATGATTTTGAATTTATCACGAAATGTTTCCGCGGTCTTTTCTCCCATGATGGCTCTAAAGCTCATTAATTCATGTAAATCATCCTCACTACATTTCACTCATTCTATAACCTCTTCATATCATCCTTCCGTAGCTAATTCCTACTCCATAAATAGAGAAAGCACCTTTGGGGTAAAAACAACTCTTTAACAACCATTTTCATCGTGGATAGAAGAGTAGTAAATTGAAGGTTGAGAAGAGAAGCCATGGGTCTCATAGTAAGATCCGAACCAGTCGGAACCAAATACTTAGAGGGTTACCCACAAATTAGAGAAATGCTACAACAGGCTGGGTGGTTACAATTTTTGGAAAAATTTAATGGTTTTCATAAAGAGGTAACTAAAACATTTGCACGGTCCTTCAATGGAGAAAAAGTCGAAATAGGAGATGTTAAATTCATTATTATAGAAGCTTTCATTGCAGAAGCAGTGAAATTACCCAGGCAAGGAGAACGATGGTTCAAAAATAGGGAATTTCATAATGAGGCATGGAGGAAAATGCTTAAAACACCAGGTATGGATGTTTCCATTTTTAAGAAGGGCATTCCTAGCTCAGCACTGAAGAATAAATGGCGGAATATGTTGCTCATTTTGCAAAATTTTATAACTTGTGAGGGAAGGTTTGGTACCTTATATATTTATTATATTTGGCTAATGATGCATTTCTTAGATGAAGAAATCAATTTACCCTTTTTCCTACTTCATAGTCTGAAGAGAATGGCATCTAATGTTCAAAAGAGGGTTCAATTCCTGGAAACCATTTTGTACCACAACAGCCTAGTTAAAATCCTGATTGAACATCATTTGAGAAAGGTGGGAGACAATTGGGATAAGTTTCTAGTGAGGAATCACTTTGAAGAACCCAAGGAATCTCCATCTGAAGGCGAACTTACAAGAAGAAGCAGGAGAGGGAAAATTTCCAAAGTTGTTGAAACTAAAACTGGTAAGTCCATACAAGAGGACAGTGAGGAGATAATTTCTGAGAAATTGACTGAAATTAAGAAACAACTTAAAAATGAGAAGATGATAAGAAGGTATGCCAAGGAGAGAGGTGAAGGACCATCTCAACCAAGACGAAGCCACAGGCTTAGAGGTATATTGAAGAAAACAGGGGTTAGACAAACGGGAATTATAAACATTGAGGATGAAGAGACACCAACTGCTAGATCACCTGAGTACCAATACGAGGAGGATCTTGATGAAGGAGCTCTTGAGATAGACCCAGCACAACAACAAATTTATAATTATGTTGAGACATTAGAGAAGAGAGCCTCAGAAAGTAGAGACAAAACTCCTAGCCCACCAGAATCTGCAATTGATATGCTAAGAAGAGATAAATATGAGTTAGAAGTACTCAATAGGAATATAAAGAATGAGAATGACATTTTAAGGGAGCAGGTTAAGCTGAAAAGTGATATGAATACAACTCTCTCTCTACAAATGGAAAAATTGTACAAGGCTAGTGAGAAATTGAAGAAGAAAAACAAAAAGTTGAGTAGGGCACTTATAAATTTGATATTCAATTTGGTCATAAAGAAGCCTAGGAGGCCATTGAATATCAGGAAAAGCAGAAGAAGGAGCCTAGATGTCCTAGCAGAAGTCTCAGAATATATGAGTTGATTGCATGAGGACATGCAAAAACTTTGTAGTGGGGGTATGTTGAGCCCCAAAGATGTCCTTTCCCTTTACCAAATTTCACTTCATTTCCTTTGTCCCTTATCAATTACAGGTTTAAATGGTCAATAGGATTGATTAAAGTCACTTTAGGAATGTATACAATGACTGAATTGCTATATTTTCATGGTTTTGTTGTTGTAGTAATTTTTGACTAGACTCAGCTACAGAATGCAACCATTCTGTAGCCAGTCGCCTATTCCGCAGCTATCTTCATGTTCTCACAGGTTACAGGTGTCAATTCAAGGAAAAATTCACATGGTTGAATTCCACAATACTCCCACATCATTTATTTCTCTCTACGAAGTCTGAACAAGAATCTACAGGTGGTTATGCACGTGGAAGAGATCAAAGCTAAGAAGCAGATTCCTACCAGGACAAGGACTCTACAGATGTCTCCAACAAAGTACGAGGCTTCCACAAGAGTTCTAATTTGATTTTTATTGAAAAAGACACTTGTTCCTATTTCTTCTCAAGGGTAGTTATGTATTTCTTTTATAAGAATGACTCGGGATACCGAGAGACAGTTAGCTAGATTGATGTTTTGTTGCTAGATCTCAAAAGACCGTAACACTCTGTTTTTGAAATACTTTTCCTTTAATGAAAGAAGTACTGCTTTATTGCAATATCTGAGGCAATATTGAGGAGATTTGTATGCCAATCCAGTGGTAGAGGACCCCTACTTCCCGAGAAGCTCTGTGCACATTTTTTAGATAAGTAACTTTAGCCTTGTTACATTCCTAGTTTAAGCAATTTTCTGAACTTTGTGTTTTATACTCACTTGCATTGGATGCTACAGCCTGTCTTATTCTTACGAATTGTTCCAAAATATCAATAACATTGAATGAGATATAACTGTAGTATTTTAGGAATTAGTTGCTTTTTCTGAAATTTATGTTTTTTGTGCTCAATTACATCAATTGTTACAGCTAGTCTTGTTCCATGAATTGTTCCAAAATACCACTAACATCGAATGAGACAGAGCTGTAGTATTTCAGTGATTAGTTGCATTTTAGTTTAGTTGTAAAACTCCGGAGGTTAATGGCACTCTAGTTCAATTCTGTTCACTGTATTTCAAGTTTGAATGATTGCATTCTAGTTTAGTTCTATCCATTGTATTTTTAGTTTTATTAGTTAGTTGTATTCTAGTTGTTAAGTTAAACTTAATGGCCTTCATTATTTACAAACCACTCATGTTCTTAATTTTTACTAATACATCATCATCATAGGAACAAGAATTGGTAATGTCATTTTGGAGTCTTGGCTGTTCTTCAACTTCTCATAATTTCACAAACTGCCTTTTTTTCAAAGCTATTCCAAAAGATTTCTAATTCTTGAATGAGGTTTAATAGTGATATTTTGAGTTGTAGAATGGATAAATTTCGGTGTCATAGGTTAATTTAGAGTATAATTCTTCACTAGGTTGCAGACTATCTTTTTCCAAATGTGTTCCAACAAATTTCTAGCCATGGATGAGATTTTCTCTGTGACATTGTATATTGTTGTTTACTTAGAAGAACCTCATTGCATTAAACTTATCCTTTTCTCAAGTTATTCCGACATATTTCTAATGAATGAATTGGACTGAGTTCATGTTATGAGTTATTGAGTTCATGCTATGAGTTATTTTTCTTGTTAAAGTATTGCATTTTCTGTTCTCAAGTGCCATACATAGTTTAGAATAGGTTTTGCTCTGTTTTAGTGTGACCAACAACTTCTCTTTATCAACACTTAGTTCTTTTCCTCTTAGAATAAAAACACAAAACCAAAAACATTGGAAAAACACTAAACACAACGTAGTGAGAAACAGATACCTAGGCACATATAGTGCTCTTCACTTCAACAGTTTACTAACCCTGGTTGACAATTTATGACTTCAATTTAGGAACACTATGTTGAGCAGACACTTATTATAAATGAATGACATTATGGAAGTAAATATGCCCACCTACTATGTAAAGAATCTACAATATTGATGTTAGTCCTGGAATCAACACTTGGATTGTAACAAGTGCCTGAACAGACACATCTTAAGCTCAAGGGATTTTCTTATAGTTGGATTATGATTTGGAAAGTGGTTGAGATTCTCACACACTGGAAAATAAAAGGATTTCAAACTGATTAATCAATCACACATATTAGGGTACTATTATTTGATGTGGTAGCAAGTATTAGTTTGTATTCTAATGGTTAGGAGAATGTGAAAAGAACAATAGGTATATATGTTCGAAGTCCAATGTTAAGAAGAAAAGAAGACAAAAGACTTCAGACCTATAATGTATTGATGACAGACGGCTTCTTCAAGACTTACAAGAATCTCATCATAAATTCAAAAGATTTATGTCACAAGGAAATCTTTTGAATAGACTCACCATACACATCTTATCTAGAAAGCTTGTAAAAAAAGATTGATAAAAACAGATAATCATGTACAACTATATCACAAGACTAACAAAAACATGAGACAACATATGTAGATGAAAATCTAGAAATGAACTGTAAGATATGGAAACACATAAGGAAATTAGACTATACACACATCAAATCATTCATAAGTCCTCAAGAGTGTATCTGGATATTATAAGTTCAAAAATACACAACACAGAATGCAATGAGATAGATAACTAAAAAACCCTTTCCTCATTGATTTTCATAGTATATATACAAAAAGGTGTTCTATTAAAGCTCCACAAAAAGTGCAAGTCTGTTTAGAAACTTTATTACAATATTCTAAATATAGTAAAGCTTATCTTAAAAATAACAGAATGGTAGTCTAAAATACAATATTTGTTTTACAAATGCATGAAGATAAAACATGATAATATGGAAATCGAAATGGATGAGCTGAGGTGGCTGAATGCTCTTCGTTTCCTGGAAAAACTTCCTCCACAAAAAGTGCAACAACTAACTGAAAATGACACCTGGATCTTTATCCACAAAAGTGCAGCAGTAACCAACTGAAAATGACACCTGGAAGATAGTTTCACTGGATGACACTTAGAAAAAACCATTACCACTGAGACAACATATACTTTATCCCAATTTAGTGTCATTCCTTGAAACCAAAATAAAGTGCTACCTTTTATATTCTTATGCAAATTTTGGAAAAAGCAGCTACTTTTTTGGAATAGGTAGCTTTTTCTGATAACTCTGTAGATAGACCAAAAAATGATATTCTTCAATTTTGACTTGTTTTAGATATTCAATCATTAATAATCTAGCACATAAGCCAACAACCTAAGAGATTCTGCCTTAGTGACCCTATTATTTGGTTTTATCTTTTGTGCTTGCTTCTTCTTCTGAGCCTTCTTCTTCCCTGGATATTTTTCTGGACTCTCGTCTATGTTTATTATCTCATATTTGAGAGTAGGATTGGCTATGAGCTTGATAGCTAGCCTAAGATTATTCTTTGGTCTGGTACAAGGCCTTTAAATATATGGATTAGGAATATATGAAGGCCTCCTTCTTCCATGGATGACTCTACTTTGCTGCTCCTCTTCAAACTTTGTTTCACTAAAATATATTTCACTACTCTCTTCCTCAAACCATGAGTACGAGTGGATTGCTACTTTCTGTTGGAAATATTGTCATTGATGGAAAAGGAATTGGCAAAGATAGGAGCAGCACCTAAACTATCCATAAGGAAAAAGAGACAGAACAATAGAGTTGAATTAGGGGTTTAATACAGTTTGCAAAGGAGATGAGAGAGAGCTGCTAGGAAGAGACAAGGTAATAGATTGAAGGAAAAATTGAATATCTGGCCAAGATTTGTATAGGTTAATGAAGAAATGTGGCATTGTGTTAAGTATGGTTGAGTAAATCTGGAATATATATGTCCTGTGTGATCAATTTCATAATGGGTAGAAGATATCTACGGTGTCCAGAGAGGAATGAAATCATTGTTGCAGAGTTAGGGATATGTGTATTGACTGATGTAATTCTTGTGTGGAATCCCTTGAACCTCTGTATGAGTCTTTGCGTATGGAGTTAAAAGTGAAATCCTATTGAGGATTCATGGTGGTAGGATTCGAATTCCAGGATGAGACCTTCTTGCAATGAAGAACTGGCTTAGTTTGATATTTGCAGTCGTGGAACTACTTGGTTGAATATATGAGGGGCTCTCGAGGCATTCACTGTATCCATTGAAGAACTTAATGATGGCAGAGATATGATGTTTTTTGAATGTACAGGTAGAAGTGAAACTGTGACAGGATAGAACTCTGAAAAAGAAGGTTGATATGTTATATATATATCATAGCAGAATTGAAGAATGACATTGAATTTTCATGAAGGAAATCCCGTCGGAAGAGAACTACATTTGTTCGTTGATTATTGGAAATCCTGCCAAAGATAGACCAGAGTTATAGCGCAAACCCAGAATAACCCTTTTGAATCATGAACGGAACCTTGAGCGAAGGGCGGAACCACGAAGGAGGAACAGTGAAGGCAGTTTATGGTTTTCATCACACCGCTTTCAACGGGAAAGTGGTATACAAGAGGTGGGGAGCGATTCCATAGAACGGACGACACACGTCCCTGTACGATTTTACAAAACCGTTTTTCACTATGTGCCATCGCGCATTATAGTTCAACCCAGGATGACCAGCGATATCGTTGAGCGCCGTTGATCTGGGAAGGGGTCATCGAACGGTCGTCATTTGTTGAAGATGCGAGAAGATTATCACAGGTTCGGCGGACCATCGCACATTAACATTCGGCTTCAGAGAGGGGGTTGTAGCTCCCTTCCAGTAGTAGCTGGTAAACGAGAGAAGGTTGTAGCCTTTTGCAGGTGGGTGCCTGCGTGTTGGTATAAGTCTGCACCAACATATATAGTAAGAAGTTTTCTCTATAATAAATATTGAAGAATGAGATTACAGCAGTGGTGGTTTTCTCCCGAATTGGGTTTCCACCTTAAATCCTGGTGTTCATATGTGTTGTTTATGTTTGATGGTTTATTCTGTTATTTCTGTTCATGCTTAATGCTTATCTGATGCAATGCTCTAAGTAAAGACATAATAAGATATCTGGACAACATGTTGGATGCAGTACTGTAACATAAGGTTGTAAGAGAAAGAAAAGAAAAATAATTCAGCCCTAAATACTGATTCACCCCCCCCTCTCAGTATTTTTCCCAACAATTGGTATCAGAGTAGGTCCTTCTGAAAAAGCTTAGCCGCTAGAAGGAAGATCAAGCAAGATGAGCAATCAAGATGGAACAACATCTATCAGGCCTCCACTCTTTTACAGAAACAATTTAATCTTCTGGAAAACAAGGATGAGATCCTATCTTCAGTCTCTGGGAGCAAAGGTATGGGAAATTGTTGAACAAGGATATCAATATCCAGTTGCAGTACCAACAGATCCGACGGAAAGAAAGAATTATGAAAAAAATGCAAAGGCGTTCAATGCTCTATTGGGAAGTCTAACTGAATCAGAATTTTTCAAAGTCATGCAGCTGAATATAGCCAAGACAATATGGGACAAAATCATTCTAAGTTATGAAGGTGATGCAAAGGTAAAAAGTGCTAAACTCCAAACTCTCATAATTCAATATGAGAATCTAAAAATGGATAATGAGGAGAGCATTGCCAATTTCTTTTTACGTCTTGATGATATTGTAAATCGTATAAGAAATCTGGGAGAAACAATAACCGAATCTACCTTGGTTGAGAAAGTCTTAAGATCACTAACAAAAAAAATTGAGTCAAAAGTTTCTGCTCTTGAAGAAAAGCAGGATCTTCAAAATCTTACTGTGGTGCAACTTCATGGCATACTAACTGCATATGAAATGAGAAGATGAGGACCATCATAAGTCAAAGAAGCAGTCTTTAGAACTTCTACAAAAGGGAAGGAAGTACAAAAAATAGAAGGATCAGGATAGATCTCAGAAGAAGATGAGATAAACTTTGTAAAGAAACTTCAACTTGGCACAGGACGGTTCAAAGGTAAGCTTCCTTTCAAATGTTTTGATTGTGGAAGAGTTGGTCATTATGTTGCTAAATGTCCTTATAAGGAAACACATAAAAAGGGGAAGGAAGTAGCAAGAAGGAATAAGAATCGTTTTAGCACTAGAAACAGTTACTATTCTCATGAAGACAGTGATGGGTTATCTGATAGTGAGGAAGAATGTGAACAAGATCTTAGACTTCTCATGGAATTTGAAAAAGAATCTAGAGAAGAAAAGGATACTTTTGTGGATGCTCTAGAAGACAGTGATTTCCTTGATGAAAACAATAAACTCAAAATTTGCTTAGAAGAGAGTAAAATAATCATAGAAACTCTGAAAAATCAGCTTGAAGAAAAAGAGAAACACAATGAGAAATTAGAGTGTGAAGTAGTAAGTTTAAGAAAAGAACTTGAGAAAGTAAAGAATCTGAATCTTAGATTTGCTAAAGGATCTGAAACATTAGATGAGATTATCAAGGTACAACGTTCTCCTCTTATAAAGATAGGTCTTGGATATATTGGAGAATCTTCTCAGGCTTCAGCACCAAATTATCTAAAAGTAGCTACAGCTGGTTTACAACATGCTGCCACTCAGCAAGGGAATAAAGAATATTTACAGATAAAACATGATCATTTCAATTCAAAGAACACTAACAGGAATATCTTTCAAAGAAACACCAATCAATAGGTAAATTCATGTAGAAGGTTTTATGATTGCAGAAATTTCTTCTTCAATGGACAATGCTTCTCATGTCACAATTTTGGTCATAAAGCTGTTCAATGTGTAGCATATAAAACTATCATGAAAAGAGAAGCAAGAAAGAAAAGGATTGATATTGAAACAAAGAAGAATACCTACAACAACTTTTCTCCTCTTCAAAATGAAGTTGAATGTGCTTATTGCAATAACTTTGGCCATGAAGAATCTGAATGCAGAAGTAAAGTTCAACCAAAAGAACATGTTCCTTCAAGCTCCAAAGTATGGAAAAAGAAGGAATTACAGGTTGAAAATTGTGGCATAGCGTTGTTTGCAGAAGATGAAGAAAACCAATGGTACATCGACAGTGGATGCTCAAGACACATGACAGGTGATAAAACCAAACTTCTTACATATAGTGCTATAGAAAAGGAAAAGAATGTTACATTTGGAAATGATACTCCTGCAGTCATTAAGGGAAAAGGGTCTGTTTTTCTAAAAGAAAAGGTGAAAGCTAATGAAGTCATGTATGTGGATGGATTAAAGCATAACTTGTTAAGTGTAAGTCAAATGTGTGATAAAGGAACTAAGGTTGTCTTTCGTTCAAAGGAATGTGTGGTACATGATCTTCATACAGATAAAACAATTATAAAAGGAAAAATAACTCCAAGCAACCTGTATGTATTAAAGAATTGCAAAGAACAATGTTATTTGAGTAAATCTTTAGAAAATTGGCTATGGCATAGAAGGTTGGGGCATTTGAGCTTCTCTCAAATCAACAAATCAAGCAGAATTAAAGTTGTTCGTGATCTTCCCAATATTACTCTACCTGAAAATATCATATGCAAATCTTGCCAATTCGGTAAGCAAACCAGAGTACAATTTAATGCCAAGGAAGGGTCATCAAGTAAGCCTCTTGAACTCATTCATACTGACATATGTGGACTTGTGAAGAAAAATTCACCACATGGTGAACAATACTATATCTTATTTATTGATGATTTCTCTAGAATGTGTTGGATTGGGTTGCTTAAACACAAAGATGAAGCATTTGAGAAATTTTAGATCTTCAAAGCACTAGTTGAGAATGAATTAGATCTAAAAATCAAGTGTCTTAGATCTGATCGAGGAGGAGAATATACATCCAATGAATTCCTTGAATTTTGTGAACAACATGGCATAAAAAGACAATTTTCTGTAGCTGGCACTCCACAACAGAATGGCGTTGTAGAAAGAATGAACATAATAGTTCAACAAATGGCTAGAGCTATGCTTGATGATTCTGGAACACCTGACACATTTTGGGGAGAAGCAACACATACAGCAGTAAACATTCTCAACAAAGCACATGTTCGTGTAAATAGTGATAAAACTCCATATGAACTCTGGTATGGTAATCCTCCCACTATAAAGCATTTTAGAATTTTTGGGAGCAAATGATTTATCAAGAATAATGATGAAAAACTTGGCAAGTTTGAACCCAGAGCAGATGAAGGAATATTTCTTGGTTACTCCTCTAGGAGTAGGGCATATAAATGTTACAATAAAAGACTTCGGAAGATTATTGAATGTATTGATGTTGTTATTGATGAGTCTCCTGCAGCTCCAAAAGAAGAAAAGCAAACAACAGATGAAGATGATGATGACACATATCCTTCTACATCAAATAGTAATGATACAAACAATGAACCCAGTGAAGAACCCGAAGATGATTTGTCTGAAAAGGTTCCATCCAGATATGTTCAAAAGAATCATCCAGAATCTCAAATTTTGGGAGAAAAGGGATCAGGTGTACAAACAAGAAGGACTCTTGTGGGATCTTCTAGCAATATGGCATTTCTATCCACTATTTAACCTCACAGTGTTAGTCAAGCTAGCAAAGATGAATGTTGGATTCAAGCCATGAATGAAGAGCTTGATCAAATTGAAAAGAATCACACTTGGGATTTAGTACCAAGACCTCAAGACAAAAATGTTATTGGAACTAAATGGATATTCAAAAACAAGTTAAATGAGAAAGAGGATGTGATAAGAAATAAAGCTAGACTTGTTTGCAAGGGGTATGCTCAACAAGAAGGTATAGACTTTGAAGAAACCTTTGCTCCTGTAGCCAGACTTGAATCCATAAGAATGTTTCTAGCTTTTTCAAGCTTCCAACAAATCAAAGTTTATCAAATGGATGTTAAGTCTGCTTTTCTCAATGGTGATCTAGAAGAAGAAGTTTACATCGAACAACCAGAAGGATTCATTTTGGGAAATGATGAAAAACTTGTTTGTAGACTTAAAAAGGCCCTATATGGTCTCAAACAATCTCCAAGGGCATGGTACTATCGTCTTGAAAAATATCTTCATCAACAAGGATTTTCAAAAGGGTCTGTTGATAGCAACTTATACACGAAAAATGAAAATGACAAAATATTGATTGTGGTTGTATATGTTGATGATATCATTTTTGGAAGTAATGAAGAGTCTATGAGTCAGAAATTTGCTTTTGATATGCAACAAGAATTTGAAATGTCTTTACTTGGGGAACTAACTTTCTTTCTTGGCTTGCAAGTGCAACAAGGAACATATGGCATATTCTTATCACAAGCAAAATACCTCAAGCAAATCTTAAATAAGTATGGCATGGAAGATTTCAAACCTGTAAGTACACCAATGATAACCGGATGTAATCTTAGTTCTAATTATGATTCCCCCACGGTGAATCAACCAGAATACATATCTATGATAGGAAGTCTACTTTATCTCACTGGAACAAGACCAGACATCATGCATGTAGTTGGGATTGTTGGAAGATTCCAAGCTAATCCAAAGGAGTCTCATCTTCAAGCTGTGAAAAGAATATTCAAATATCTACAAGGAACTCAAGAATTTGGACTATGGTATCCAAAGAATGCTGATCTTACTCTTCATGCATACACTGATGCAGATTGGGCTGGAAGTGTTGATGATCGGAAAAGCACTAGTGGTGGTGCATTCTATATGGGGCCCCGGTTAGTATCTTGGTTCAGCAAGAAGAAAAGCTCGATTGCCTTATCTACAGCAGAAGCAGAATATGTGGCTGCTGCATCATGTTGCACTCAACTTCTCTGGATGATGCAAACCCTACAAGACTTTCAAATCAAATGTTCACCTCCTATCTCCATTATGTGTCATAATACAAGTGCTATTAGTATCTCAAAGAATCCTGTTATGCATTTCAAGACCAAGCACATTCCCATCAAATATCACTTCTTACGTGAACAAGTGCTTGAACAAAAGGTGAAATTGGAGTATGTTTCCTCCAAAGAACAAGTTGCTGATATATTTACCAAACCTCTACCCAGGGAAGCGTTCGAATATCTCAGATAGAAACTGGGAGTAGTCTCTGTCATGCAGAGGATCAGATCTACTTAAATACATAAGATTAAATTGGTTGTGAAGTGCTCTGAATGCATAGGCTCAGGAGGGGCATTGGTCATATGAAAAGGATGAATTGTTGGTCATATTATGTTTGAAGATGCAGCATGATCTCAGGGGGAGCATGGCATCGTCGGTTCAAAGGATCTTGATCAAACTCTTTGCCATTGATGTCAAAGGGGGAGGAAAAGCAACAAAGGGCTTCTATATGGCCATTAGAGGAAGAGTATTGCCATCAATGCCAAAGGGGGAGATTGTTTGAAATATTGTCATTGATGGCAAAGGAATTGGCAAAGACAAGAGCAGCACCTAAACTATCCATAAGGAAAAAGAGACAGAATAGTAGAGTTGAATTAGGGGTTTAATACAGTTTGCAAAAGAGATGAGAGAGAGCTGCTAGGAAGAGACAAGGTAATATATTGAAGGACAAATTGAATATCTGGCCAAGATTTGTATATGTTAATGAAGAACTGTGGCATTGTGTTAAGTATGGTTGAGTAAATCTGGAATATATATGACCTGTGTGATCAATTTCATAATGGGTAGAAGATATCTACGGTGTTCAGAGAGGAATGAAATAATTGTTGCAGAGTTAGGGATATGTGTATTGACTGATGTAATTCTTGTGTGGAATCCCCTGAACCTCTATATGAGTCTCTGCGTATGGAGTTAAAAGTGAAATCCTGTTGAGGATTCATGGTGGTAGGATTCAAATTCCAGGATGAGAACTTCTTGCAATGAAGAACTGGCTTAGTTTGATATTTGCAGTCGTGGAACTACTTGGTTGAATATATGAGGAGCTCCCGAGGCATTCATTGTATCCATTGAAGAACTTAATGGTGGCAGAGATATGATGTTTTTTGAATGTACGGGTAGAAGTGAAACTGTGATAGGATAGAACTCTGAAAAGGAAGGTTGATATGTTATATATATATCATAGAATAATTGAAGAATGACATTGAATTTTCACGAAGGAAATCTCATCGGAAGAGAACTACATTTGTTCGTTGATTATTGGAAATCCTGCCAAAGATGGACCAGAGTTATAGCGCAAACCCAGACTAACCCTTTGGAACCATGAACGGAACCTTGAGCGAAGGGAAGAACCATGAAGGAGGAACAATGAAGGTGGTTTATGGTTTTCATCGCACAACTTTCAACGGGCAAGCGGTATACAAGAGGTGGGGAGCGATTCCATAGAACGGACGACACGCGTCCCTGTACGATTTTACAAAATCATTTTTCACTATGCGCCATCGCACATTATAGTTCGACCCAGGATGCCTAGCGATATCGTTGAACACCGTTGATCTGGGAAGGGGTCATCGAACGGTCGTCATTTGTTGAAGATGCGCGAAGATTAACACAGGTTCGGTGGATTATCACACGTTAACATTCGGCTTTGGAGGTCGAGCGATATGTATATACGCCGTTGATCTAAAAACTTGCTAATCTAACGGTGATCGGACGCTAGTTTTGCATGAAGTTTACTATGGTATGATGGGCATATTGGATTGGCTATTGACTATGTATGTGGGCCTGGGGTCAAAGGTTTATCGTAAGATTAATTTATTTGGAAGCGTTGGATATTTCTATAAAGTCCGAAGAGTTAAACTTTAGACATAAGGTTTGGGAATTCAAATGTTGTAAATGTATTTATCAATTTCTTTAAAATTGATAAATAAAAATTAAAAAGAAATCAAAATCCCCGTGGGATAAACTAAAAAGAATACTGACAGAGGAATACCATTAGTGGTTTGTGTTTTTGACTCATGGTTTTAATAAAGGCAAAACTATATAAGGAGAAGGAAAAATAGAGAACTGGCGGGCATTGTAAGGGTTGTGAATAAGATTTCTCAAAAGAATATCTGTATGGGCGAGCTCTGTTCATAACTGATAAATATGAAACTACGATGCATCCATGAATATAATGATCTGATGATGATGAATCTCTGGTTGAATGACAGACGATATCATGAAGAACTGGTGTGTGTATACAGAAAATAAACAAATCTGGTGACCGGCAAGGTATGTCGTATGGAAACTGGTGGATCCAGTATGAAAATTGATGAAACGTGGTCCACAGTGGTGCTGAGGGTCGAAGCCTTCAGAGAGGGGGTTGTAGCTCCCTTCCAGTAGTAGCCGGTAAACGAGAGAAGGTTGTAGCCTTCTACAAGTGGGTGCCTGCGTGTTGGTATAAGTCCGCACCAACATATATTGTAAGAAGTTTTCTCTATAATAAATATTGAAGACTGAGATTACAGCAGCAGTGGTTTTCTCCCGAATTGGGTTTCCACCTTAAATCCTAGTGTTCATACGTGTTGTTTATGTTTGATGGTTTATTCTGTTATTTCTGTTCATGCTTAATGCTTATCTGATGCAATGCTCTGAGTAAAGACATAATAAGATATCTGGACAACATGTTGGATGCAGTACTGTAACATAAGGTTTTAAGAGAAATAAAAGAAAAATACTTCAGCCCTAAATACTGATTCACCCCCCCCTCTCAGTATTTTTCCCAACACTTTCTTCTTCCTTTAGCTAATGAACTCAAAGATTAATAAATTTTGGCTATTGTGGGTTCCTCTACTGTAGTCTCTGAAAATTGACTCTTTCCCTTAGCTGATGTTTTGAGAGAGGAATAAACATGTGCTAGTGTTGGTTCCTCTACTACTGGAGTCACATTGTCTTCTTCATTTTCGTTTCTAGTATCTAGAACAGGGCTTGGTGCTAATGTTTCAGGGGTGACTTCCACTAAAGATCCTTCTGACAAATGATTCTTCTTGTGCATTTATTCCTTGAAGAGGAAGCTACCTCTTCCTTGTCCTTAGACATAGCATTATTTTGAAGTAGAGTGGCCTTTTGTTTAAGCTTGCTTCCTTGTTCTTGCCTGAAAGACTCTAAGGTTTGTGGTTCCTTAGGTATAGGAATGGTGGTTTGAACTCTAGCTCTTCTAGCTTAGTTTCTTGTCTGCCTGATTGACAGTGAAGAAGATTGATAAACTTGTGAAGGGGCCACTATAGGTTCTGGGATTGAATGTTCCTCCTGGGTATTATGTCTTGAAGGCCTTCCTACTTTTCTCCTTGAGTTAACACTACTGAAACTCTCATCTGCTAGGGTATTCTATCTTGAAGGCCTTCCTACTTTTATGTTCTTCAGATGATAAACCACCAACATTTTTATTAACCCCCGGTGATAAATACTATGAAGAGAATAATGTGGGGTTCGTTGTATCTTTTGAGACATTGCCAACAGATATTTGTGGAGGAAGAATGGGATATTCATAGGTTTAGAGCCTGAAATATGAGATAAAAACCTCATATGATATTGATGCACTGTGGAAAAACTGCCTTCATAGGTGATATAATGCTTCACTGTGGTGATAAATCCTTGCCATTAAGGCCTAAAATAAGAAATATTTAAAATAGGGGTCCAATCTATATTTTCATCCTCAAGTTTAAGATATGGATTTAAATCCTCTCTAAACAAAGTTTTTCTTTTATACCATGACTCACCTGTAGCTGACAATTGGGTAGCTCGTGCTATTATGGTGTCTGAGATTCTGAAAGTTTGAGACCCCAACTTAACCTGCTCTCCATTTAAATACTCGAAAAATGCCTAAGCAACTGCAACGTTTTCTCCTAAGAACTTCTTAAAAAACCGATACCATCCAGCTGCTTAGAACTGTGCCTTTGCATGATGATAAAAAAAATGTGTATTGGCAGGTTCTAAATGGTTTACCTGACCACCCTTACCCATTTTGTTAATAGCTAACTCAACCGATAATGCACACCTGTAAAATTATGAACAACAACAAGACACGAAGCCCTAACTACTTACATGAAGGTAACAAACTGTTTGCTGGAGGAAAGCAAACTGATTTGTTGTAGCTTTCTCAAGGTAAATGGGAAACAATGATCTACATGCCCTTAATCACAGTGAGGTTAAGTGACACAAAATAAAATGATTTGAATTTTGGTGCCAACTCACTCCACCGAACATTTCACTCCGTCAAATAAGTAGCTAATTGCTACTTGTACCTCAATTTTTATATGCTTCACATTTAATGAGTAGCATTAGATTAACTAAACTTAACAAGTAGAATAGCCAACCCCCTTTTAATGAATCTCCAATTAGAAATAGTCACCTTTCAAAAGGGTAATACTTCTTGTTTTAGCAGACCTTCAATTATTCCAAAAATCAACGTCTTTTCACTCGAGTAATTCCTTTTCACCTCCTTGTACAAATTGTGAAGAAAATAGCTACATTTTTAGAAAAGGTAGCTATTTATGTGTTTCTTATGAAACCAAATTTTCTAGGGAAAATAGCTACTTTTTCAGAAAAGGTAGCAATTTCTTGTTATTTCTAAAATAGTAGATGACTTTAACATTTTATCCTTAAAGCCTTGGATAGAAGATATCATTATGAATAAATAATACTTCTCAAACTAAATCCATGGCCTTAACTAATCAAGGAAGTTAAAAAAATTATTTAGAAGAAGATTCACCCTAATTACTCTAAGACACAAAACAAAGTATTGGACTCAAAATTTTTTGGATTTTGTTAAAAATGATAAAAACTTTGACACATTTTTAACCCTCCAGGGCCTTTAACCATAGGCTAGGGTACAAGAGAGGATCATAGACACAAATAAAATGTTGACCAGACTTTGAAAAATTTCTGTGCTAATAGTGTCTCCTATTGGGGAGGAAGTCCTCCCTGTGAGGCTTCAAGGACTGTAAATTCAGTGCCTTAAACTCTCAAGACTTTATAATTTTAGAAGCTAATGACAAGAACTGACTTTTCATTGACTGAAATCAAGACTAAATCTATTTACGGATACAAATACCATTGGGCATTTAGTTTTATTGAAACAACACTCCAGATATTTACAATGGAAATACTCATTGACTTAGCAAACAATTTCTTTTTTGAGAAAATGACCATTGACTGGACCTCCATTCAATTGATCATCATCTAAATTTTTCATCAAAAATACCAAATCATTTTCTTGAAATACCTGTTGGTTTGACCTTTTGTCAAAACAACTTTTACTTTAGCTTTGTATTTATGTGCTTTGTCCATCAGGTATTCTCGGATTTGGTGAGCTTCTATAAGTTGCAGCATTCATCTCTCAATGGGATTTGAATCATCAATTTCATCCTGTAAAAAATTCATAACAGGAAGGGCCAACTATAATGGCATCACAATGATGAACCCTTAGTTAAACTGAAAGGAGGGGGGGGGTGAATCATTTTAATACATTCATTGACTTTTAAAACTTTTTCTTTAAACTTATTTACACCTCCATTTCATAAGCAACTTAATATATTATTAAACAACAACCTTAATATCTAAGAAGAAAGTGCTAAGCAGATTAAATACAGTACATCAACACATAATCATCATGCACATAGAAAACAGATATAAGTGGAAACCCATAAGGGATAAAACCACATCTTTTTATTGTTGTGATGTAAAGGCAAGCTCCAACTCCCTCTCACCACTGATTTTTTGTAGGCTCCAACCTATAGGAGGCTACTACCTCAAATTCTGCAAGCTACAACTTGCAAGGAAGCTCCAACTACCATCTATTTTTTGCAAGCTACAACCCACAAGAGGCTCCTACCTCAACCAACTACAACTAGACATATATCAAGCTACAACTTGATATGGAAGCACCAACTCCCTCACACTACAATAAAATCATATGCTGATTTACCTAGATATCAACTCTATTTTACTCCTTCTTCACTACTTCCCTTCCAGCCTTAAAATTTTCTTCATATCAACTCTGGAGGTGCACACCATCTCTATCTGCGCTCTCTCTCATTCTTCCACTCTCTAACCTCTCTATTCACATTACAATAATTTTTTTTATAGAGATCACTTCATGTCTGTTTGCATTCTATATGGGAATATGAAGTGAACATGCATGACTCTTTGCCTTCCACCCACTCATTTACTCACTCAGCATATTCAGGATCCTACTACAATATATACACTCATTTCAGTATTAAATTGGAGTTTTTATTTGCCTTGGATACTTTCCTTTGCATCATAAACAATATAAAATAATTAATGGATTTACAATTATAGTTACAAAAATATTTCAATTCAACCCTTTCAGCTTCTTTCTTTTCTGTTCATTTTGTCCTCTCTGCCTACTGTCCCTTTGTCTTCTCTGCCTGCTATTATATTTCCAACTATGTTGCAGCATTACTGTATTAACCTGACTGACCCATGCCTTTACATTTTACACCGCCTCTGCCTATTTCATATCTTACCTACAACGTTCTATGCTCTTCTCTCCTCCTTTTCTTTGTGTCGGGTTACTTACCCGAGTCTCCTTCTGCCCACGTTCAGAATTTGTTATCAAACGGCCGCAATCGCATAACACCTCTACATGAGTGTCGGGTCACTTTCCCAGAGCCTTTCCTCTTGTGTTTAACTTTCCTTTTAACTCACTTCCGCAACCACATACAACACTGTTCTGCACAGGGTTGGGTCCTTTTACTTACCCGAGCCTTTTCTTTCTATGTTCAGCCTTTTCCTTTGTTACCCGAGTCTTTATTCCACGACCTCCACTTCCATAGTTTTCTTCATAAAACCAGCGCAAACACATTATACCTTGGACCTGAAATATATTAATATTTACCTCTCAATCGCATCGTGTTTGCTTCAAAAATCGCACTTCGCACTTCGGCATTCCATAGATTTTACGTTATAATCTCCTTTTCCTCTGCCGATGCGATTTAAAACAAGAAAATATTTACATATGGATTTGAAATCCTTTGGAATTCTCCTTTGAAACTACATCGCATTTGAGTCTCTTTATCACACTTCGCAACTTAACCAATTTACAGATTTTGCAATACTTGCGATTCTGCGATTTCACAAATTGCAACGAACTCCATTTCGCACGCCGCAACTTTTATAGGTTAGCAAAGTCCGTGTCCCTTATCCCATGCGATCTTTGATGTGCGGTATACTTTGCATTGCAACTTAAAACATATAGCTTGAGATGAATTAGAACTAAACATAAAAATCACTGATTGCGATGTGCGACATGGAGACCAGGTCCACATCATCTCCATGTCATCATGCCACGTCATCTTGCCATATCACTGCCATGTCACCTTGCCACGTCTTCGTAAATTAACTGCTATATTTGAGGTCTCTACCATGTCAGCTTGCCACGTCGCTGCCACGTCATCTTTCCACGTCATCACCTGCACTTTGAATTTGCATTTTCTGTGTTTTATCGCTTTCCAACTTTATTAACTTACTTCCACGCAACTTTGTAACTTTACTAATTTCAATTCTTGTGATCTCCGCTAAACATTATCGCATGCGATGTGTGATACAATTTTCATGGCATCTTAATTAAATTGCGAAGTCTTTACATATAAGTATAAAACTTGCTGATAGCGATGTGCGCTATGCAATAAAGGGTTCGGGCTCGACTCTTCCTGACTCGTTCACAACCTGCTGCACTGATTTGAATGTTCATGACTTGACCAAAAATTGTTGCCTTTTCTTCATTTTCTCCTTGGTTTCCTTTTCTCTTTTTCTGCTCCTTTACCTTAGTAATAATGCTAAAGCTTCTCTCTGCCTCTTTGCTGCTTCTCTCTGCTTTAGGTTATACTTCTAATGCTACTCCTTTTCCTTATTGATGTTGCTTCTCTACTCCTTTGCCTTAATGATAATTCTAGTGCTGATCCATTCTGCTCCTTTGCCATCAATGAAAATATTTTCAACAATATCCCCCTTTGGCATTGATGGCAACATTTCCTCCCCCTATCATTCTGAGAAGAGTTTTTCTTCCTCTGCTTGTTTTTCCTCCCCCTTTGACATCAATGGAAAAGGGTTACACATTTTCCATTGTAGTTTCCATCTTTGCATTACTTCTCTATGAGTTGTGTATAGGCCTTCTTCATTCTGTATGTATACCTTGCAGCTCTAGAAAGGTGTATAAGAGTTGTTAGGAGAGAACTTAATTTTTTATTTTTATTTTATTTTATTTTATTTTTTGATTTTTTAAATTTATTTATTTATTTATTTATTATTATTATTATTATTTTAATTTTTTTTGATCATATCAGAGAGTATCATCTGCAGACAATACCCCTAATTTGTCTCTTAGATATTTGAATGGTTCTCTAGCACGAGGTTTTGTGAATATGTTTGTTGTTTGTTCCTTTGTTGGTACATTTCCATCTTCACTATTTTCTCTCTTACTTTTTCTCTGAGGAAGTGGTACTTTATTGGGATGTGCTTGGTTTTCGAATGAAGTACTGGATTTTTTGATATACTTATTGCACTTCTATTGTCACATTTGATAGAAATAGGTTCAGTGATGCTTAACTTCATGTCTTGAAGCGTTTGTTTCATCCACATCACTTGTGTGCAACAAGCTGTTGCTGCTATGTATTTCACTTCTGTTGTAGATAGAGAGACATATGTTTGCTTCTTGCTTAACCAAGCCACCATAATTTCTCCCAAATATAATGCACCTCCACTTGTGCTTTTCCTTTCATCCACATAACTGGCCCAATCTGCATCTGTATATGCTGTTAATGTGAAATCTTCACCTTTCGGGTACCATAGGCTATAATGTGTAGTTCATTGTAGGTATCTAAATATCCTCTTGATTACTAGCAAGTGATTTTGTTTTGGTGCTACTTGATATCTTGCCACAAGTCCTACTGCCAACATAATGTCTGGTCTAGAGGCTGTTAGGTATAGCAGACTTCCTATCATAGATCTGTAAAGTCTTTGATCTACATCTGCAGATCCATCATCAACACATAACTTGCATCCACTGATCATGGGAATTGACACATATTTGCAGTCTTCCATTTGGAATCTTTTTAACATGTCCCTTAAGTATTTTTCTTGTGAAATGAATATGCATTTGTTATTTTGTATAATTTGAAGTCCTAGGCAGAAGGTAAGCTCTCCAATCATAGACATCTCAAATTTTGACTTCATCTCTTCTGCAAATCCTTTTACTAACTCATCCTTGTTACTACCAAACATGATTTCATCTACATATACTACTACAATTAAGAGTCCAATTTCATCAACCTTTATATACATATTTTTGTCTACTCCTCCCTTCTTGAAACCTTGTTTTTGAAATTACTTGTCCAACCTATAATACCATGCACGTGGTGCTTGTTTGAGACCATATAGGGCTTTCTTTAATCTGCACACATAATCGTGTTTATCTGGTAAGGAAAATACTTCAGGTTGTTCCATGTAGACTTCTTCCTCCAGATCTCCATTTAAGAAGGCAAAATTCACATCCATTTGATATATCTTGAAATCATGATAGAATGCAAAAGCCAGAAACATTCTAATTGCTTCCATTATTGCTACAGGGGAAAAATTTTCATCATAGTCAAGTCCTTTGATTTGAGGGTATCCCTTACATACAAGTTTGGATTTATTTTTGATTACCTGACATTGTTTATTCATCTTATTCTTGAATATCCACTTTGTGCCAAAGACATTTTTCCCAACAGGTCTTGGTATTAACTCTCAGGTTTTTTTCTTCTCAATCTGATCCAATTCTTCGTTCATAGCATTTATCTGATTTTTGTATTTTCTAGCTTCATCGAAATTATTCGGTTCTATCTGTGACAACCTAGCTAGATACACTTCCTCAGCATGTTCAGCTAGTTGTCTTCTAGTTTGGACTCCTGCACTCTTGTCTCCAATGATTTGATCTCCTGGATGGTTCTTCTAAGTGTGTCTCAAGGGTCCTTTTGAGTTTATTTATGTATCTTCTATTTTATTACTTTGTTCTTTATTTTCTTGATTCTCTTATTCATGATCATTTAGAGGATTGACACAATTTGTGCTTCTAGTTATGTCTGGTAGATCTTCATCGAAACTCACACCAATGCTTTCCACAATTTTATGCAGTCTTTTATTGTAGCACCTGTATCCCTTACTCTTAGATGCATATCCCAAAAATATCCCTTCATCAACTCTTGCATCATACTTCCCCAATTTTTCATCATTATTCTTTATGAAACATTTGCTGCCAAAGATTCTAAAGTGCTTGATTGATGCTGGTTTCCCATGCCACAATTCATGTGGAGTCTTGTCACAATTTGGTCTGAGATGAGCTTTGTTGAGAATATGAATAACTGTGAGTACTACTTCTTCCCAGTAGGTTTGGGGAATGTTTATTTCTTGCATCACAGCTCTGGAAATCTATTGTACCGACATGTTTTTCATCTCTTCCACTCCATTCTGTTGAGGTTTACCTGCAACTATAAATTTTTGCTTTATCCCACATTCATTGCACAGGTTTGAAAAATCATCGTCTATGAATTCACCTCCTCTGTCTGATCTGATGCATTTTAATTTACATCTAGTTTGATTTTCTGCCAGTGCCTTAAATATATTAAATTTCTCAAACACTTTGGATTTATATTTGAAAAATTCCACCCTCGTTAATCTGGAGAAATCATCGATTATCAACTTGAAATACAATTCTCCACCTAGTGCATTTGTTATTGAAGGTCCACACAGGTCCATTTGTAGAAGATGAAGAGGCTTACTTGTAGATAGTTGGTCTTTAGCTTTGAATGGTGTGCGAGTTTTTTTTCCCAGTTGGTAGGACTTACATATGGTATTTGGTGGCTTCTTTATTGCAGGCAAGTCTCTAACAACTTTATTTTTTCTCAGTAGGATGATGTGGTCAAAATTTATATGTCCCAATCTTCTATTCCATAACCAAGATTCGTCAAGTTTGTTGATGTGGCATGCTTCTTTCTCTTCTTCTACTATATAAACATTAGTCTCTGTATGAACACATTTGATCAAGGTCTTTCCTATGGTGATTGAACTTACTTCACAATCTTGGGCTCTAAAAAGGACCTCATAGCCTTTATCACAAATTTGACTAACACTTAGTAGATTGGGTTTCAGACCATCCACAAATAGTACATCCTAAGCCTCTCCTGTTCCATTATTCAGGCTAAATCTGCCTTTTCCCTGCTCTATGATTACCGAATGTTACATTTCCAACTTTCTTTTCATCAAAAGTTACAAACTTGCTTCAGTATCCAGTCATTTGTTTTGAGCACCCACTGTCCACATTCCATTGACTATTTTGATCTTGAGAAGCTAGAACCATATCACACTTATTTAGATTCCTTTTCCATTGCATGCAGTTGTTTGTTTGATAAATTTCTTGAGGAGATGGATCATAGTCTTTGAGAGGACATTCGTGAGACTTGTGCCCATTTTTATGGCAGAAAAAACATTTGATTGTATTTCTGAATGGATTATGTACTTGAGTGAATCCACCATTGTTCTTAATTCCCCCTGAGTTTCCATACTCCATTCTCCATATATACGCTCTGCACTCTATGGATTTAAGACCGAACCTTTTACAACAAAAACAATACCCATGGAATTAGTATCTGTCTCTAGCAGAGAAATTTGTTTGGGATATAACCATCTGGTCATATGAAAATTATGTCTTTGGAAGCCATTTGATCTGAGATGGAATGTTGTTTGGCTGTTTACACCTCTTATTTCCAGGACTTTCCTTGTGGTGGGTTTTTGCTGTAGGTAATGAGGATTTGGAGGGTTTCCCACATTTTTGTTCTCAGATGGATGGAAGTTACCATTTTCTTTTAGAAAAACTTTCACAAATGTAATAGCTTTCTTACCCTCTTCCTTCAACTTGCTAGATTATCCTTCATATCCTATCCTGGTCTTTACAAGAGGAGATATTTGTGCATTTAATATCCGATCCAATTTTTTAGCACCTTTTAACTACTGAATGTCCATTGTTAAATCAATTTGAGATTTTTCTAGTTTCTTCCTCAGAATCACCACCTCTTCTTCCAATCTTCCACATTCTTGAATTTTCTCTCTTATTTGCTGCAGCAGAATGTATTCTACTTTCCTTGCTTCTTATAGTTCAATTTTCAACTTGATAAAATCTTCAGATTTTGGTTCTTCCTTTACATGTTTCAAAAGGATCGCCTTATATTTTATAGTCTTGAGCTTGAGTCTATCTATTTCCTTTAGGGCACTCACCAACACCCCCTCAATATCTACCTCACCTTCTTATTCAAATTCAAGGATATATTTCTCAAGCTCTTCCTCGGCCATCAAAATGAATTTTGATGTTCCTTCTTCATTGGGGGATTCATCTGAGCTCTTAGATGCACTGCTGTCTTGTTGAGCATAGAATGTTCTTCTATTAAATCTGTTCCCTTTCTGCCTATTGCTAAAGTTGATTTTCTCCTTCCCTTTCGATTGATTCTCTATTTTCTTATGAGGACATTTTGAAGCATATTTCCCCACTCTTCCATAGTTAAAGCACTTAAATGGAACTTTACCTTTGTACTTACTTGTGCCTCTATCCAATCTTCTGACAAATTTGGCTTCTTCTTCATTAGAGCATGAGCATGTACCTTCATTTTCTTCTATGCACTTGTCTGCCTTAAAGGCAGCCTCCCTCGTGTTTGACTTCCCTTTAGGAAGTCTCATCTCATATGCTGTTAGGTTCACAAGTAATTGATTTATGGTTAAGGTTTCCCAGTTTGTTGTTTCTTCTATGGTAGAAACCTTAGGACTAAACCTGGATGGTAGAGATCTCAATATTTTCTGGACTACAACACTTTCTTTAATTTCTTCTCCTAGGCCTATCATGATATTCACAATTTCTACAACTCTTAAAAAGAATGCAGTTATATCTTCATCTTCATTCATTTTTAAGTTTTCAAACTGAGTTCTATGTTCTTGTAGTTTGGAAATATTCACTTTTTTATCTACCTCATGAATGTTTCATAAAGTATCTCATATATCTTTGGCAATCTTATTGTGCATTACTTTGATAAATTATGACTCACTTAGACCGCTTAAGAGAGAATTCATTTCTTTTGCATTAGCTCTGAAATTGTGTTTGGATTCTTCCTCAATGTCTATATCCTTTGGTGAATATTTTTCTTCCACAACAGTCCAAACTTATATTCCTAAAGACATTAAGTATGTCCTCTTTCTTATTTTACAGAAAGCATAGTTTGTGCCAATAAACAATAGGGCTTTATTTGTTGAGCATCCTTCTAGGCTAGCCATTTTGGGGACCTAGGACCTCCTTCCAATTGTTAAATTGTTTCTAAAGGAACCTGGCTTCGATACCAATTGATGAACCCATAGTTAAACTAAGAGGAGGGGGGGGGGGGAATCAGTTTAATACATTCATGGACTTTTAAAGATTTTTATTTAAACTTATTTACACCTCCATTTCATAAGCAACTTAAAATATTATTAAACAACAACCTTAATATGTGAGCAGTAAGTTTTAAGCAAATTAAATATATTACATCAACACATAATCATCATGCACATAAAAAATAGATATAAGTGGAAACCCATAAGGGAAAAAACCACATATTATTACTGTTTTGATGCAAAGGCAAGCTCCAAATCCCTCTCACCATTGATTTTATGTAGGCTCCATCCTGCAGGAGGCTACTACCTCAAATTCTGCAAGCTACAACTTGAAAGGAAGCTCCAAATCCCATCTATTTTCTGTAGGCTACAACCCACAGGAGGCTCCCACCTCAACCAGCTACAACTGGACATCTATCAAGCTACAACTTGATATGGAAGCACCAACTCCCTCATACTACAATAAACCCATATGCTAATTTACTTGGATATCAGCTTTGTTTTACTCCTTCTTCACTGCTGCCCTTCCAACCTTCAAATTTGCTTCATATCAGCTTTGGATGTGCACAACATATATACCTACTCTCTCTCATTCTTCCACTCTCTAACCTCTCTGTGCACATTACAATAACATCATTTATAGAGATCATTTCATGGCTGTTTTCATTCTATATGGGAATATGAAGTGAACAGGCATGGCTCTTTGCCTTCCACCCACTCATTTACTCACTCAACATATTCAGGATGTTACGAGAATATATACACTCGTTTTGGTATTAAATTGTAGTTTTTCTTTGCCTTGGAGACTTGGCTTTGCATCACAAACAATATAAAATAACTAATGGATTTACAATTATAGTTACAACAATATTTCAATTTAACCCTTTTAGGTTCTTGCTTTTTTGTTCATTTTGTCTTCTATGCCTGCTGTCCCTTTGTCTTCTTTGCTTGCTGTTATATTTCTAACTGTGCTACAACATTACTATCTTAGCCTGACTTGACCCATGCCTTTACATTTTACACTGCCTCTACCTATTGCATATCTTACCTACATCGCTCTATGTTATTCTCTTCTCCTTTTCTTTGTGTCGGGTTACCTACCCAAGTCTCCTCCTGCCCATGTTCAAACTTTGTTATCAAATGGCCACAACCGCATAACAACTATGCACGAGTGTCGTGTTAATTGCACAAATCCTTTCCTCTTGCATTTAAACTTTCCTTTTAACTCACTACCGCAACCGTGTACACCACTATTCTGCACAGGGTTGGGTCCTTTTACTTAACCGATCCTTTTCTTGCTTTGTTCAACCTTTTCCTTCATTACCCGAGTCTTTTCTTCCACGTTCAACCTTTTCCTTTGTTACCTGAGTCGACCTCCACTTCCATGGGTTTCTTCATAAAACCAACGAAAACACATTAAACCTTGGACCTAAAATATATTAATATTTACCTCTGAACTGCATCGCATCCGCTTCACAAATCACACTTCGCACTTTGGTGTTCCATACATTTTACGTTATAATCTCCTTTTCCTCTGCCGATGTGATTTAACACAAGAAAAGCTTTACATACGGATTTTAAAACCTTTGGATTTCGCCTTTGAAAATACATCGCATCCGGGCTTCTTTATCGCACTTCAGAACTTAACCAATTTACAGATTTTTCAATACTTGCGATTCTGCGATTTTGAAAATCGTAGCGACTGCAAATTTTAGAGGTTAGTAAAGACCATGTCCCTTATCTTATGCAATATACGATGTGTGGTATGTGATATAATTCGCATCACAACTTAAAACACATAGCTTGCGATGACTTAAAACTAAACATAAAATTCTCCAATTGTGATGTGCGATATGGGGGCCAGGTCCATACCATCTCCACGTCATCATGCCACATCATCTTGCCATGTCATTGCCACGTCACCTTGCCACATATTCATAAATTAACTACGATTTGTGGTGTCTCTGCCACGTCAGCTTGCCACATCACTGCCACATCATATCCACGTCACTGCCATGTCATCTTGCCACGTCATTGCCCACACTTCACATTTCGCATTTTCTATGTTTTATCGCTTCGAAACTTTATTAACTTACGTCCCTACAACTTCGAAAATTTAATAATTTAAATTCTTGTGATCGCCGCTAAACCTTATTGCATGCGTTGTGTGATATACTTCACATTACATCTTAATTAACTTGCGAAGTCTTTACATATAAATATAAAACTCGCTGATAGCGATGTGCGCTATGCGATAAAGGGTTCGGGTCCGACTCTTCCCGACTTGTTCAAGACCCGCTACACTGATATGAAAATTCACTACTTGTCCAAAACTTTCTTCCTTTGTTGCATTTTCTCCTTGGATGCCTTTGCTTTTTTGCTACTCCTTTGCCTTAATAATAATGCTAAATATTCTCTATGCCTCTTTGTTGCTTCTCTCTTCTTTAGGTTATACTTCTAATGTTGCTCCTTTGCCTTATTGCTGCTGCTTCTCTACTCCTTTGCCTTAATGATATTTATAGTGTTGATCCATTCTACTCCTTTCCCATCAATGAAAATATTTCCAACACACAACATCAATACCATAAACAAGCTGAAGGGGGGAAACTCCAATTGATCTCTTGCTACTCACCATGTCTGCCTAAAGATCATGAACTAGCTAAGTATCCCAATTTATTTTGTTTTCTAGCATCATCTTATTTATGATTCTTACCACGATTTTGATCGATGACTCAGCTAACCAATTACCTTGGGGGTAATAAGGTGTAGAATGAGTCAAATAAATATTACATTTCTGACATAAATTGTTCATCTTGGAAGATTTAAAAGCCATTGCATTGTCAGTCACCAAATTTTGAGGGCAACCAAATCTAGACATAATATTTTCCAACAAAAAATTAATTTTTATCGCGTCAGTGGTGTTTTTGGTTGGAATGGACTCAATCCACTTGGTGGAATAGTCCGTTGCTGTAATAATCCACCTCTGTTGTCTTGATGATGGCGAACGAATTTCCCCAATCAAGTCTAGCCCCCATTGTTGGGAAGGGGCATCTGCTAAAATGGGAATGAGAGGTAGTGGGAGCAGCTTCTGCTTACCAGAAAAATTTTGACACTTAGTGTAAGCCCTGACTTTAGAAAAAACATCAGAGAAAAGAGTTGGCCAATAATAGCCAACTCTTAGAATTTTATTTGCGGTAGCTTTCTAGTATAAATTTCCACCACACAACCCTGCATGTATCTTTGACATAAATTTCTATGATTCAACTTCATGTACACATCTCAACCAAAATCCTACAGGGTCTTTCCAATAAAGATTGTTTTCCATTATTTAATACTTAACATCCTTCAATTTAAATGCTCTTCTCTTTGATTTTTCCATTTCTGGAGGACAAATGAAACTTAATAAAAAGTACACTATATCCTTATACTAGTTGGAATAAAAGATTTCAGGATAATCAGATATACCTTCTTTATCTATTTCTTCAGCTACCTCAATGTTCAGATTTAGAGATTTTCAATTTGATTCTGCCATCAAGCAGACTAAGCCCTGTCCCTTTATCAGCTTAGTAGGTCTAATTTCAATGTCAAATTCTAGAATCTTTGCTAACCATCTTCCCCTCCTGCCATCTGTATTTGGCTACAACAATACATCCTTGACAACAATATTTGGCACAAAATAAATGACTAGAACATAAAATTGAAAAGAATTTAAAGCCTTTACCAATGCATATGCATCTTTTTCAATCAAGTTTTACTTTAAATCAACATCTCTTAATGCATGACTGAAAAAAAATAGGCTACTCCAAGCCTTCTTTTCTCTTTTGAAGTAAAACTGTTGTAAATTTTTTCTCAGAAGCACATGAAAAAGTAAGAAAATCCTTCTCAAAATTAGGGTTGATTAATGCTGGGGCTTCAGTCAGGGAAAATTTGATTATTATGAAAGAGATTTTGGATTCATCTTGCCATCTGGATTCTGCATCTTTCTTCAATAATACATTTATGTATTTAATTAGTTTTGTAAAGTTTGGAACAAAACGCCTTAGAAAAATAATTTTACCCAAGAATGATTGTAATTCTTTCTTATTTCTGGGTAAACCAATTTTCTGTATAGCCTCAACTCTCCCTGGGTCAATGCAAATACCATTTTTTGTCACTATGTGCCCCAATATTTTTCCCTCTTTAACAACAAAGCATGATTTCTTTGCGTTTAAAGACAAACCAAATTTTCTGCACTTATTGAACACTTGCTGCAAATGTTTTAAATGATCCTCATAAGATTTTGAAAAGACTGTTATGTCATCCAAATAAATGACTACAAATCTTTCCTTTTCCCCTGCAAAAGAAATATTCATTTCTTGCTGAAACGTTGCACCTACATTCATTAAACAAAAGGCATCTTATTATACATAAATGTTCCCCAGGGTGTAGTAAAATTTGTTTTATCCCTTTCTTGTTAATCAACTGAGGTTTGATTGTACCCCAAAAAACCATCTATCATTGACACCCTCTTTGATCCTACTACCTTCTGTAAAATATGATCCATCTTGGGTAAAGGATAATTATCCTTTAGCGAACACCAGTTCAAATTGCGAAAATCAACACAAATTCTAATTTCACCATTCTTCTTTCGAACTGGGACTATATTAGCTACCCATTGGAAAATTTGAAAGGCATAATTATTTTGGCTTCCCACATCTTTCTTATTTCCTTTTCAATGGTAGGGACTATTGTACCTTAAGGGACAATCCCTTGGTTGTATTAAGGAATCAGTGCTTAAGACATTTATACATGTATGTCACAAAATTTTAATATCAAGGGTCTTTGCTTAATCACCTTCAGATATGCTTTTATTAAACCCTCAAGAATCAAATGCAATAAATACTTTGCAATCCCATTATCTACTGATATTAAATGGAATTATGAGAAGAATATGAAGGAAGGAAGCCCAAGTTGATATGCTGATAAACAATATCTATCACTTTAAACTTCAGAAGAATTTTATGACAGAATATTAGTTAAAATGAAGGAGCGCCCATTAACGATTTTAACTCTTGTTCACATATGTAAAAAGAGACTTGCAGCTTCATTACTTCATTTTATTCAAGGAAAAAAAATACACAATGGAAACTGGAAAACATGTCAATATCAACAAATGCCGGAATCTTGCTTTTCATTCATTAATCATTTGAAAAATGATTACAAAATTTGTAGTCTAAAGGTCCAAAAATCGTAACCTTTTTCTTTCTTGTCTATCTCTTTAAATACAATAGAAAGAAGTTTGCAACTGCTGAAACTAATCCTAATTGCTTCAACTACTTAGGAATTTGTAAACTACCTATTACATGTCATCAAAATATATTATTACAATTACATTCTCTTTAAAAGAGAAAAATAACACAAAAATTAAATCCTAATCTATTTGTTGAATGTGAACTGATGATGTTGCTGCTGTATCCTCCTGATTTGTTGTCTTGTTCTTCTTTGAAGATGAAGTATATTTAGGGAGATCAGTCATCCAGGCTCTAAATTTCTTCCATACCTCAATGTTTGTCTTGGGTGAATTGATCAACTTGTGATATTCCAATCTAAAAGCAGTAATCCTGTTGAATGATGGTCTCTCTGTAAACAGGCTCTTCACCAACCATAAAAGCTGAAAGTGCCTTTGCAGAAAATTAATCACTGTCGCTCCTTTTAAAATCTGATTTTTTTCATGAGTATTGTCCACTTTGCTCTTTTCCAATATTAGTAGTGGTTCATAAGACTCCCATGATAAAATACTGCCCCAAGGCCCCAAAATGATGGCAAACCTGCTCTGGCTCTTTTGTCATATAAATTGTCAAACTTGCTGACTGATTCCTTAATGTCTGTCAACTTTTTCTCAATAGTATTCCTGTAATTATTCTTGAAAATGAGTTTGTTAATCTATACAACAAATGAAATCCTGTCTTTGATCTCATTGTCTTCCAACTCTTGGTCAGACTTGGAATCAATAAAATCAATGAATTTCTTAGCCCATATGGCTCTGTGAATTGTCTTCTGTTTATCTGCCATAACCTACTCCTCAAAATCTTTGATAATATTTATTTCTTCTGATATGATAGTTAGAGATCCCCAAGCTACTCTCATCTCTTCAATGATATCATTCCAAATGATGTCCTTAGCTTGTATCAGAGATATATTTCCTTTCAACTTCTCCTTTAGATTCTTAATCTCAGCATCATCGTTTTGGAAATCTATTCTATATTTACTGATTTCTCCATCCTTAGCTTGCATTATTTTCATTGTTGTCTCCAAATCAGTTTGTGCCTTTTTATCTCTCTCTGCCATCTTCAATTCAGTGGTCAATTTAGATATTTGTGCTACTGGATCTTCATTTCCAGATGGTAAAACGAAAGTACAAGTATGAGATTCAATGGGATTTTGTAATGATAATGCAGTTTGCTTCAATTTGGTGATTTCTTCTTCCTTCTACAAGAGTTGCTGAAGAAGTTTCTCTTTCTCATTTTCTACTTCTACAACCTCTGCTGCCATAGAGTGCTCTCCTGTAGGCAACTTAAACTTTTTCTTCAGCACAAATATTTTTGATTCTGCACTTTGCAACAACTTCTGTACAACAGACCTGTCATTTGGATCTATCCCAATCTTCACAATAATATTTTTAAGTTCTTCATTCTGGATTGTTAAAGCCCTGGAATTGGCTTTCTATAACTTTAATTGCTTGATCACTTTTCCAAGCATGTTTTCAGCCTGGAGTGCCATTGCATTGGTTTTTGTTAATTCATTCACAATTATTTGACATGTTTGCATCAGTAGATTTACTTTGTCAAGTAGTGGAATTTTCCTTACATCTATAGCTAGATTCATAGTATTAAAATTATTGGATGAACCTATAGAAATATCAGAAGGATGTGAAAGGGAAATCTTAAATTGATCCTTTCAAGATCAATTGCAGTCAGCAATCTTGTTTGATCTAGGGTTATTTGATACTCAAATTGAGCCTCCATGCTTGCCTTCATTTTTTTATTTCTTTCTGCAATCTGAGCAAACACTTGTTTAAATAAGGGCACTTGTTCCTGAGTGTTTTCATGTCTTCTTGGTGAAGCCGGGACATTTTTCTGATCTCCCAATTGTAGTGAGAAACCAGGTTGAGGATATGTTGAGTCTTCGCTGATATTTGTCCTCTTTTCAGTTCTATATTCTTCATCTTCTAAATCAATCACTGCTTCTTTACCTCTCTTATTTGACTTCTTAGATATGATAGGAGTTTGTACATTTGAGCTCACAGAACTTGCTAAACCCTTATTTGCCATATTTTCTATATTAGGTCTGCTTTCATGAATGAATGTTGAATGCCCATTTTCATTTCTCCTATTAGAAATCACGCTATGAGGGTCATAAGCCCACTTCTCTCCTAACAGCAGATGCATTTCATCTAACATCCTAGTGACTTCATCAATTGCCTGTCTCATATTGACTATAAAAGGACCAACAGTCATTGGAAACTTAAACATATGACCTTTCTTCATAGGTACAAAATGTATTTGATCAAAATGTAAAATTTGCGTAATGAACTCCAAAGCAAATAATCTCATAGGCACAAATACAAGAAGCCTATAAGGTTCTACACGAGCTCCATAGAGTCTAATTTCAGAATAATCTTCAAAGCATACCAATCACCAAACTTACAATTTTTTGCCAACCACATGAACTCTTGAACCTTTGGCAAGAAGCATGGGGGAGAGATCCCATTCAAAATTCTATATGCAGTAGACATAAAATGACTTGCAAAGTCAAACATACCTTCCTCATTCTGTTATTTCCTTACTGTGTCTATCCAAAATACCACTGAATGTCTCTTCTTATTCATATCCATAATATTTAACCCTAGATGCATGAATTTTTCTACATTTTGATATAAAAAGAGATAAATAGCAAGAGAGGGAAAATTGAATGAACTCGTCAGTGATAAGCTCATGAGTTGATAATTGATAGCTTCTTGCCAATAAGAAGGAATATCCAGCACTACCCCTGGATTCATCATCAAGGCGAACATTCCCAGAACTAATTTGTCTATTGTGTTGTCATCGTATTTTCCCAATATCTTTGAAATGCACCTCAATACCAGTCTGACTTCTTCATCAAAAACCTCCATGGATAATTCTTTATTGTCAAGTGCAAACTTCTTCGTATCTGGCTTCAGGAAAAAGATAAATTTATTGAATTCTTGACCTGTAAGGCTATCATAATGTGCTATTAATGAATCATCAGTGAATTAGACATAAGACTCTTACTTAGGGTAACACAGAACTTGATGAATTAATATAAATGAGACCTGTAAGACATTTTCTCCTTGACAATTCATCACGAAACACTTTCTTGGGTACATGACTAACACTAACCAATACACAAACTCAGGAAAAAGGTGCGTTATTAGAATGCATGTAGACAACACACCTGTTTTGACCATGGCAGTGAAAATGGGAGAATATTTATCATTCAGACAGTCCTGTTGATAGAATGGAAGGTGGTCTAAATAATAGACAGTATCCTAAATATCCCTCTCAGTGTCCATGAGAGGAATATGACTGGAGGAACCTGGAAGGGATGGAAACTTTTCCATAATTAAGCTTGAGACAATAAAAAGTGACAAGGTGACAAAAAACAGGGTGGACAAATTATCAAATACGAAAGAACAACAATAACGTTGAAATGATGAGAACCAATCTTAAATAGGTGGCGCGGGCTTAAGACTTAAATGTTGAAATGACATGCCAAAATACCGTTAAAAGTACCATGACGTGGCTAATAGCTATCGCTAACTGGATGCTCATGTCACTACGGGAAGTATCATAGTACGGAGGGCTCGTCGGGTTCATGCCCTCGCAGTTAATCTCAACCGCAGATCTGGATCAGCCCCGCAATCAACAGGGTCAACTGCGGAGGCACCCTCCTCGTTAACCCACGCACTGAAAGTGCCCGTGGATTGACACTTTTATTCCTTGCTTGATGAATCATAGGATCCAGCTTCATAACCTGCTCGCTATTTAGCTGTGTACTGGGACCTGCTTCCACAAAAACTTCAAGTATTAAACCTTAGACTTAATGTAACAAATATTACATTTTTATGCCTAAGTACATGAAATTTTATACTTTAGCATACATTTTCACAATTTTCTATTTTTTGTATTTTTGAAAAATTTAAAATAAAGGAAATTGCAAATGAGCCACAACATCTGGCTCCACCTAGGAATAGTGTTTTTTGCCACAAAACATAAGAAATGTGGATTAGTGCCTTCACTTCAGGCATGGAGTCAAATGCTGTTTTATGAAATATGAACAATGAGAAAACCGAATATGTACAATGGTGAACCATGAACTCTTAATGCTGGAAATAATATTTCAAATACTTCCTATTCACAGGCAACTTCACTGTTTCTCCATCAAGGTCTTCCAGCATAAATGTTTTATTTGATCTAGCTTCAACAATCTTGTATGGGCCATACCAGAGAGGATCAAACTTACCATGCTTTCCCTTATCTTCTCTTCTGGTATCCCATCTCAATACCAAATCTCCAGCTTGAAAAAGAATCTCCTTAGCCTTTCTATCAAAAATGGTCTTCATTTTTTCTTGATAGGTGATAAAATTCTCTCTGAATTTTTTCCTATTCTCACTTGATTCTATAACCTTGTTCAACCTTCTTACCAATGCATTAGGTTCTTCTTGTGCTTCTTGAAGAAAAGAAATCACTGGTCTGGCCAACTGAGTAGGAAATAAAGCTTTAGTATCATAAACTAGTTCATAAGGAGACTTACCTGTAGATCTTCTAGTAGTCATCCTTACTACCCAAAGTGAAAATGTCAATTTTGAATCCCAATTTTTCTGATTTTCATTAATTGTTTTCTTCATAATATTTACCAATGTCTTGTTGGAATATTCAGCTAGCCCATTACCTTGAGGATGATAGGATGTAGAATGAGATAGAATGACATTATATGTTTGAAAAAAATTAATGAATCTAATTGAATTGAATACCTAGGCATTATCATTCACAATCTTAATAGGAAACCCAAACCTACTAAAGATATTTTCTTCCAGAAACTTCATTACTACTTGATCATTTGCCTTTTTGGTAGGTACTACCTCAACCGACTTTGTAAAATAGTCAGTGGCAGTCATAATCCATTTGAGCTGCCCACTGGATGGTGGATTGATTTCCCCAATAAAATATAATCCCCATTGCCTAAAGGGTTCTTCAAAAAACACTAGGAGAAGAGGTAGAGGAACTAACCTTTTATTTTCTACAAATAAGTGACATTTTTGGTAGCTTCTAACCAGTCTGTATACATCAACAAACAAGGATGGCCAATAAAAACCTGATTTGAGGATTTTATGAGAAGTAACTTTCCAACTGTAGTGACCTCCATATAAATTCTCATGATATTGTTTTATAACCTCCATTGATTCACCTTCTGTCAAACACAACAATAAAATGCTAGCAAAATCCTTCCAATAAAACTTAGCATCAATTATAACATATGGTTGAGCTTTGAGTTTAAGGGCTCTGTACTTTGTTCTATTTATTGAGGGTGGACAAGAGAAAAAGCACAAGTAATGAATAATATCCTTATACCAATCAGAGCAAAGAAACTTGTATTTAATTGCTAACTTTGTGCTACTTTGACTCCTTTCATCAACAAATTCATCCAAGGGTGCAAGCAAATTAATTCCCAGAGCTTAAAAATTAGATTATGTCAGAAACTTTTCCAAGTCCTGTCCTTTTACCGATATAGTAGGTTTAATGTCTAAGTCATACTCTTGGATTTTAGCAATCCACTTTCCTCTTTTTCGTTCAACATCACTTTGAACTAACACATATTTTACAACTTAGTTAGGTACATATGCAACTATTTAAGACTGTAACACATAAGTTCTGAAGGATTTAATTGCTTTAACTAAGGCATATTCATGTCTCTCCAAGATATTATATTTGAGTTCTCCATCTCTGAGAAATTTAATGAAAAATGCCACAGGTTTCTCTTTTCCTTCTTCATTCTTCTGCAACAACACAACAACAATGGTAGAAGGTGATGCAAATGAAAATATGAAAGGCCTTTGATAATCTAGATTGATCAAAACATGGAGCTTCTTGAAGAGCTTCTTTAATCTTGGCAAAGGATCCTCTTGCATCTTTGTCCCATTTTACTTCAACATTTTTCTTCAGCATATCTGTTATGTTCCTAACAATCTTGGCATAATTTGGAACAAATCTTATCAAGAAATTGATTTTTCCTTGAAATTTTTTAATATCCTTTTTACTTCTAGGCAAAGGAATTGTCTAGATAGCTTCAACTCTGGCTGGATCAATCTTCACTCCCTAATTTGAAACTATATGTCCTAACAACTTTCCCTCTTCCAAAGAAAAAAAGGATTTTTTGGGATTCAATGACACCAAACTTTTGCATTTCATGAAATATTTCTGCAAATGCTCCAAGTGCTCATCATCAGAACCTGAAAAGATAGTCACATCATCCAAATAAATAACTACAAATTTATCACCCACAAATTTTATGTCCATTTCCCTTTGAAAAGTGGCACTTGCGTTCATAAGACCGAATGGCATCCTGGCATACATGAACGTTCCCCAAGGTGTGGTAAATGCTATTTTCTTTTGATCTTCCTTTTCAACAGCTACTTGGTTGTACCCAAAGAAACCATCAACCATAGATAATCTATAAGCTCCTATCACTTTTTGTAAAACATAATCCATTTTTGGCAAAGGATAGTTGTCTTTTAGAGAAGCTCTGTTTAAATTCCTGAAGTAAACACATAGCCTTATCTCTCCATTCTTTTTCCTCACAGGAAATAAGTTAGAAACTCAGTCTGAATATCTAAGTGGGACTATAATTTTTTCCTACAGCAATTTCTTCACTTCCTTTTCAATTGAAGCAAGGAGTAATGTATTAATTTGCCTAAGCTTCTACATATGAGGCTTGATCCCATCTTTTAATGGTATTTTATGTTGAATAATATCAAGATCATATGTTTTCAAATCCTCATAGGACCATGCAAATACATCCATATATTTCTTGAAAAGATCATTGTACTTTTCTTTATAATCCTTCAAAACTCCTTTGAATGTCTTGACAACCTTGGGCTCCTGCTTAGTTCCTAGATTATAGTCCTCCATCTCACATTCTTGAGATACCTTCTTTTTATCCAGTGCTACATCATTTGCATCAAACAACCTTTCAAGAGGAACCAAACCTCTGGGTAATACATTATCTTTCAATTGTGTTATCTTCTGATCACCTATTGATCGCTTAAGATTTTTCAAGTCCTCATTCTGATCAGTCTGTTCACTTTCCTGATCTATTTCACTATCTTCAAATTTTCCAATCATTGTTAGGAAATTATATATCTTCTCATCATCTTTGAAGACTTGCCAGTGTTTAACATTGCCAAGGATTGAGGGTCTATGCCTCAACTTAATATCATATCTCAGTTTCGGATTAATAGGTGGCTTGAAAGTACTGTCTGCAACTGCCAGTGAATCTGCCATTCTGTTTTCTTCTCTTGGAAAGAATTGAAGATTAAAAGCCTCAAAATAATTCTCAATTAGGTCCCATACTTCATTCCTATATGATCTCAATCTTGGATGTTTGGTTTGACACAAATTTTTAATTTGTCTTATAATCAACTCAGAATCACCAAAAATGGAAATACACTGAATTCCCAGTTTTTTAGCAGTTTGAAGACTCAATATTAATGCCTCATACTCTGTTACATTATTGGTTGATTCAAATTCAAGCTTAAAATAAAAAGGCAAAAGATTGCCTTATGGAGACATGAGTAAAAATCTAGCTCCTGTGCCTTCCTTTGAATAGGCACCATCAACATAACACTTCCAAATTTTGTTTGAACCCATCTCATTATGTACAATTGCTGAAGAGAGCTGGTTCTCTGAGTCTTCAGCAAATTATGCATCTTCATGCAACATAAAACATGAAAGATCTTCCTTCTCTTGACCATAAATAGGAGAATTTCTTGCATCTTTCTTTGTAGTAGTTTTAACAAATCTTCTTTCTCTGTATAAAATTATTTCTTCCCCATTAAACACATGAATGATAGCATATGTAGAGGTCAGCTTTAAAACACCTCCAAGCTTTGCTCCCCAAGACCTGGACAAAATCATACCAAATCTGGCTGGAATATCTGCAACTACTACGTCCATCATAATACTTTTGGCTGGAATTTGGGCCAAGGATACCACCATGTCTTTGATCAACCCAACACATTTCACCCTTTTTGAATCAAATGAATATAATTCTCTGTAGGGTTTAGTAATTTGAAAATTTAACTCTTTCATTACATATAACGGCATGAGATTATGTGATGCACCCAAATCTAACATACAATTATGAAGAATAAAATCATGAATAAGTAGTGAAATATAAAATGGGGGAACAGAAGAATCTACCTCCTCCACATGTGGACCAAAAGTTACCACTAGTTTTTCCTCTTGAAAATTCATAGTATGACCAATATCATCAGACTAAGAAAGATTAATGAATTTTGCAATTTCCTTCTTGTAACCTGGTGTCTTAGCTAGCTCAAGTAGAGGCACTTGAATTTTGATCTTTTCTAGATCTTTTGATAGACTGAAGGTTTGTTTTTGTTTGAATATCTTCTCAGGTTTTTCTTGATTTTTGTTAGGACTAGCATTTTGATTAGACACAGTAACAACCTTCTCCAAATTATTAGTATTAACAGACTTATTTTGGGAAGTTTCAGCCTGTTGCTTTTCATTTCCACTCACTGGATTCATAGGTTGTTTTTCCTTATCTGATGATTTTATTGAGTTCTTTGGTTGTGGAGGTGCCATTGAAGAAGGGAATGACCCTGTTTCTTTTTCCTCATCATCCTGAGTTCTTGATCTCCTATTTGATCTTAAATCATATTTCTTATGGAGCTTTTCTTGCATAAAATCCATGAATTACTTACAATACTCATCCATCTCTTCTTGATTAAATGACACCTCAGCTTCAGTGCATTCTTCTTCACACTCTTCTTCTTCCTCACCATCTTCTATGTAAACAACATATATCTAATCGTCAACTTCTTTCTAATCATCCTCAGTAGACTGTGAAGGTGCTGCTTCTATATAAAATGGTGCCTGAACTTGATCCTGATCTCTTCTTTCCCTTTGCAAAATCTGTAAGGGATGATTTTTGAATTGTGGATTGAAAACTCCTCTATTTTGTTGTGCAGGCGTTTTAATGTCTAGCTCCATCTTCACTAGTTTATTTGACAATTTCTTGATAACCTTTGTCATGTCATCAATCCTTTGATCTTGTGGTGAATCTTCTTTAGCCTTACCTTTATCTTGAACTGACTGATTTTCTTGTGTTTTTCCAGCAACAACCATATTTTCCTCAATCTCCAAAGCATCAGTCTAGATTTTTTCAAGAGTAGCAGATCTTATCTCTCTCAAAGTGAAACTAAAATCTGATACAAAAGCTCCAGTAAAAACTACTCTTGCTCCAACAAGGGGAGGCTTCATTTTTTCGGGCAAACTATTATACAATTTATTGAATCTTTTAATGAAATCAATCATGTTTTCATCTAAATTTTTCTTGATAGCATTAAATTCTATCAATGAATAACCATGATCTCTCTTTTCACCCCATCTTCGGATGAATTGTGTTTCTAATTCGTCGCAATTATTAATTGAGCCATTCGGAAATCCTTTAAAGCATTTTCTTACCTCTCCATTCAGGGACAATACAAAAGCCTCATTACTAAATCAATATGTTCAACATTTAGATTCTGAGCAAAAGTGCAAAAAAATGGCAAGTGTTGTTCTCCAATTACTTTATCTTCACCAGCAAATCTAGGAAGTAACTTGAGGTATTCTTGGGGCTTTGTATTCATAGGTTGTGGAAGATTTAACGGTGCATATCTATTCATCAAGAAAGTAGGAACAAGGGTTGCCATGTTTATACCTTGGTTAACTTCTCCTTGAGTAAGTGGGGTTTATATACCAGTTGTAAATGTGGATGGATGGGGTGAAACAACTGATATAGGAAGGGGTTGATCAACAATAACAGAAGAACTGACAACTGTATTTGGTTGAGCTTCTATAAATGTAAATGAAATAGACTCAAAATATTGTTCTTCTAACCTTGGTTCTTGAAAATGAATTGGTGGGGAAAAGGATTCTTGTTCCGATAAAATGAGTTTCTTGGAAATATCCTTGGATGAGGGACTCTGTGAATTGTTTCCAGGTGCAGGCAGTGTAGCATCAGGTGTGGAAAACTTCTTCGGCTTCTGAGATTTTCTAGAAACCAATTTCTCAGGATTTGAAAGAATTGGTGCTTTTTTTTGTGAAGTGTCGGACCTTGTATGTGGCCTTTTATACGCCAAAATTATGAAATAGAGATACAACTTGATATTTCCTCCTCTCTGAACAAATAGAGGAAATATGAAATAAAACCTACGGAAAAAAAATTGTTTCTTCATCCCCGGAAACGGTGCCAAAAAATGTTGTACCTTAAGAGACAATCCCTTGGATATATTAAGGAATCAATGCTTAAGATATTTATACATGTACGCCATAGAATTTTAATATCAAGGGTCTTTGCTTAATCACCTTCAGATATGCTTTTATTAAACCCTCAAGAATAAAATGCAATAAATACTTTGCAATGCCATTATCTGTTGATATTAAATGGAATGATGAGAAGAATATGAAGGAAGGAAGACCAAATTGATATGCTGATAAACAGTATCTATCACATTAAAGTAAATCTTTTGGGAAATCACATGAAAATTTTTAGAACCAACGCGTTTTGAACTATTGACTGTAGTTCATCATCAGGATACTGAAGACTGGCTGATCTGAATATCATATATATATCATGCAGAGAAGAGCAATAGTCAAAACCTAAGGAAAATATAGATGTTAAAAACGGTCAAAAATAAAAATAAATAAAATAAAATAGAAATAAAAATCCAATAAAAAAATAAAATAAAGACCCTGCCAAATAAAATAAATAAAATAATTAAACTTAAAACTAAAGAAATAGTCAAAATCCTACAAATAAAGACCATGTCAAATAAAAATAAATAAGATAACTAAACTTAAAACTAACAAAATAGCCGAATTCATAAAATAAAGACTAAGTCAAAAAATATAAAAATAAATAAAAATAAAATAAAAATATAAAATAAGATAAAATAAATAAATAAATAAAATAAACTAAAATAAAAATAGAATAAAAATAAAATTAAAAATAAATGAATAAATAAAAATAAAAGTAAAAATAAAAATAAAATATAAATATAAATATAAATATAAAAAGATAAATAAATAAATAAATTATATATCCAAATATATATATATATATATATATATATATATATATATATATGAGATCAAAATTAAAAATAAATAAAGAATTAAGTAAAAATAAACAATAATACTACCTAAAAAGAAATTATAATAAAACTATGTTAGCAATAGAATTAATAAATCAAGAAAAAACATAGGGAAACAAAAAGAGAGTAAAACACAAGAGGAAGTACCCTTACTGGGAGCAAAGAGATGGAATCCAACAACTGCTAACTTTCCACCCGTCATCCCTATTCAATGTACGGGGCCTCTTCTCAATCTCAATAGCTCCCCTAAATTTACGGTGATGGAAATGCTCAACCCTAGCGATGACTCTGGATTCTTCCATACAAATGTGATGCTTCGTCTTATTTGCATGCTCAACTAGAGCTGAGGACTTCGTTCTACCATGTCTAATATCCGCAGAATGCTCTTGAATCCTTTTATTAATCGACCAACCTTTTTCTCCAATATAGGGAATCCCACAAGAGCACGGGATCAAATAAACACCTTTCACACTTTTGGGGTCAACGGGTCTTTAACCGATTTAAGGGAACCACGAATGGGGTTCAAGGGTTTAAAAGAGGAAGAGACCTTATGCTTCCCTAAATTCTAAAATTTCTCATGTGATTTCTCGGAAAATTTATTTTAATATGATATGGATCACAGAAGCTTACACTCTCAAGTATCTATCACTTTAAACTTCAGAAGAATTTTATGATAGAAGATTAGTTAAAATGAAGGAGCGCCCATTAAGGATTTTAACTCTTGTTCACATATGTAAAAAGAGACCTGCAACTTCATTACTTCATTTTATTCAAGGATAGAAAATACACAATGTAAATTGGAAAACATGTCAATATCAACAAATGCTATAATATTGCTTTTCATTCAAAAATCATTTGAAAACTGAGTACAAAATTTAGAGTCTAAAGGTCCAAAACTCAGAACCTTTTTCTTTCTTGTTTATCTCTTTAACTACAATAGAAAGCAGTTTGTAACTGCTAAAACTAATCCTAACTGCTCCAACTGCATAGGACTTCGTAAACTACCTATTACATGTCATCAAAACATCTTATTACAATTACATTCTATTTAAAAGAGAAAAATAACATAAAACTTAAATCCTAATATATTTTATGAATGTGAACTGATGATGTTGCTGCTGTATCCTTTGATATGCTGTCTTGTTCTTCTTTGAAGATGAAAGATCTTTAGGGAGATCAGTCATCTAGACTCTACATTTATTCCATACCTCAATGTTTTTCTTGGGTGAATTGATCATCCTGTGATATTCCAATCTAAAAGTTGTAATCCTGTTGAATGATGGTCTCTCTGTAAACAAGGTCTTCAGCAACCATAACAGTTGAAAGTGCCTTTGCAGAAAATTAATCATTGTCACATCTTTTAAAATCTGAGTTTTTTCATGAGTATTGTCCACTTTTCTCTTTGCCAATATAAGTAGTGGTTCATAAGACTCCCACGATAAAAGACTACCTCCAAGACCCCAACATGATGGCAAACCTGCCCTGGCTCTTTTGTCATATAAATTGTCAAACTTGCTGACTGATTCCTTAATGTCTCTCAAATTTTTCTTAGTAGTCTTCCTGTAATTATTCTTGACAATCAGTTTGTTAATCTCTACATCACATGAAATCCTGTCTTTGATCTTATTCTCTTCCAACTCTTGGTCAATCTTGGAATCAATAAAATCATTGAATTTCTTAGCCCAGATGGCGCTGCGAATTGTCTTCTGTTTATTTGCCATAACCTGCTCCTCAAAATATCTGATAATATTTCTTTCTTCTGATATGATAGTCAGAGATCCCCAATATGCTCTCATCTATTCAATGATATCATTCCAAATGATTTCCTTAGCTTGTATCAGAGATATATTTCCTTTCAACTTCTCCTTTAGATTCTTAATCTTAGCATCAACGGTTTGGAAATCTGTTCTATATTTACTGATTTCTCCACCCTTAGCTTGCATTATTTTCATTGCTGTCTCCAAATCAGTTTGTGTCTTTTTGTGATCTCTCTTTGCCATCTTCAATTTAGTGGTCAATTGAGATATTTGTGCTACTGGATCTTCATTTCCAGATGGTAAAACGAAAGTAAAAGTATGAGATTCAATGTGATTATGTAATGATAATGCAGTTTGCTTCAATTTTGTGATTTCTTCTTCCTTCTGCAAGAGCTACTGAAGAATTTTCTCTTTCTCCTTTTCTACTTCTGCAACCTCTGATGCTATAGAGTGCTCTCCTGTAGGCAACTTTAACTTTTTCTTCAGAACATAGATTTATGATTCTACACTTTGCAACAACTTCTATACAGCAGACCTGCCATTTGGATCTACCCCAATCTTCACAATAATCTTTTTGAGTTCTTCATTATGGATTGTTAAAGCCCTGGAATTGGTTTTCTCTAACTTCAATTGGTTGATCACTTTTCCAAGCATGTTTTCAGCCTTGAGTGCAATTGCATTGGTTTTGGTTAAGTCATTCACAATCAGTTGACCTGTTTGTATATGTATATTTACTTTGTCAAGTAATGGAATTTTATTTACATCTACAATTAGATTCACAATATTAAAATTATTGGATGAACCTATAGACATATCAGAAGGACATGAAAGCGAAATCTTAAATTGATATTTTCAAGATCCATTGCAGTCAGAAATCTTGTTTGACCTGGGGTTATTTGATACTGAGATTGAGCCTCCATGCGTGCCTTCATTTTTTGATTTCTTTCTGTAATCTAAGCAAACACTTGTTTAATTAAAGGCACTTGTTCCTGAGTGTTTTCATGTCTTCTTGGTGAATCCAGGACATTTTTTTCATCTCCCAATTGTAGTGAGGAACCAGGTTGAGCATCTATCGAGTCTTCGTTGAGCTTTTTCCTATTTTCAGTTCTCTGTTCTTCATCTTTTGAATCAATCACTTCTTATTTACCTCTCTTATTTGACTTCTTAGATATGACAGGAGTTTGTACATTTGAGCTCATAGAACCTGCAAAACTCTTATTTTCCATCTTTTCTATATCAGGTCTGCTTTCATGAATGAATGTTGAATACCCATTTTCAATTCTCCTACTAGAAATAATGCTATGAGGGTCATAAGCCCACTTATCTCCTCACAACAAATTATTTTCATCTAACATCTTAGTGTCTTCAGTTGCCTGTGTCATATTGACTATAAAAGGAACAATAGTCTTTGGCAACTTAAACATATGACCTTTCTTCATAGGTACAAAATGTATTTGATCAACATTTAAACTTTGCCTAATGAACTCCAAAGCAAATAATCTCATAGGCACAAATACAGGAAGCCTATAAGGTTCTACACGAGCACCATAGAGTCTAATTTCAGAATAATCTTCAAAGACATACCAATCACCGAATGTACAATTTTTTCCCAGTTGCATGAACTCTTAAGCCTTTGGCAGGAAGCATGGGGGAGAGATCCCATTCAAAATTCTATATGCAGTAGACATAAAATGTCTTGCAAAGTCAAATAGACCTTCCTCATTCTATTATTTCCTTACTATGTCTGTCCAAAATACCACTGACTATCTATTCTTATTTATATCCATAATATTTAACCCCAGATGTATGAATTCTTCTACATTTTGATATAAAAAGAGATAAATAACAAGAGATGGAAACCTGATTGAACTCGTTAGTGATAAGCTCATGAGCTGAGAATTGACAGCTTCTTGCCAATAAGAAGGAATATCGAGCACTACCCCTGGTTTCATCATCAAGGCAAACATTCCTAGAAATGATTTGTCTACGGTGATGTCATCGTCTTTTCCAAATATCTTTGAAATGCACCTCAGTACTGGTCTGAATTCTTCATCGAAAACCTCCCTGGAGAATTCTTTATTGTCAAGTGCGAACTGCTTCGTATCTGGCTTCAGGAAAAAGATAAATTGATTGAATTTTTGACCTGCAAGGCTATCATAATGTGCTATTAATGAATCATCAGTGAATTGGACATAGGACTCTGACTCAAGGTAACACAGAGCTTGACGAATTAATAGAGCTGAGACCTATAAGACATTTTCTGCTTGAAAATTCATCACGAAAAACTTGCTCGGGTACATGAATGACCCTAACCAATACAAAAACTCAGGAAAAAGGTGTGCTTTTGAAACGCATGCAGACAATACACCTGTTTTGACCATGGTAGTGAAAATGGGAGAAGCTTTATCATTCAGACAGACCTGTTGACAGAACAGAAGGTGTTCTAAAGAACAGACAGTATCCTGAGTATCCCTCTCAGTGTCCATGGGAGGAATATGACTGGAGGAACCCAAAAGGGATGGATGCTTGGCCATAATTAACCTTGAGATGATAAAAAACGATAAGATTGCAAACAATAGGGAAAGACACAGGGCGGAAAAATTATCAAATACGGAAGAACAACAATAACGTTGAAACGATGAGAACCAATCTTAAATAGGTGGTGCAGGCTTAAGACTTAAATGCTGAAATGACGCGCCAAACGACCGTTAAAAGTACCCTAACGTGGTCGATAGCTGTCGCCAACTGGTTGCTCACATCACTGCGGGAGGTCTCACAGTACAGAGTGCTCGTTGTGTTCATGCTCGTATAGTTAATCTCAATCGCAGATATGGATCAGCCCCACAGTCAACAGGTTCAACTGTAGAGGCACCCTCCTCGTTAACCCGCATGCTGAAAGTGCCTGCGGGTTGACACTTTTATTCCTTACTTGATGAATCATCGGATCCCGTTTCATAACCCGCTCTCTATTTAGCTGTGTACTGGGACTCGCTTCCACAAAAGCTTAAAGTATTAAACCTAAGACTTAATGTAACAAATATTACATTTTTATGCTAAAGTACATGAAATTTTATACTTTAGCATACATTTTCACAATTTTCTGTTTTTTGTATTTTTGAAAAATTTAAAATAAAGGAAATTGCAAATGAGCCACAACAGGGAGCAACATGGGATTAATATGTCTTATCTTTTGCGCTACATGCTTTGCTTCTGTTTTAAGAGGAATTTTATGTTCCATTATACTTCTGTCATATGTCTTCAAATCACTATAGGACCATGAAAAAATGTTTGCATATTTCTTCAACAAATTGACATATTTAGTTCTAGTTTCTTGAGGAAGAAATTTAGAAACTTTAACAAATCTAGGCTGATTTTTTGTACCAATATTGCAGTCAACTATACTCTCTCCATTTTTCTTACTACCAGGCTTTAAAAATACATCATTATTGTCAAACAACCTCTCTAAAGGAACCAAGCCTTTAGGAATAATTTTTTTTTTAGATCAATAATGTCTTGTCCAGCTATAGTCTTTTTAAATAGCTTGTTATTCTAACTTTCAACTGTGTCTTGCTCATTATCAATCTAAATGTCTAAGAATTTCTCTACACATTCCAAGAATTTTTGAATTTATTTATCATCTTCAAATACTTGCTAGTATTTGATATTTTCAGGAATGGAAGGTCTGTTTTTTATCTGGACATCATATGTTTCTTTAACATCAAGAGGAACCTTAAATTTACTAGCAGCTATGGCTTGTGAATATGCTATTTCATTTTCTTCTCTAGAAACATAATTCAGATTAAACACTAAAAAATAATGTTCAATTAAATTCCATACTTCATTTTTGTAATTTTTTAATTTTTTAATTTTCAATTGATAATTATCTCTCACCTGCTGTACCACCAATTCTGAATCAACAAAAATAATCAATTATTCATCCTCCAAATTTTTTGCTACTTTCATACTCAAAATAAGTGCTTTTTACTTAGTATTGTTATTGGTAGTTACAAATTGTAATTTATATGATATAGTCACTACTTGCTAAGTAGGATAAATAAGAACTACACCAGTCCCTGATCCCTCTCGTGACGAGGCTCCATCAAAATATAATTTCCAAATCTGCCCCGCTTCTAAATTTTGCTCAGTTATGACCTGTAAATTCTGTTTTTCCTAATTTCATTCGAAAATTGTTGTCATCAGCATCAAGGTGTAATATAGATTACCCTAACTCCTTCTATTCTGCATATATAGGATGATTTGAGGGATTTTGTTGATCACTTATGATATAAGCCATTTGTGTTTCCCTATACAATCTCCCAAATTCTCCTCCAAAGACTAGGATAATGGCGTAGGTCATATCCATTTGAAGGGTGCCTCCCAACTTTTTGGACCAAGATCTAGAAAGAAGCATTCTAAATCTAGATGGTATGTCTGCAACCACTATGTCCACCCCTAGACTTTTCATGGGAAGCTGGGCAAGAGAAATTACCAAATATTTGATCACTCCTAAACACTTGACCCTTTTAGAGTCGAATGTGTAAATATCATGGTATTTCTTAGTGATTTCCAGTCCTAATTCATCCATGACTTTCTTAGGCATTAGAATGTGAGAAGCCTCAGAATCTATTAGGAAGTTATGCAGTATCTTATTATGAATATTGAATGAAAGATAAAAAGGTGGAGAATTATCATCATTTTTATCTTGGACATGGATGCCCAAGTAGATGGTAGGATGTTCATCCTCTATATTGAAGGAATCAGGAACAAGAGATGGCTGTAACAGACTTATAAATGACTCTCTGTAGGCTATATTTTTCAACAATTCAAGGAGCGGAACCAAAATCTTGATTTTATTTAATTTTGACTTGAAACTAAAATTGAGAGGAGCCAAATATTTATTTTCTGTAGCAGTTTTCATGATTGGGGAAAGGTTAGGCGATGTAGGAGCATCATTAACTTTTGCCTTTTGTTTGTCGACATGTTTTTCAAAATATTGTTTTTGTTGGGGTTGTTGGAAAAGCCCTTTAGACCTCAAACTATAATTTCTTGTATGATTTTTGGCCTGATTTTTCTCATTTTGGACATGAATATGAGAGTCATCATCATCATCTGAAAATAGATTTATCCTAGACTGATCTTCATACCCTTGCAAAGTCAAACAATTTGACTATGATGTCTCCCAAAATAGATTTATTTCTTCATCTTCCTCTTATTGTTCTTGCTGATTTTCTTCAGCAAAATTATTCAGTGGAGGCTGAACATTATGATCATTAGGATTTCTTCTTGGGCTTTGTAAAATTTGTTGAGGATGAAAGGGTCTCCTAAAAGGAGCTTGATTTCTATTTCCTTCATTTTGAATGGGCCTAACAGTCGGCCTATTTTCTAACTCCAGTTTAGTCATTATGGAGGCAAGATATTTAATCAAATTGGACATTTGATCAAGCTTTTCTTCAGCTGTGAAAATTTTAGAGGAATATTATGGTTTCTCCTCTTTCATTTTTTTCTTATCCTTTGCTCCCTTCCCCTCTTCTATTTTCAGTTTATTTGAGGCAATAATATTGGGCTGCACTCCAATAGCATCCTCTTGCATGCCTACCAATGTTTGTGGCTTCTCAACTCTCAAACACAATGCAAACATAGAATCTAAGTGATGCAGGGGCATTAGACACTAGCCAGCAATGTAGGAGGTTTTGTCCACATGTTGTTGCTAGGAGGGTTCGAAATCATTTGAATTGTAACAGCTAGGTGTCAATACCTCAACTGACTGTTTCATTTAGAGTAGTTAGAGTTGTAGAAGTCGAATAGTTCAGTTAGTCCATCTGTCATATTTCAGTTAGTTGAATTATTGTAATTAGGCTGTTTATTTTCTAAACCAGTCCTCACAGAGGAACCGAAGAGCCACATTGTAATGTATATAATTTGTATTCTTCGGATGTATTGAGGGGGAAGAGAAGAGGAGGACGAGGAGAGATTTTTGCAATAAAACTCTCTGTGTTAACAATTGTTAACACACAAAGTTTTATTGCAGAAATCTCTCCTCGTCCTCCTCTTCTCTTCCCCCTCAATACATCCGAAGAATACAAATTATATACATTACAATGTGGCTCTTCGGTTCCTCTGTGAGGACCGGTTTAGAAAATCAACAGCCTAATTACAATAATTCAACTAACTGAAATATGACAGATGGACTAACTGAACTATTCGACTTCTAAAACTCTAACTACTCTAAATGAAACAGTCAGCTAAGGTATTGACACCTAGCTGTTACAATTCAAATGATTTCGAACCCTCCTAGCCACAACATGTGGAAAAAACCTCCTACATTGCTGGCTAGTGTCTAATGCCCCTGCATCAAACTCCCGAGAGAAATTTTCTTCATGGACTCCTGTTCATGAGCTCGTCCACTGATTTTCCTATCTTCTGCAACATTTCTTCAGTAATCCAGATGGCATTTTCCTCTGGATTTTCCTTCCATTTGATTAAGTACTGAAAGTACTCTTGTCCTCTGGTCTTCCTGAACACTCTTTTGTCCAATATCTTCTCTGGTTGAAATGGCTGTGCTAGAGGTAGCTGCTCTTTCCACTCAATCTGTTCCTTGTCTGCTAACCTTTCTTCTGCACCATCATCCTCATACTTGTATAAATCTGCAACATTAAAAATGGGAGATATTCCAACATTAGGAGGTAATTCAATCTCATAAGCAAAGGAAGGACCCCTGAAACTTCTCGAACGTGCGCGCCATCGCACGTTAAAGATCGAACAAGGAAGCCGTGCGATATTACTGAGCGCCGTCGATCTGAGAGGAAGCCATCAGACGGTGGTCGCTTGCTATAGTTGCGTGAACGATAAACGAGGTATGGTGCATGCGTTTGATTGGTATATTGATCATAGAGGTGGGGCCTGGAGCCAAGGTTTATTATACAGTCAATTGGTTAAAACAGAGCGTCGGCATTAATACATGTTCGAAGGGTTAAATTTTGATTATAAAGGTTCGGAGATAAATATATAAGCCGAGAGATAGAAATTAACATTCGAAATTTGTGAATATATTTATTTGTCAATTTATTTGAAATTGATAAATAAATTAAAAATAAAGAAGACCACATGGAGGTGAAATAAGTGTTTTGAGAAAAATGGGTAGAGTACATTTACAGTTGACATCTCACTCATAGAATTCAGTTTTTGCGTCATTTGCAGACATCGAGCTATTGTTTTTGAGTTGTTTTGCGGGAGGTGACATGGCAATCCGAGTTAGGTAGAGTTCTTGGCGAAGGAGACTGTTCTTAGCCTTGAAGTGTTGAGGAATGTTGCGGAGGGTGAAGGCTAGAATGGATGCCATGGAGCGAAAGACGACCAGTCAGACGTCGATGAACCTGAAAACGAAGAAGGCTGAAGAAAATTGTTGAGATTCCTCTGACATGAGGCTCCTCGAGAACTATTCGGGTTTGTAGTTAAACCCAGAGTGAAGTGTAAGGGATTATGCGAAGAAATTTGAATCTAGAAGGAGAGCTGGTATTTGGATAAATGAAATGAACAAGTGCTTCGATTATGAATAAGTGAAGATAAAAGGGTCCAGGATTTGCAGTAACAAAGCTGAAGGGACATGTTGCACTTTGGTGGGATGGAGTGTAGGCAGAGAGGAGGAGAGTTGGCAAGAAACCTATTAAGAGATGGACCAGAATGATGGCTAAATTAAAAAGTAAATTCTTGCCTAGTGATTACCAGCTGACCTTGTATAAGCAAATGCAGAACCTAAGACAGAGGTTGCTGACGGTAAAAGAATACACAGAGGAATTCTACAGAGTAAGCATAAGAGCTGGGTAGTTTCAAGATACACCAGATAAGACTGCCAAATATGTGAATGGTCTCAAGCTAGAGATCCAAGATGAGATCGGTCTTCTATCTCCCAAAACAGTGGAAGAGGCATACCAGATGGCCTTGAAAGCAGAGGAGAAACTCTTGAGGAAACAGTCTGCCAAGAAGAGAGGTACTTTCCTTGGGAAGGGAAGTCAGGGTGTTAGAGGAAAGCCTGCTACACCCAGGGATGGAGCTAACAGTAGCTCACCTCAAAATGCATCTACAGAGGATGATGCAAGGGGTAGAAGGGGTTCTTATAGAGGAAAAGGAAGAGGAGGCAGAGACAGAGCCAGAGGTATAGAATTGAGGTGCTATAGATGTCAGCAAGTGGGACATAAGCACTATGAGTGTCCAGAGAATGTGGGTGCTGGTCCAAGAAATGCTGTTGTTGCCCAGGTTGGAGAAGAGGCAGAAATTGAAGAAGAAATTCTTCCAGAGAGGGGAGAGTCCTTGGTGGTTAATAAGGTCCTATTGAAGCAAGCTAAAGAGGTCACTGAGCCTGCACAAAGGAAGAATTTGTTTAGGAGCATATGCAAAGTCCAAGGGAAATGCTGCCAGCTAGTCATTGATAGTGGCAGCACAGACAATCTGGTTTCCACTGAGGTAATAGAGAAGTTAAAGCTGAAGACAAGGGAGCATCCCACTCCCTACAGGGTGTCTTGGCTGCACAAAGGGCACCAGCTGGTTGTAAAAGAACAGTGTGAGATAGAGCTGCAAATGGGAAAATATAAAGATAAGGTCCTGTGTGATGTAATGCCCACGGATGTGTGTCATATACTGCTGGGTAGACCTTGGCAGTTTGACAAAGCAGCATTGCATGATGGCAAGAAGAACACTTACAAGTTCTTCAAAGATGGGGTACACCATACATTGATACCCATGGAAGAAGGAGAGCCATCCAACAGAGTGATTGATCCAAAGACCTTGTTGCTGAGCAGGAAGGAATATTTGCAGCAGATAGAAGAAGAAGAGGTAAGTTTTTCTTTAGTTTGCAAACCTAAGGTAGTTCTTACTTCTACAAAGATTTCTGATTTGCCAGTAGAAATCCAAGAGCTGTTGGACAATTACTGTGACATTGTTGTGGATGATTTACTTGATGAGCTGCCACCTGTGAGAAAGATCAGCCATCAGATAGATTTTATCCCTGGTTCAAATCTACCAAATAAGGCAGCCTATAGAATGACTCCCAAAGAAAATGAGGAAATCGGGAGACAAGTACAGGAATTGGTGGACAAGGGGCTGATCAAAGAAAGTTTGAGTCCATGTGCAGTACCAGCAGTATTGAGCCCAAAGAAAGATGGAGGCTAGAGAATGTGTACTGATTCCAGAGCAATCAATAAGATCACAATCAGGTACAGATTCCCTTTGCCCAGCGTTGAGGATTTAATGGACTGTTTGAGTGGTGCTAAATATTTTTCAAAGATAGATTTGAAAAGTGGATACCATCAGATTAGAATAAGAGAGGGTGATGAGTGGAAAACCGCTTTTAAAACAAATGAAGGACTGTATGAATGGATGGTAATGCCTTTTGGGTTGTCAAATGCACCTATTACTTTCATGAGACTTATGAATGAAGTATTGAAAGAATTCATTGGTAAATTTGTGATAGTGTATCTGGATGATATATTAGTTTTCAGCAGAACTAAAGAAGAACATTTAAGGCATCTTAATCATGTCTTGAAGAAGATGCACCAAGAGAAACTGCTGATAATTTAAAGAAATGCTCATTCATGAAGGAAGAGTTGGTGTATTTGGGTTTTGTTGTTTCTGCAAAAGGATTGAAGATGGACCCAAAAAAGGTTAAGGCAATTGTGGATTGGCCTTCACCCAGGAATGTTTTTGAGGTAAGAAGTTTCCATGGACTTGCCAGTTTTTACAGAAAGTTTATAAGAAACTTCAGTAAGATCAATGCACCCATAATTGAGACAATAAAGAAGAGAAAACAACCATTTAAGTGGACTGCTGAAGCAGAAAGAAACTTTAAAATTTTGAAGCAAAAGATAACAGAGAAGCCTATTTTGATTCTGCCTGATTTTACTAAACCATTTCAAGTAAAATGTGATGCGAGTGGGGAGGCCATTGGAGCTGTGTTGAGTTAGAATGATAGGCCTGTAGCCTATTTCAGTGAAAAGTTGAATGATACCATAAGAAAGTATTCCTATTATGAGAAGGAATTCTATGCAATTGTTCAGGCATTGAAAAAGTGGAGACATTATTTGATGTCCAGGGAATTTGTATTGTATTTTGATAATCATGCTTTGCAATATATTGTACAGCAGCCAAGGCAGAGCTAAGGAGCATTTCTTTAAATTATCAGCAGAGCTAAGGAGCGCAGATGGTGAGGAATTTGCTTCAGAGATCCAGGCCATACATGAACAAGTGAAACAACAACTACAAGGCAGCAACATAAAATACAAAAGCAGAGCAGACTTGAGCAGAAAGGAAGTTCATTTTGAAGTAGGAGATCTAGTTTTGGCACACCTGAGAAAAGATAGATTCCCAAAGAAGTAGTATAATAAACTGAAGTTCAAAAAGATTGGGCCATGCAAGATACTTAGAAAATTTTCTGCAAATGCTTATGAGATTGAATTACCTCCTGATGTTGGAATATCTCCCATTTTTAATGTTGCAGATTTATAAAAGTATGAGGATGATGGTGCAGAAGAAAGGTCAGCAGACAAGGAACATATTGAGTGGAAAGAGAAGCTACCTCCAGCACAGCCATTACAACCAGAGAAGATATTGGAGAAAAGAGTGTTCAGGAAGACCAGAGGACAAGAGTAATTTCAGTACTTAATCAAATGGAAGGACAAGCCAGAGGAAGATGCCACCTGGATGACTGAAGAAATGTTGCAGAAGATAGGCAGATTAGTGGACGAGCTCATGAACAGGAGTCCATGAAGAAAATTTCCCTTGGGAGTCTGATGCAGGGGCATTAGACACTGGCCAGCAATGTAGGAGGTTTTTTCCACATGTTGTGTTGGAAATATGATGCAGAATGTTGTCCTGGATGGCAACCCACTGAATGAAGATGAAGACATGTGACAGTTGACATGTGTTGTCCTTGATGGCAATCCACCTGATGAAGTTATTCTTGACTTGATGGACTTGGTAAATGATGTAAATCTGATGTGATATGATGTTTGTTGACAATATGATGCTGAGTGTTGTCCTTGAAAGGCAACTCACTTGATGAAGATGATGGCAACTTATTTGATGAAGTTGTGCTTGCTAGAATATGTTCTTAATGAAGAAAATATGATGTATCTACAGTGTGTACAGAAGGCAATGAAGAAAGGAATTCAGAATGTGCTCAAAGTATGATGAAAAGAGTATGTCTCTATGAATACGCGGATCTGTCTAAGGGAAGTCGCGTATGCACGCGGAAAAGAACGTTCCAAGTCGCGTATGGGCAAAAGTGCTCATAAAGTGCAAAAACAGGGGCCCATGGTATTGAAGGCTCATGGTATTGCTTTGACCCGTGGTATTGAAGGCTCATGGTATTGCTTTGGCCCGTGGTATTGAAGGCTCATGGTATTGCTTTGGCTCATGGTATTGAAAAAGGATAAACCTATATAAGGAGAAGAAATTCATTGTGCATAACATGAGTGTGGGTGCAAGATGTATGAGCTTGAATGAATACTTCTCTCTGAAGTATATCTGAATGGAAAGGGTTACACTTGAATGATAAATCTGAATGTATGATGCACCAATGATGAAGAAGGGGATCTAGATCTGAATTGCTCTTGTATTTGCTAGATCTGATTATGGAAGGCTTAGATCTATGATGAGGCGAGCATCTAGGAGAACATCTGTCTGGCGGTGGCGTGCAGATCTCGAATCGGGCGACCCGACCGATGAAGTATGTCGTCCGTAATGACGGAATATCTTATACGCTTACCGCGGAGGAAGCACGTATATACGTCGCTTCGCGAAGAGAAAGCGCGTATGCGCAATAAAATCTACACCGAGGTATACGCCGGTTTGTGTGGACGGAAGCGCCCGGCCCGGCGACATCGTGAAGTGGAAGCCCATCGACCGCGCCAGGGTTTGTCAAGAAGGGTGGTGCTGAGGGTTGTAGCCTTCAGTCAGGGGGTTGTAGCTCCCTTCCAGGTGAGGCTGGTAAACGAGATCGGGGGGTCGTAGCTCCCTTCCAGGAGAGGCTGGTAAACGAGTCAGGGGGTTGGAGCTCCCTTCCAGGAGAGGCTGGTAAACGAGCGCAGTATTTTTCCCAACAATTGGTATCAGAGGAGGTCCTTCTGCAGAAGCTTGATCGCTTGAAGGAGATCCGTCTCAATGGGAAGTATACATACAGAAGCTTTGCTGAATTTTGGTGCAAAAGTATGGGCTCTCATGAAAGAATGTGAAAAAGAAAAGGGTACCTTTGTGGATTCTCTAGAAGACAATAATCTTCTTGAAGAAAACATTCAACTCAAAGTAAGCCTAGAAGAAAAGAACATAATCATTGAGACTTTTAAAAATCAGCTTGAAGCATGAGAAAAACGCATGGAGGATCTAGAATGTGAAGTAGTAAGTCTAAGGAAGGATAATGAGAAATTGAATTCTCTCAATCTCAGATTTGCTAAAAGTTCAGAAACCTTGGATGAGATTATCAAGGTACAACGGTCTCCCTTTATAAAAATAGGTCTTGGATATACTGGGGAATCTTCGCAGACTTCAGCACCAAATTCTCTAAAAGCAGCCACTGCTGGTTCTCTACATTCAGCCACTCAGCAAGAGAACAAAGGATCTTTACAGGTAAAGCAAGATCACCTCAATTCAAGAAACACTAACGGGGAGATCTTTCAAAATGGCTACAACCAACAGGTAAAGTTTAATAGAAGATTTCATGATCACAGAAATTTCTACTTCAATGGTCAATGTTTCACATGTCACAACTTTGGTCATAAATCTATTCAATGTGTTGCATATAAAACCATCATGACCAGAGAAGCAAGAAAGATAAGGATGAATGATGAACCAAAGAAGAACACCTATAACAATTTTTCTCCTCTTCAAAATGAAGTTGAATGTACTTATTGCAATAACTTTGGTCATGAAGAATTTGAATGCAGGAGCAAGGTCCAGCCAAAAGAGCATGTTCCCTCAAGCTCTAAAGTGTGGAAAAAGAAAGAATTACCGGTTGAAAATTGTGGGATAGCGTTATTTGGAGAGGGTGAAGAGAATCGATGGTACATTGATAGCGGGTGTTCAAGACACATGACAGGTGACAAAAGCAAACTGCATACTTATAATGCTCTAGAGAAGGAAAAGAAAGTTACTTTTGGAAATGATACTCCTGCTGTTATTAAAGGAAAAGGGTCAGTATTTCTAAAAGAAAAGGTGAAGGCTAAAGATGTCATGTATGTGGATGGATTAAGGCGTAACCTATTGAGTGTTAGTCAAATGTGTGATCAAGGAGCAGAAGTGGTCTTCAGTTCCAAAGAATGTGTGGTTCGTGATCTTGATACAGGTAAAATCATTATAAAAGGAAAAAGAAATCCAAGCAACCTGTATGTACTCAACGGCATAGAACAATGTTACTTAAGCAAATCTTCAGAAAATTGGCTATGGCATCGAAGACTGGGACATATGAGTTTCTCTCAAATCAACAAAGCAAGCAAACTTCAAGCTGTTCATGATCTTCCCAAGATCAATCTTCCAGAAAGTACCATATGCAAATCTTGTCAATTTGGTAAGCAGACCAGAGTCCGATTTAATGCCAAAGAAGGTTCATCAAGTAAGCCTCTTGAACTCATTCATACTGACATCTGTGGACCTATGAGGAAAAAATCATTACGTGGGGAAGAATACTATATCCTATTTATTGATGACTACTCCAGAATGTGTGAGATCGCGTTTATTAAACACAAAGATGAAGCCTTTGAAAAATTTCAGAAGTACAAAGCACTGGTAGAAAATGAATTGGATTCAAAAATCAAGTGTCTTAGATCTGATCGAGGAGGAGAATATTCATCGAATGAATTCTTTGAATTTTGTGAACAACATGGCATTAAAAGACAGTTCTCTGTAGCAGGCACTCCACAACAAAATGGTGTAGCAGAAAGAATGAATAGAACAATTGTTCAAATGGCCAGAGCTATGCTTACTGACTCTAATGTTCCTAACATGTTTTGGAGTGAAGCAGCTCGTGCAGCAGTTAATATTCTCAACAAAGCTCATGTTCGGGTAAACAGTGATAAAACTCCATATGAACTCCGGTATGGCAAATCTCCCACTGTAAAGCATTTTAAAGTTTTTGGAAGTAGATGCTTTATCAAAAATAATGATGAAAAACTTGGCAAGTTTGACCCTAGATCAGATGAAGGGATACTTCTTGGCTACTCATCTTCAAGCAAAGAATTCACATGTTACAATAAGAGGCTTCAAAAGGTTGTTGAATGTATTGATGTTGTTATTGACGAGTCTCCTGCAGCTCCTAAAGAAGAAAAACAAACAACAGAAGAAGATGATAATGACATATGGCTTTCTGCCTCAGATGGAAATGATATAGACAGTGAATCAAATGAAGAACCTGAAAATGATCCATCTAAAAAAACTCCATCCAGATACGTTCAAAAGAATCATCCTGAATCTCAGATTTTGGGAGACAAGGAATCAGGTGTACGAACAAGGAGAACTTTTGTGGGATCTTCTAGTCATCAAGCACTTCTATCCACAATTGAACCACACAATTTCAATGAAGCTAGCAAATATGAATGTTGGAAGCAAGCCATGGATGACGAAATTGTTCAAATTGAAAAGAATGACACTTGGGATTTGGTTCCAAGACCTCATGATAAAAATGTCATTGGAACTAAATGGATTTTCAAGAACAAGTTAAATGATAATGGGGATGTTGTAAGAAACAAAGCTAGACTGGTTTGCAAAGGGTATACTCAACAAGAAGGTATAGAATTTGAAGAAACTTTTGCTCCTGTAGCTAGACTTGAAGCCATAAGAATGTTTCTTGCTTTTTCAAGTTATCAACAAATCAAATTTTATCAAATGGATGTTAAATTTGCATTTCTTAATGGTGATCTAGAAGAAGAAGTATATATAGAACAACCAGAAGGATTCATTTTGGGAAATGATGCAAATCTTGTTTGTAGACTTAAAAAGGCTCTTTATGGTCTCAAACAAGCTCCAAGGGCTTGGTATTATCGTCTTGACAAATATCTTCATCAACAAGGATTTTCAAAGGGGTCTGCTGATAGCAACTTATACACAAAAGTTGAAAATGACAAAATATTGATTGTAGTTGTATATGTTGATGACATCATTTTTGGGAGTAACGAAGAATCTATGAGTCAAAAATTTTCCTCTGTCATGCAGCAAGAATTTGAAATGTCTTTACTTGGGGAACTAACATTCTTTCTTGGCTTGCAAGTGCATCAAGCTGCAGATGGTATATTTCTATCACAAGCAAAATATCTTAAGCAAATTCTGAAGAAGTATGGCATGGAAGAATGCAAACTTGTAAGTACACCAATGATAACCGGATGCAGTCTCAGTTCTAATGATGATTCTCCCACAGTGAATCAACCAGAATACAGATCGATGATAGGAAGTCTACTTTATCTCACTGGGACTAGACCAGACATTGTGCATGCAGTTGGGATTGTTGGGCGATTCCAAGCTAATCCAAAAGAGTCTCACCTTCAGGCTGTTAAAAGAATATTCAAATATCTACAAGGAACTCAAGACTTTGGTCTATGGTATCCAAAGAATGATGATCTTACTCTTCATGCTTACACTGATGCAGATTGGGCTGGAAGTGTTGATGATCGGAAAAGCACTAGTGGTGGTGCATTCTACATGGGGCCCCGGTTAGTATCTTGGTTCAGCAAGAAGAAAAATTCTATTGCCTTATCAACAGCTGAAGCAGAGTATGTAGCTGCCGCATCTTGTTGCACTAAACTCCTATGGATGATGCAAACCTTGCAAGATTTTCAAATCAAATGTGCAACTCCTATCTCCATTATGTGTGATAATACAAGTGCCATCAGTATCTCAAAGAATCCTGTTATGCATTCAAAGACCAAGCACATTCCCATCAAGTATCATTTCTTACATGAACAAGTGCTTGAACAAAAGGTGAAGTTGGAGTATGTTTCCTCCAAAGAACAAGTTGCTGATATCTTTACCAAACCTCTGCCCAGGGAAGCGTTCGAGTATCTAAGACAGAAGCTGGGAGTGGTCTCTGCTAGTCAAAAGAACAAATCTGCATAAATTATAGAAGATGACAGTGGATACGCGGGTTTACTGAAACACAGTCACATATATACGCGAGTTCCTGCACAGAAAACCGCGTATGGTTAATTGCTGGCAAAATTTTTTTTGGTTGGGGTCAGCATTATTCAGCACAGCTGCAGTGCTGCTTGGTATCTATGATACTGTTTGGTATCTCTGGTGGTGTTCCAGTTCTCATAATTCTTTTTCTAATGATTTGATGAAGATGCTTTGATGATTTGCTGGTGAAAGTGTTCAAGATGCACAAACTAAGGGGGAGCCTTGGTCATATGAAAAGGATGCTTGGATGCACAGATGCAGGGGGAGCAGTGACTTTGCTGAGTATAATGCATTATGGTGGTTCTGAAACATGTTCTCTTTCTTGAGGACCTTCTGGTGTTGGTTATGAAAAGTCATATGTGTATTTTTGATGCAAAGGTCTTGTTGAGACCCATGATGTAAAATTGTAATATTCAGTCATGTAAGGACTTGTCAAATTTGTAAACCCACTTGGTTGGGTAGCTGAGTCAAATTTTGTAAACCCACTTGGTTGGGTAGATGAGTTGAAATGTGTAAACCCACTTGGTTGGGTACTTGAGTCTCATATGTAAATCCACTTGGTTGGATATTTGTTGTAAGTATGAGTCATTAGTGATAGGTAGTCATAGAGTCATGTACTTCATTGAAAATTATGTTTGAAGTTTCAGCATGAACTCAGTGTATATCAGATCTGCAGAACGCTTCTTCCACATGAGGAGAAAAGGGGGAGAAGTATGCTGGCTTTGGTCCGCCCTTTGCCCTTGATGTCAAAGGGGGAGAGTGACATGGTGTTTGAATGGTGACATGGTGTTTGAATGCAGATAATGGTGTCAAAGAATTGGGAGAGTGACATGGTGTCAATGTACTTATATGTTGTGGTAACCAAACACCATCGTGATTGCCATCAAGTCCAAAGGGGGAGATTGTTGGAAATATGATGCAGAATGTTGTCCTGGATGGCAACCCACTGAATGAAGATGAAGACATGTGACAGTTGACATGTGTTTTCCTTGATGGAAATCCACCTGATGAAGTTATTCTTGACTTGATGGACTTGGTAAATGATGTAAATCTGATGTGATATGATTTTTGTTGACAATATGATGTTGAGTGTTGTCCTTGAAAGGAAACTCACTTGATGAAGATGATGGCAACTTATTTGATGAAGTTGTGCTTGCTAGAATATGTTCTTAATGAAGAAAATATGATGTATCTACAGTGTGTACAGAAGGCAATGAAGAAAGGAATTCAGAATGTGCTCAAAGTATGATGAAAAGAGTATGTCTCTATGAATACGTGGATCTGTCTAAGGGAAGTCGCGTATGCACGTGGAAAAGAACGTTCCAAGTCGCGTATGGGCAAAAGTGCTCATAAAGTGCAAAAACAGGGGCCCGTGGTATTGAAGGCTCATGGTATTGCTTTGACCCGTGGTATTGAAGGCTCATGGTATTGCTTTGGCCCGTGGTATTGAAGGCTCATGGTATTGCTTTGGCTCATGGTATTGAAAAAGGATAAACCTATTTAAGGAGAAGAAATTCATTGTGCAAATCATGAGTGTGGGAGCAAGATGTCTGAGCTTGAATGAATACTTCTCTCTGAAGTATATCTGAATGGAAAGGGTTACACTTAAATGATAAATCTGAATGTATGATGCACCAATGATGAAGAAGGGGATCTAGATCTGAATTTCTCTTGTATTTGCTAGATCTGATTATGGAAGGCTTAGATCTGTGATGAGGCTAGCATCTAGGCGAACATCTGTCTGAAGCAAAAGGGTAGATCTGAACTGAATATCTGATCTGATGAAGTATGCTGCTCTGTAATGATTGAAGATCTATACGCTACTTCGCCGCGGAGGAAGCACGTATATACGCGGCTTCAGCGAAGAGAAAGCGCGTATGTGCAATAAAATCTACACTGAGGTATACGCTGGTTTGTGTGGACGGAAGCGCGTATCTATGCGACATCAGTGAAGTGAAAGCGCGTATGCAAACTAGGGTTTGCTGAAGCAGGCGGGTAGTTAAGAGTAAAGGCCTTCTACTGGGGTTGTAGCTCCCTTCCAGGTGAGGCTGGTAAACGAGATCGGGGGGTCATAGCTCCCTTCCAGGAGAGGCTGGTAAACGAGTCAGGGGGTTGGAGCTCCCTTCCAGGAGAGGCTGGTAAACGAGCGCAGTATTTTTCCCAACATGTTGTAGCTAGGAGGGTTTGAAATCATTTGAATTGTAATAGCTAGGTGTCAATACCTCAGCTGACTGTTTCATTTAGAGTAGTTAGAGTTGTAGAAGTTGAATAGTTCAGTTAGTCCATTTGTCATATTTCAGTTAGTTGAATTATTGTAATTATGCTGTTGATTTTCTAAATCGGTCCTCACAGAGGAATTGAAGAGCCACATTGTAATGTATATAATTTTTATTCTTCAGATGTATTGAGGGGGAAGAGAAGAGGAGGACGAGGAGAGATCTCTGCAATAAAAATCTGTGTGTTAACAATTGTTTCCAGTTAAATAATTTCTGTGTTCATTGGCCATCGAATTGTCCCAAATCCATAATTGCGTAGATATTGTTTAATTGTGAAGCGATTGAACTCTGGGTATGTATAATTACTGAGTTGAACCATTGGATCGATTCCGCAATCCCTTTGTCCATTATTCCTTTCAGAATTGTTCGACCAAACCCTGCTGAATTAAAATCACCTACAGGCGAGGCCTGTGTAACGAAACCATGGTTGCGAACCCTGTTCAAATAGCAGAATTCCCGCTTAACACAGAGGCAGAATCGTTTTACTATAGGAGCCCTGACCGAGGTTAGACGTGAGTTAAGGAATAAGAGGAATAGTGTAACTCGGTCTAGACCCTGGTCAACATTATTTCAAAACCGTGAGTGGATTAGAAAACCGGGTTGCCCATATCGCACTACTTTTGTGAAGCAAGCGGTAATTTAAAATTCGGAGCGATTCCATTGAGCGCTCGACACGTGGCAAAGGCGGGACCCCTGAAACCGCTCGAACGTGCGCGCCATCGCACGTTAAAGATCGACCAAGGAAGCCACACGATATTACTGAGCGCCATCGATCTGAGAGGAAGCCATCGGATGGTGGTCGCTTGCTATATATGCGTGAACGATAAACGAGGTATGGTGCGTGTGTTTGATTGGTCTATTGATCATAGAGGTGGGGCCCGGAGCCAAGGTTTATTATACAGTCAATTGGTTAAAACAGAGCGTCGGCATTAACACACGTTCGAAGGGTTAAATTTTGATTATAAAGGTTTGGAGATAAATATATAAGCCGAGAGATAGAAATTAACATTTGAAAGTTGTGAATATATTTATTTGTCAATTTCTTTGAAATTGATAAATAAATTAAAAATAAAGAAGACCAAGTGTTTTGAGAAAAATGCTGACAAATCCACGACTACCGTTGACCATCTCTCCTTAGTGGTCTGAAATTCAGTTTTGTTGCATCACTAAGGAATTAGCAAAAGTTATCATGGTTGTGGTTTCAGGAGGTTTGACTTCTACAGGAATCTTTTGATAAACTTTTCTTAATCTATTTGTAAAATATGCCAATGACTCATCGGTATTCTTCTTTAAAGCTCCAAACTCTATAAGGTAATATAATTAATCCTTACAGTCACCCAATTGTTTTAAAAACACTTCCTCCAAAGCATCTATTCATGTTATTGAATTTGGTGGCAAATTTCTGAATCACTTACGAGCTTCTCCATCCAAGCTCTAAACGAAGAGTCTTGACCAGACATCTTCATGTTCAATATTTTGGTTATCAACATAACTGTAAAAGGAAACTAAGTGTTCTTCAACATATACTCCTTCTCCCTCCCCTGTATATTTGGTCAAATATTTCAGATAATCTCCTTAAGGAAGAGGATTCAAAGGTTGAGGGAGAGCAAGTGGTGCATATCTTGCTGCAAAAATATATTGCATCCTTGTAGGAGGAGGTTGAGCCATGACTTTCTGAGGTATAATTAGTGGAAGACTTGATGATGCAGATGTTTGAGTACTAGAAATTTTAGTTTGTGGAGTTTGTATTTGTTTGGGAATTTCAGAAGATTGAATTTATTGGGCTGGTTCTTCTGGTTTTTGAGTTTAAAACAATGGATTTTCAAAGAGATGAATAGAAGAGGATTTTGTTTCAACCTCTGCATGAGAATCAGATTCATATGTATATTCTTGAAGGATTTTTGCAACTTCAATTTTGTTTTGTTGAGCTAAAAAATCAGAAAGATTAAAGTTTAAATTTTTATGAAGATTACCTTCTCCTTGATGAGAAGAGGAGGAGCGAATAGCTGGGTTTTGAAACAGGTGAGAATACTCTTGTTGTGGACTAAGAGGGGAATGATATTCAGGATGAGTTTGAATAAAGCTTAGAATTGTTTTAATATATTCTTCAGTTAAAATAGCCGTATCTAGGAAGGTTGCAATCTCTAGTACATATTCTAATTCCCATTCTATCAACACAAAGGCTTTTGATTCCTTGTTCTCTTCACTAACACCTAAAACCTCTAATTTTTCTTCTTTATCTAGAGTAATACTTATCTCCAACTTACTAAATCATGACTGAGATGTACTTTTAGTTGTATTTAAGCTAACATCATCTACTTTATCTTTTATGGAATCAGTTTCAACTTGAAATATTTCAGTAGAATCCTTTGAAACTTAAAATTCATTAGCTTTTAAGATAGATGATGGTACCTTTTCTTTTGGAATATAATTTGGATGCACCTTTTTCACTGAATGTAATGTAGCTTAAGCTAATTTCCATTTCCCTCTTACATCCTTTATGATCTTTTCTGGATCAGAGACTGGAGTCACAGGAGGTGATATCTGATTTTTTCTTGTAGTAAGCGGTCTTGAAATCCCTCTTCCTCATTGTGGAGTTGCCAGGTGAACTAATTACAATCAGAAAAATGACTAGTTTTTATTCACCCTTAAAAACGAGTACTAGGCATTCATGCAAGAAACTTGGGAGAATACTAATTTAAGAATATTCGTCTCCCGACAAACGCACTAAAATATGTTAGCACTGGAATCAACACTTTGATTGTAACAAGTGCCTGAACAGACACATCTTAAGCTCAAGGGATTTTCTTATATTTGGATTACGATTTGGAAAGTGGTTTAGATTCTCACACACTGGAAAATAAAAGGATTTCAAACTGATAAATCACTCACACATATGAGGGTACTGGTAGGGGTCAACAAAGATTTGTAGAGGAAGAATGGGAGATTCATAGGTTTAGAACCTGAAATATGAGATAAAAACCTCATATGATATTGTTGCATTGTGGAAAACCTTCCTTCACAGGTGCTTTAACGTTGCACTATGGTGATAACTCCTTGCCATTCAGGCCTAAAATAAAAAATATGGACAGTAGGGGTCTAATCTATATTTTCATGCCCAGGTTTAAGATATGGATTTAAATCCTCTCTAAAAAAAGTTTTCTTTTATACCATGACTCACCTGTAGCTGAAAGTTGGGTAGCTCGTTCTATGATGTTCTCTGAGATTTTGAAAGTCTAAGACCCCAGTGGTGAGCCCTGGTATTGCACCAAGAGTGCTGCAACTCCCAGGGGCTGCCCTACTATACTTTATCAACCCGGGGTTCGTACAAACTTGGAGGTGACAATGCTATATACACAATAGGTGCATTTTTCTCATGTCATCCTCTTCTGATTTACGAAAGGGTGTTATTTATTAAACTATGATAAGAAATGGAAAGTAAATTGCTGGAAGGAAATGACAGAAAGGAAACTAATTTTAATTTGAAGAAAGGAAATGCCGGAAATGAAACTAATTTAATGTGAACAAAGGAAATGACAGAAAGAAACTAAATTAAATTTCTAAAAATAAATGGCAGAAAGGTAACCATTTCTAAACCACACTTAACTTGGAAAAATGGCTAAATTCACTCTACTATCCTATGGTCTATCTACCATGCTTCTATCCATGCAGCTGAGCTATCTGTGACTTAATTCTAGTTGAAAAAGTGTTGATTTACAACTTGGAGGAAAAAAAAAGGGCTAAAGAGGCTAATGGAGGGCTTAACACACGAACAAGGCTTAGAAGTGGAAAGAGGGGTTTAAACCTTATTAAAACTTTGTTATAGCACAAAAATTCTTTGGAGCAGAATAATTTTAAAAGTGTGATGGCGGAGATGTGATGGAGAAAAAGTTGCGAAGTGCGAGAGGCTAAAAGCTGCGATGTGAAAAATGCGATGGGAAAGAACTGCAAAGTGCAAAATGTGATAAGTCAGATGACGTGGCAGTAGGATAGGTGGCAGAGTGCTTTGATCATATCACAATTGGTGGAAAGGAATAGTAAATGTTAAAGGGAATAAACTAAACAATGTGAAGTGTGAAATGTGACAGGGATAAACATTGCGATTTGTGATGGGTGACGTGGTGGTGGGACTAGCGGCAGAGCATGCGCAATATCGCAATACGTGGATAGGAGTGGTAAGTCTTAAAAGAAAAAGGAAAACGATGCAAAGTGAGAAGTGCGAAATGCAACGGGATATAATCTGAGAAGTTAAAAATGAGATAATTCAGATGACGTGGCAGTGGGACCAGTGGCAGAGCACGATTGTAATATCGAAATCGACAGATAGGAGCGATAAGTCTTAAAAGGAAAGGAAAAAAGTTACGATGAGCGATTTGTGATGTGGTAAAAGTTGCAATGTGCGAAGTGCAATATCACAAAGTTGGAGGGATGGAGGTAAGTTTTAAAATAAAATGGGAAAAGTTGCGATGAGCGATTTGTAATGTGGTAAAAGTTGCGACGTGCAAAGTGCGATATCGCAATTGCAATATTGCAAAGTTTGAGGGATAGTGGTAGTGTTGTTCGGGAAAATTTGCGAAGTGTGATATCACAAGCACAATATCGCAAAGTTGGAGGGATAGTGGTAAGTATTAAAAGAAAAGGGGAAACGATGTGAAGTATGATATGTGATATCGCAATATCGCAATTGGCAGATGGGAGTGGTAAGTGTTAAAGGAAGAAACTAAACACTGCAATTTGCGATGTATGGTAGCGGGAAGTTTGAGGAGGAAAGGCAGAGGTCAAAATTTGATGTTTTTTTCAAGCATTTTTGCATTAAAATGAGTAAGGAATTTGTAACCAATAGAAACAAAGGAATAAGGCAGGCTGAAAGGTTTAAGTGCTCTTAGGGGAAAAAGGTGGGTGCAACAGTTAGAATAAGCGGAGACAAAGAGGGAATGGATGGCGTAACAACAATACTTGGGCTGTGAGTACAGAGATGGAAAATGAAGTGGGAAAGCACCAAGGAGCTGCTTTGTGGCTTTATCACTAATTCCTACAAACAACTTTGTTGGTCTATGCACGAAAAATAGGAAAATGTGTGAAAATGAAATACAAAAAGGAAGGTTGAAAACAATAATGCAACTCTACTTTTAATCTCATAAATAATGAACAAAAATCACTTTTTTGGGTCTGTGGGAAGGCGCCCTCCTCGAGCCCTATTGATAGAGATGATAAGGGGGTCTTGATCCACAACTTTTTGGTTTTCCTCTATTCTCTTACTCTCATAAGAAAATGAAAAACTACAACAGCGCACTGAAAGAAAAACTAAACAACAATGAAACTATCAAAATCATAACTAATTGAATGACAGAAAGCAGAGAAAAAAATACAATAGAGAGGTCGAGGCAAATGGATTGGGCCCTAACACACGATCCTAGCTCTATGAAACTTAAATAAGTAAAGTGAAACCAATCTTCTCATTTCATAAAATAATAACCTCATACATTTATGAAAGTTTGATCACTGAGTAAATTAATAAAAAGCTCAATAGCTTGCAACAAATTTCCAACTAGAATCGACCAGAATCATCCACTCCCTAGCCCTATCTCTACTCTATTTATTCTACAGGGTAGCTACCAACAACTCCCTAGAAAATAGTGATTGAGTCCACTTGACTCCGAGTAAATAAATATCGAGTGCACTCCTCTTTGAGTTGTTTGGATGCCTTTGGAACTCAAATTTTTGGAGAGAATATTTGGGGTGATTGAGTCTACTTGACTCCAAGTAAACAAAGATTGAGTTCACTCCTCTTTGAGTTTCTTGGTTGCTTCTAGAACTCGAATTGCTAGAGAGAATATTTGGGGTGATTGAGTCCACTTGAATCCAAGTAAACAAAGATTGAGTTCACTCCTCTTTTAGTTTCTTGGCTACTTCTGGAACTCGAATTAATAGAGAGAATCTTTGGGGTGATTGAGTCTACTTGATTCCAAGCAAACAAAGATTGAGTTCTCTCCTCTTTGTCTTTATGATAAAATCCTTATAAAAATGCTTAATAAATCATGATTTTCTTCACTCAACCTCATATTAGGCACTTCGAGTATGTTAGCCTTAATCACCACCTATACTAGCATCATAAAACCAAATAATAATAAAAATGCAAGAAAAAGGGATCTAAGAAGGAAAAAAGGTGACCATTAACCCCTCCAAATATGTCTAATGATGGAGCTCATCACCCAGCTTGTCCTTCTCTCCATTGAAATATTCGACAAATTCCTGAGCAACTGGAACATTTTCTCCTGAGAACTTCTTCAAAAACCGATACCATCCAACTGCTTGGAACTATGCCTTTACACGATGACCAAAAAAACTTGTATTGGCAGGTTCTGAATGATTTACCTTACCACCCTTACCCATTCCGTTAAAACTAACTCAACCACTAATGCAAACCTATAAAGTTATGAACAAAAATAAGACACGAAGCCCTAACTGCTTGCACGAAGGTAAAAAAATTCTTGCTGGAGGAAAACAAATAGCTTTGTTGTATCTTTCTTGAGGTAAATGGGAAACAATGATCTGCATGCCCTTAATCATGATGAGGTTAAGTGAAACGAAATCAAATGATTTGAATTTTGGTGCCAACTCACTCCACCAAACATTTCACTCCATCGAATAATTAACTAATTGATACTCGTACCTCAATTTTGATATACTTAATCTTTAACAAGTAGCATCAGATTAACTAACCTTAACAAGTAGAAAGGCCAACCCCCTTTTAATGAACCTCCAATTAGAAATAACCACCTTTCAAAAGGGTAATACCTCTTGTTTTAGCAAAGCTTCAATTATTCCAAAGAGTAGTGTCTTTTCACCTGAGTAATGCCTTTTCACCTCCTTATACAAATAGCTATTTCAGTGTTGCTTATGAAACCAAATTTTCTGAGGAAAATAGCTACTTTTTCAAAAAATGTAGCAATTTCCTATTATTCCTAAAATAACAGATGACTCTAACATTTTATCCTTAAAGCCTTGGATATAAGATATCATTAAGAATAAATAATACTTCTCAAACTAAATCCATGGCCTTAACTACTCAAGGTAGCTAAAAAACTTATTTAGAAGAAGATTCACCCTAATTAGTCTAAGACACAAAACAAAATATTGGACTCAAACTTTTTTGGATTTTATTAAAAATTATAAAAACGTTGACACATTTTTAACCCTCCAGGGCCTTCAACCATAGGCTAGGGGACAAGAGAGGATCATAGACACAAATATAATGGTGACTAGGATCTAAAAAACTGCAGTGCTAACACTTTAGATGAATCTTATTTTAATAGACTTGGAAGTATAGGTTGTGGTTTTTACTACTAGGATATGCAAATTCATTATCAATATATACCACTTGCAATATTTCCTTTCTCTGACTAGACAGTAAATTTTTTCCATTGCTTTAGTTCATAGAATGTAGAATAAATCTAACACATGTTTCTTGTGGAGAGTTTGATACACAAAATTATTCATAAATATATATGATTTGTATGGCTTAATTTTTTTTTGTTAATAGAGAACATGGAACCACATCAAAATGAAAATCCCTTGGAGGGTTTTATTAATGTAAATAGTACTATTAGACAGAGTATCTATGAGACAGGGCCACTTGTGTTTTTAGAGAAGTAGTGTTGAAAACACCAATAGTCCTCTTGATATTATAATTCATCAAGACCCTAGCCAAGTCTCTTTTCCTACTACTATGCATCATCCACCCCGTGGCCATTAGGCCAACCAAAATAAGTATATACTTAACCATGTAGGGGTTTGATTCCAATAGGTAAATAGGAGTATACTTTTATAAATGTGTAGTAACATAACCAATCTGAATGTTTCAACTTCAATAGTGAAGCATGAGCTAAAATGTTTTATATGTTGAATATATATATGGTTGCATGTGATTTGTATTCCTTGACCTTTTATTTGTGAGAACATTGCACCTACATAAAAAAATGACAATCACTTGCAGGCATGTTGGCATAGATACCAATAACTCTCAGCGGGGTGATAATCTCCCATGAAGATGAGGTGAAAAAATCCTCCAATATTCAATGTCAACCAATTTGAATGGTAGAAAGATGCAGATGAAACTAATAAAATCACTGGGAAACTTTTGATTAGTCCCAACAGGCCCTAGAAACCATATCACGTTACCATTTACTTTCAGACCTACATTGATACAAATAAAATTGATTCTATAATTGAACTACATATCAGTTATAATAGACTCTAATTTTTTTACTTCTACTAAAAATATGGGTCATCATCATGGAATATATAGATCCAATCACCTTCATTTTCACCAAATTTAGGGCTTCTTGAATTAACCTCATATCCTCTAGATTTAGGTCTTTGATAAATCTCACCACCATATCCTTTATCCATATATGTAGGTAATATTAGGGCATCCATATATCTAAGGTATTTTAGGGATTCTTCTTCATATACCTAGGGATCCTTCCATATATTTTCATCCATCATTATTTAACAATTCTAGGGCTTTCCATCATCAATGACACCATTTTCATGGGCATTTCTACATCAATGTTGGACATCATATTGACATCAATGACAACCTCATCCAACACTCTATCCTAGGGTGAAGTTGGTATGCTTCAATGACAAGTTTGGGTTATTTGAGAATGCTTCCCTCGATAAGAGGTAGTGTTGATGTTGTATCATCAAGGGGAAGACATTATCCCTAGGTCATGATATTGACAGTTCAAAGGTATTGACTATGGGGCATGTAATGTGGGTAGGGAGAATGGCCCAAAGAGAATCAAGGCACAAAGTGCTCCACAGGTGGGTGAGTGAGTGCCTTTAGCATCAAGTAGGATAACTACCATTCAATTAGCATGCATAAATGGTAATAGTTCAGGGTTTCACCATAGGTTACAAGTGTTGATTAGGTTCCAAGTGACAATTTGGATAATTGGTGAATTTTCTCCAAGTGACGACTTGTTGAGCATGATGTTGATGTAGGATGCTTTACACATGGTTTTGTAATAAGACATGAGGTGGATGGATTCATCAACATAGCAAGCTCTTTAAACCTTTTCATGGGATAAATAAAAAATTCAAGAAGGGATCATCTAAAGAATTTATTATGAATACTTTCCTAGATAAGAGGGAGTGTTGAATTTTTGTAGCTATGGATGGTATTCATAAATTTATTTATCCATAAAAATATGAAATAAAAATAAATATAAATGTATAGTTCAAGTCGGCTTCAAAAGAGTAAAATTGAATTTTCTAAATTCATATTATTCTTGCCTCCAAAACCAAGTTGGCTTGCCCTGAAGCTTCAATTCTGTTTGACCCTTTGACACACCTATTCAAGCTCATTGATTTACTATATAAAAGAAACTCATTTTACTTATTTGCAAAACAATTTAGATCTCTCATGCACACATATATTCTTTGTTCACATGGGTGTTAGTGTAAAATTTTTGGAAAGGTGTACAAAAAATTCTTCACTTAAATCGCTCGTGACTAATGACCCTAACAACACAAATGGTTGTTACTGCATCTTTTAAAACTACAAAAAAATAGTAAGCCTTGCAACAAATAATATGAAAATAAAAAATATACATGCAACAACAAGATAAAGTGTAGCAAACCAATGGAAATATGACAAAATAAATCTTTATTTTATTATTAAGAATGGAAATGTAACACCTAATGCGGAGAGTTTGTAGACTTGAATCTGCATATCACCCTCCAAGGGATGGGTCCTTCTTGACCTTGTGCTTCAACACGATTCAACTCTCTCTCAATGTGTGCAATGGGAAAAATGTGGTAGTGGAGGCTTGCACTCAATATCATAGCTCAATATTTTAGAACGATAATGGAGACGATGAGAGTGGTACTAGTGAAGAATGAGGAGAAAACCCTCATATTTATAACAAAATATTGAGATAGATTGAGAATTAGAAAATAATAAAATATCATTGACTAAATCAAAATCTAGCTATTGTGAATATTTTATTGTATTTTTTTGAGAGGGAAAAGATATTCGAAATGGTCAAATATATTTATTTAGAAATGGTTAAAGTAATTAAAAAAAATGATTTATTACTTATTTTATGATGATTAAGTCAAATTTGAATTAGAAACAATTATTAAAGAATGATTTAAAAATGATTTCATGAGGGAAATTAGGGAATAATAAATAAATAATAATTTATTTTATTATTCCTGAGTATTTAAGTAAAAAATGGTTAGAAATAATCAATAAATAATGATTTAATAATGATTTTGAGAGAATATTAAATAAATAATGATTTATTTAATTATTCTCATGCGGTTTTTGGATTTTAATGAGAAATAATTTAGGAAAATATTTCACTAAATTATTTCGTAAGGTGAAATTGGATTTTAATATGTAAAAACACACCCGACATGGTGTATTTTGATCCACCTAGTAAGAAATGGCTAGGTGAACATATTTTGGTGATAACATATTTCCTCCAACATAAGAGCATCAGGAGAAAATCATATGACAAAAATATGTTGTTGGTTCACTTTCATGAGACATCGAAGGGGAGAGAGAGAGAGAGAGAGAGAGAGAGAGAGAGAGAGAGAGAGAGAGAGAGAGAGATATCAATGAAGCAAAGGGGAGGACTAAAAATGGAGGGGATGAGACCTACTTATTTGATAAAAGTCTATTTTTATTGGTAAGTACATGATCTCAATGAGACGGGGTGGGGGAGGGTGGAGTATCCATACCCGCCAAGATAATTGAGTAAGCAAAATATTGGTGTGCCCAACAATGTGGGTCTAAGCTACAAAGTACATGATACATGATAAGCTGGCATCAACTATGCAAGAAAATTATACAATGATATAACGAGTCCCATATATATAATGTGCCCGGAAGACAGAGTCTGGGACTGATACAATGGAATCTGTTGATTTGAGTACATAGGAAATAATGCCTCTCAAGATGATATGAGGGGGATATCAAAACCAAAGAATCCCTATTGAATAGGAAATGGCTCTGAAGATATGAATAGGCCATCTAAAAGAGAAGTGCATGTTGTGGGATCTGTAATTGATGAAAAATGAGATAGTCAAACCTACAAAATTGCATCTGAGGTTGGATCATAATCAACTAACATTTGGGAATATCTGGGGCTACCTGAGGGGCCACCCCCTCATGAGGTTTGGAACATATCACAAAAACTCAAGAAATGCTAGTGTTACATAGCATTTTTTCACTGTCCCTGCAATCCCCATCTCACCCATTGGAGGGTCATTTATGTGATCAATAAGCAGTGTCATGCTTTGCAAAGACCATCATCGTATCCCTTTACATGAGAGTAATATTCCTTCTGTTAATAATTCCTTGAGCAGAGACTCAAAAACCATTGTTTTTTCCTTGGTGCGAGTAGTCAGTTATGCCCTCACGCCGAAGAGGAAGATTAACACTGGGCCTCACGCCAGTTGGCGCTCTGTCTCAGTTAGCCACCCACGCCGAAGAGGAAGATTAACACTGGGCCTCACGCCAGCTGGCGCTCTGTCTTAGTTAGCCACCCACGCCGAGCTGTTTATGGATGTTTTTTTTTAAAATAGAGGTGGAGATTCCACTCCAACAACTCCGAGGATCAGTCATTGGGAATGGTTGAACTGAATAAACCATGGGCTCCCTCCTTTAGTTTATGGTTTCCACCTCTTATGGGAACTCCCTAAAGGATAGGCCTCCCTCCCACCTTTTTAGGGATCCTAACCTTCTCCTTTTCCTATAGAAAAAGAAGCTATCTCTCTTTGCATAAGCTAGCTGAACATGGAGAATTGAACATACTATAGCTGAAATATTAAAGAGATAGAATAAGAAGGAATTAAGTTGAGAGAGCTTGAGTCCATGCCTTCTGAGAGAGCTTGAGTCCATGCCTTCATCCTGTCCAAATTCCCTGACGAGCATCTGAGATGCGCTTCGGCTGAACCCTGTTGGAGGAGACTGCGACATCAAAGCATTGGTTGTAACTCTTCCTTCTATCAATTCATAAATGTGACTGTTGTTTGGTTCCCATTTTGTATTATGTTAGATGTTTAATGAAATATTCTTAGCCCTCTTTGACTAACTAGTAGTTACGAGTGAAATTATTATGTCATGTGATGTTCTTTTTTGTTGTTCTATGTGCAAGTATCCAAGCATAACTGCGGAAGGATTGTGACTTTCCAAGTCAGGAGCGAGAGGCCACCACCACTACAGTCACGACGACAACGTTGGATTCTAGGTACGTCGATCTACCGTGTGCTCTTTTCATTCAGTAATTACGAATCAACACTCTAGCATGTCTCTTTTTTTTAGACCCACTCTAGGGCTAGAGGGGTCATCTCTGTCTGTAGAGAGGATTTACCTGCTTAACAAATTGGCGACTCCACTAGGAACTCAGTGTGAGTTTTTCGTTTCATCTTGTTGGGTCAATTTCAACCATTGATTTGCTTATCTGTATTTTTCTGGTTTTCTTGCTTTGTTTATATCCTTTATTCAGCTCCAAAGTATCAAGGTTGACCTCTTCTCATTGAGTTTTGATTTTTCCCCTTTTTCCCATAGTTATCCGGCTTGGCACGCTTTTCGTTTGAACAGTCCAATTGGCGTAGGTTGCTTTTGTTGCAGTTGTACCAACCCCTGTTTGGCATAGATTACAACCTTACAGTCACCCCGAATCCTGTAGGATTTGGTTTGACCTCCTTAATGAGCCTTTTGGTCAATTGTGCTTGCTTTTGGGTTATTGTTTTATGTGTAATTATGCCTTTGGGATTGTTTTGACTACTGTCGAATTGTTTTTCTTCAGTCGTTTGTCCATAATCTTATCCGTGTAGTTTAAGGCCTTAGGGTTTCTAAGTGTCTTGGTGCGTTGAGCCTTCTGTTTGAAAATCAAGTCTTTTTATTATTGTCAGTCTCATTCTCGGGTCGATTGCACTAAGTTTTATTGATCCTTTTGAGTGATTTCTTTCCTTGAATGATCATTTCGTTTTTCGATTGATTATTTTCCTTGTTGCTCCAAGCATATATTACATTGCTTGTTTTGGGTCGTTTTGAAAACTTTCTTTTGGTTTGAAAGATTGCAGCATTAGTTTGAGTGCTTTTTTGTGTTTGCTTCGTGTTTGATTTAGTCTTCCAGTTTCAATTCTTACACAATACTCAAGCTAGTGTTTGTTTTCATTTTTCATGTAACTAGTGCATCATGTACTTCTTTTCATTGAAAAAAAAAAAACATATTTTTCATTCTTTCTTTGCATCGAAAGTGAAATTTTCTATTTCATAACTAGCATTGATAGTCTAGGAAAGAGTTTCATTTTTCGTTTGATTGTGTTAGATGCATTAGTGGATTTCTTTGCATACTTTCATTGTTTGCTATTGTTTGAAAGATCTCTATCCTTCTCGTAATTATCATTCATTGAATCGAAAATGATGTTCATTTGCATATAGTTTTCTCTTAGGGAATTTGAGATCCAAATTCGATAAGGCCTTAAAACTGAAACATAATCCAAGATCAACATTAAAATTCATTCAATTAACCTAAGGAAGAATTGAAACCTAATGAAACATTTTTAGTGGTCTAGGCTAGAGATGTGTTCCGGCGTCTAAAACCTAGTAGCTGTCGTTCTCCATCTGGCTTTAGACAGCGCTAGTAAGAACTTGTGCTCTCCATACTGTTGAGTATATAAAGGGAGACCCCTCTAGGTTGCAATCCTTTTATCCATAGGAAGCCGAGTCTGTCGCCTTGTAACCATGATACACCGAACACAGTATTTGGGGAGACTACCTGCACGTAGGGAAATTCCTTGGTCATTTCCCTTTCATTTGATCACCAAGGTGTATATGGAAATTCACAGAAACCTGGTACACCCTCTTGCTTAGATTACCTGAGTAGTCATTTTGGTCTTTTCACGACTCTCTAAAAAGTGAAAAGATGATCAAGCTCTTTTCATTTCATGCTCGTTTCAACCTGAAAGTGATAGAGTCACTTTTTGCCTGTTTCTCAACTCTTAAACTATGAAACGATAGAGTTTTGTTTCAATGTCTTAAAATATTAACTTTCCCACGAAATATACCTGGTTAAAGTTATCTTCATTAGTGTATTGTTTTAGGATTGTTTTTGATGGCAACGTTTCTGGAGTTTACCAACCAAGGAATCCCCTCTGAAGGGAATCCTGGTCCTTTTCCTACTTTTGGTAATGTGTTGGTTCTCCTTATATGGCAGCATTTTCCCTTCCTGGGTTAACTGTTGGTTTTCCTGTATGGTTATTCTAGACCTCGGTGGTTCCATGTATTCCAGCCTCTGTATAACCATCTCCTCTGCTTGAACAAAAACATGTTGCTTCTAAGGTGGACCTCTCCCATTCTTCACCTATTTCTTCGTCTTCCTCTTCTACTTCTCCTGGTGAAAGTCTAGATTCTAGTAACTCAGTGGCTAAGAAGAAGAAGAATAAGACGAAGAAGAAGAAGTCAGATAAGTGAGAGGTTAATGTTGTAGCTATTGTTCCTAAGACACCTTCCATCGATAGACCATCCAACCTTCCACGAAAAGTAAAATCCCCTTGCATGCTGTGAAAGGGTGACCACTTTCTTCGAGATTGCCCTGGTATTCCCAAGGTACTTGAAGCATGGTCCAAAGACCATCTTCCATTGCCTTTGGCTTTTGGAAGTCATATTGGTGGCACATATTTGACTAGTACTGATAAGACTCGTAAGAAACAGGTTAAGATCACGAATCCCTGTACGTTGTGTGAAGGGCATCATCCCATTCACCTTTGTCTGTACATGGATGAAGCCACGAGAGTGTTGGACAACCCTATTGTTTCTTCATCCTGCCTTCCGGTTGGTTACTAGAAGCTTTCTTCGAGTCCTCCTCTAGTTGATTCAACGACCGGTCAAGAGTCATCCTTGGTCAATCCCTCTCCCTCGAAAATTCAAATTCACGAATCCATTCCTGGCCAACCATTCATCAAGGAATCGGTTGATCTAATCCCGCCTATGGTTCATCAAGTCTTTTAGATCGAGAGTGGATCTCATTCCCCCCACGTTCTTCTTGTTCCTTCAGATTCCTAGGACTTGGAGAAAGATCCTCCCGTACCTATGACTCAAGAAGTTGCTCCTCTTGCTCCCATGATGGAGGTCTAGGAGGATGCTCCTCTTGCTCTGGTAACAATAGGGGATGACCATCTCAGTTCAATGGTACCCCCTCTAAGTAGTTTGATCGCTTCCTTTGATTGGAGTCGATTTATGGGATACCACCTTCCATCTTATGTGCCTTTTGAGATCATGGTACAAACCTTTGATGTGGTCGTACCCAACACCATTATAGATGAAGGTGCGTCTGTTAGTATTATGTCTTTCACTACTTGGAAAGCTTTTGGTTCTCCGCTGCTTGTGCCTATTACACATAATCTGTTGGCTTTTAACATATGAACCAGTCAACCATTAGGGATCCTTTCGAAGTTGCCTATTACTTTGAGAGGAAAAACCATATATATAGATGTGATGGTGGTCCAAGGTCCCTTTTATTTTAATTTACTCTTAGGACACGACTATGCTTATGCCATGGGCACGGTTTTCTCTTCCCTCTTTTGTGTGATCTGTTTTCCACACAAAGGTCGGATCATGACCATTGATCAGCTTTCATTCTTTGGTCTTGATCTGACATCTGGTCCACCATCGTCCCTTATGGTTCTTTATCCGTCAGTTGTATCTTCCCCACCACAAGTTAATTATGTGGCTACTTGTCCCATTCTCGCATTCAGTGATAGTGCCGTTGTGCATTGTGTGCTGGGGGCATTGGGTCCTGACTTCCTAAATGTTTTCCTTCCATCAGATGAAAACCTTTTGGAAGCTATGACTTCTTATTTGACATGATGACTTGTCTGTGAAGCATAGTTCATTCTCTTGTGTCAAGCTCCTTAAAAAATGAAACAAGCTCTTCGGAGCATAGTTCTTTTTCTTGTGTCAAGCTCCCTAAAAAATCAAACAGGCTCTTACGAGGATGGTTCATCTTATATGTCAACCTCGTTAAAAAATGAATTAGGTTATGAGGATGGTTCTTCTACTATGTCAACCTCATTAAAAAATGAATTAGGTTCCCTTTTCAATTCAAGTCTTTGCTAAGATCTCGTAAAATCCTAGTCGAATCTTTCTCCTGATCTCGTAATTGAACCTTCACTCCATATGCCTTTCATATGGACTGAAGCTTGGGGGCATGACCTTGAATTGAGTCACCATGCTGGGGTCATGCCCACCTTTTCAAGCATAGTTTGTTTTCGTTTCAAGCTTGTGTAAAAATAAAACCACCTCCAAGCCGAGTTTCACTGTTTTTGAGCTTGCGTAAAAATGAAACCATTCCTATTTTACCTCTCGTGATTTCCATTTTATCAGCCTGATTTTCCAAATGAGCCTCGGTTTTCTCGTCCCATCATCACCATCTGCTTGGTCGATCATATGCCTTCACTTGGTTGTTTTACCCATTCCTGAGGAACCACTGCAATGAGTGGTTTTTTTAACCAACCTCTTGACCTTTACTTGTTCTGAGCAGTTCCACCATCATCAGAACCAGGTGCTACCCTTTATACCACTCGTTCCTTCAAGAGGAGTCAACTTTCAGCTCTTTTCTGATTCTATGAAACTGAAAATATTGCCAAGACTCTTGTCGTTTTGAAATTGTTAAATGGCTGCGAAACAATATCTACCCAGTATACATTTACTCCTTTCTTAGGTTGGGATACATTATTTATGAAAAATGAATACCTTAGCCTATCGTGACTAAGAGGTTCTTTCAGATATTTTTTTCTACCTTTTCAGATCTAAGAGACTATTTACGAAAAGGGCCATGATGGAGTTTTATTTTCTACCTTATTTTCAAACTCTCTAAACATGAAAATATGTCGAGTTCTCCCTTTGTCAGACTTGTTAAATCCTGTTGACATTAGACTTCGTCACCATGACGTTATTCGAGTTCCTCCTTCCTAGGGCTCGTAAAATGTACTAGGTTGGATTTGTTCGAAGGAAAAACTTACAGCACAAGCATATGCTATCCCCTTCAAGCTTGTTTTAAAAAATAATTTGGGTACTCGCCAGAAATGGTGGGGGAAAATGGAACCATATTTTAGTCACGTTGGCAGTATGTTGCTCTTGAACATACCACTTGTCTGCATTCGTGTCGGGTTGGGGACATCTCATTTCATAAATTTTGCCTCCATGGGTTTAGGTAATCCATTTTGACCTCTCATTTTCTCTTTGCCACATCATCATGACCTCATATCCCTTGATGTCAAATACTGCCAAATCCAGTGTCATGTTGCTGATATGTTCAAGAGAAGTTTGCATCTGCAGTTTTCAATCTCCCTCTGATTCTCTGTTGGTCCTGATTCACTATTATCATGTTCCTCTATCTCATGTCGATGATGTGGGAAACATTACGGCCCACATTTGATTAGGTCACTTCCTGTCGACTTCATCTCATTATCCAGGAATTTGATCTAGAGACTCCCTTCTAGTACCTTGGAGCATGCATGCCTTAATGGAAAGTTTTTCGCATTCGACGCAAGGTCCACATCATTGGCCTTCGATCAAGTGATTCTGCGGATGTTTGACACCAGATCACTGTTCACATTCTGTGGATTGTATTGGTTGTACCTTGAGAGCCATTGTCATCATTGGTGGTTTATCTCCTGCTTGTTAACAACTTTCATCATTGGCTAGTAATCGGGTGATTTTCTTGCATGTTCGACTCTAGCTCATATATTCACATGCTTAAATTTGTACTTGTTCGAGTTGATATGGAGTGCAAGACCCTGGGTTTTGTCTGATAAAATCCAGACTGCGGATTTGTGTGGATTATCATGACTTATTGCATGACTCTTTTAATTAGATGGCTGCGACCATACCTAAGTCTATTTGTTGATCCTTACTACTGGATGGCTGCATCCATACCTCAGATCTTAGTTTTTATGTACTCTATTATGGATGGTTGTACCCATACCACATATTCATGTATCAAGATATTAGTTGTATTTGTAATTGCAGGTTTTCCAACAACGGTGTTTGGTTCGAAAGCGTTCTCATAAAGCATTTTTCCCCCCCCTCTCCCTTGGACCTCATGCTTTAGGGGGCATATGTTACATAGAATTTTGTCACCATCCTTGCAATCCCCATCTCGCCCATTGGAGGGTCATTTCTGTGATCAATAAGTAGTTTCATGCTTTGCAAAGACCATCATTGTATCTCTTTATATGAGAGTAATATTCCTTCTGTTAAAAATTCCTTGAGCAGAGACTCAAAAACCCTTTCTTTTGCCTTGGTGCGAGTAGTCATTTATGCCCTCACACTGAAGAGGAAGATTAACACTGGGCCCCGCGCCAGCTAGCGCTCTGTCTCAGTTAGCCACCCGTGCCGAGCTATTTATGGAATGTCTTTTAAAAATAGAGGCGGATACTCCACTCCAACAACTCCGAGGATGAGTCATTGGGAATGGTTGAACTGAATAAACCACAGACTCCCTCCTTTAGTTTATGGTTTCCACCTCTTATGGGAACTCCCTAAAGGATAGGCCTCCCTCCCACCTTTGTAGGGATCCTAACCTCCTGCTTTTCCTCTATAAAAAGAAGCTATCTCTCTTTGCATAAGCTAGATGAACATGGAGAATTGAACATACTATAGCTAAACTATTGAAGAGATAGAATAAGAAGGAATTACGTTGAGAGAGCTTGAGTCCATGCCTTCTGAGAGAGCTTGAGTCCATGCCTTCATCCCGTCTGAATTCCCTGACGAGCATCTGAGACGTGCTTCGGCTGAACCCCATTGGAGGAGACTGCGACATCAAAGCATTGGTTGTAACTCTTCCTTCTATCAATTCATAAACGTGACTATTGTTTGGTTCCCATTTTGTATTATGTTAGATGTTTAATGTAATATGCTTAGCTCTCTTTGACTGGCTAGTAGTTACGAGTGAAATTATTATGTCGTATGTTGTTCTTGTTTGTTGTTCTATGTGCAGGTATCTGAGCATGATTGTGGAAGGATTGTGACTTGCCAAGGCAGGAGCGAGAGGCCACCACCACTACAGTCATGAAGAGAGTGTTGGATTCCACGTAGGTAGATCTACTGTGTCCTCTTTTCATTCAGTAATTAGGAATCAACACTCTAGCATGTCTCTTTGTTTCTAGACCCACTCTAGGGCTAGAGGGATCGTCTCTGTCCACAGAGAGGATTTACCTGCTTAACAACTAGTACAGTCTGCTGGATCACTAGACCATCAACTGTATGATTCTCGATCATGCGATAATGACTTGGAGTCGAGCACACGATAAACAACCAAGTCAAAGGGAAATGATGATTCCCTTTGCTTGCTCCAAGGCACTGAATAATGATGAAGTATGGAACCAAGGTACACCGCTCTCTAGACCACTCTCCTGCGAAAAATGTGTTGAAGTGTAATATTCCTAATCTAGCTTTTAACTAATTAGAATATTAATTTTTTTCTTCCTTAATTAATAGATGAATAAGAGAGTAGAGGGACCCATAAATCCCTTTAGTAGAATAAAACCACTTCACAGTGTGAAAGTGGAACAACGGAGTAGTGGAGGGGGCCAAGAGATCATGTGAACATCACAGTCAAGGAGGAGGATATGGAAAAAGAGTCCAACACATTTATGATGTGGGCCCAAGGGTGTGAGGGTTCCACAAGAATAATAAAAGGGTGAGGGAATCCATGGAGATAATTCTGGACTATCATTATTTTCTTGTCGTTCATGACTTGAGAATTATTTAGTTGTTTAGCCGAGTCCGCAGTGATTTTTAGCACGAGGATGTCTCTGAGTGGAGATCCCAACCTCATCCTCGAGGGAATTTGAGTGTAATGTTCCCACATTTTTCAGCTAGTGGGAATATAATATTTTATTTTCAGTTTTCCTAACTCATGAATAAAAGTGTAAAGGAGGAACTCTAAAACTCCAAAACAACAAAATAAATCAATGCCCAATGTGAACAGAGTCAAATCAAGGCTTACTTATTAAAATCCACTTGTGTGTGAAACAGGTTTGAGCTATTTGACTGGGTCAACAGAACCAAATAAATAGTGTTGTCTAGGTTCAATGTATCTCCTAAAGGGACAACACAGTTCTAGAAGGAGGACCTCATGTGAAAGGGGTTAAGTGATTCAAATGTGGTTTAGGGTTTTGCACATCCTAATCTTATAAAAGAAAGGAGGAGGATCAAGGAAAAGGTTTTTGAGTAGATTATTATTCTTGAGAATTATTCTGTAGGCTGTTTAGCAAGAGGATAGAGAGGGTTTCCTAAGAAGGAACCTTCCCTCCTTCCTAGAGGGTCTCTTGGAGGAGATTGTGATGCATTAATCCACTATCTGGCATTTTGGCCAAGCCTCATCTTAAATCTACAACACAGTCCTGGTTGGGGTGAGCTATATATGTAGGCTGGAACAAGTGGAATCAGATCTATTCAGATCTGAAGGTTTCTATTGCATCTTCTCAGTGGTGAAGTCATCTAAATCACCAGCAGGAGTGTAGTAGCTGTTTGGGGCTTCAAATTCTCATCTTGTCATCAGGCCAAAGTGTGCTCCACTTCATCTGCATAGTTCCTTGAGGAAAATGCGTCATTTTGCAGGCATATTTGCAGTGTACATCTGATATCAGTTTGGAGGAGAGATCTCCGGCGAAAGGATTCCTTTCCTTCACTATGGTGATCCGTGGATTGGAAAACCAATCCATGTTTCATTTTAGATCTGATCTATACATATTATTCAGAAATTTCTGAATTTTATTGCAGATCCATGGTGTAGATCTCATATCTATTCAGTGTTCTTCATTTTCTGCTAAGATCCCCAAGGGGAATGTACTAAAAGGCCAATTTTGCATAAAGATCCCATTCCGATCTATATTTTTGTACTCTGATATGTTATAGATCTGAAAAATAATAAAACACTACTTTATATTCCTATAAATTATGTTTTCTAGTTCATCCTGCAATCCCTTGTGTTATAGTGTTGGGTTTTGAGGCATTTCTTCATGTAATTTACTGTATTTATCATGTAAAGTGATATGGCCATGTCTTAGATGTGTTTCAATGATATTAATACTCCATTTTCACTAAAACATTCAGAAAATTACGCTCCTTTCTTCAGAAAATTTCTGCATACTCCAGGTCATGGGAAATCAGGGTTTTCTAGCCTAGTTAGGAAAGGAGGAACTGTTTAACATAGAAAAACGTATTTTTTTTTGCTGAAATTTTACATGGGAGTTCATCATAACCCTATATATCATATCCAACCCCTTTCCCACCTTATTGTTACACATATCTCTAAATACATCCATTTTAGTGCCTAAATAATCACTTTTCCCCACCTTTTGGTCTATAAAATGTTGTATAAGGTTGCTGCTGCATATTTTATTGAAGGATAATTCATTGGAAATATTTTAAAAGTCCTATTTTTGTATCTCCAACTCTAGAATACCCTAGGGTATTCTCATTGTTGTAGAAATTCCAATTTTGGGAACATTACTGTGGTATCAGAGCATGATCTCTGGAACAGCCTGGGAAATCAATTTATCAGAGGAGTAAAGAGGATAATTAGAGATCATAATGATGGAGAGGATGATATTACTCTCATAAGTTTTCAGATCTAAGGAAGGCCTCTCCCAAGAGGTAAATCAGAAGAGAGAAAGAGGGTGCACCGAGACTCCTAGAGGGTTTCGAGAAGAAGCAAGCTGCAGTAAGATATGCATGAAGATTCAATAAGAGTAAGGAATCCCTAGCACTTCCTATCAGCAAAGCATAAGACTGGAGAATCCTATATCTCCTCACAGATCCACTATGCCCACTTTCTTTGAAGAAGGTGAGAGGTATAGCGATGAAGAAGAGAGATGCAAAGAAACTCCTAAAGGGTTTCAAGATGAAGAGGAGGAAATATACACCTCCTATCATCACAAAGCAGCGAGAATGACTGAAGAAGAGATATCATTGCTTCTTTTCCAAACATTGAAGGGTATTGAAGAAGATCTCAAAGAGTTTGAAGAGAAGGGGAAAAAGATGAGCCACGAAGAGAGATCTCCCAAGGAAACCAAGGAGGATTTCAATCTTGTCACTTTGGGAAAGAGATCTCCACTTTGACCACCTGCTGCTAAAGTACTTGCATCTAGAGGAGAGGCACCTGCATTTTTTCAAGGTAGCTTTGAGCTCTTAACATATGGAGTCCCATGCATGAATCAAGAGATGCATGAGGAAGAGGAAGACACCAGATCTGGTATACTTGAAGTAAGGAAGCCATCATCCTTGCCAGAAGTTGGAGAAATCTTTGATCTAGGTGGGGGAACTCTTGTGTTCTGTCAAGAGGTTCCCACATATCAGTTGATCCAATGTATGCATAAAACCTCAGCACATATTGTTTCAAAACCAATGCATAGCCAAGGATTATATCAACACGCTGATTTGAAGCAAAGAAATGTCACAGTGCAGATGACCCTTAATCTAATCAAGGAGAAGACTGGAAACTATCCCTATGCATCATTGTTAAGCTGAACTAAATCTTTTGAGTTGAGATGTAGAGTTTCAAAAAAGGGGATTAGTACAATCCTATGCTCAATGGCTGATTGTGAGGTCAGTAATGTGACTTTCTTTGAGACAGTGCATGCATCACCTTGCAGATCTACAACGCTGTCACTTAGTGACTATGACAAAGAGGCTTCAGCTCTTTTTGAGCATTCTAGAGGTAGCTTCAACATTGAAGCAATGGAGAAGAAGAAGATGAAGAGTAGACATCTTGAGATGAGAAGCATTTTCTCCCGTCTAGATGACACTCTCTCAATGAGCATGTTACAACTCAAAGAGAGACTTGTACCTGCAACAGATCCAAAACCTCATTGGTTTTGGAAGGTCATAAAGAAAGGAGAGGTCTCTTTAAGAGGTCTCATGAAATATGTACTTCAACATCTCATGAAGTACAATGCTCTTCATCGGTTTGAAGAAGATGGTGTTCTAAAAGGGGAGGATGCCATGATTATGCAACACGTCACTCAACTTCCATATTTGAGTGAGTGGATGAGGATGGTCAGCAAGAGATCACATGATCACTTGCAGACATATATGGACTAGCAAGCTTGGTTACGCTAGTTTCCCTTGGGATACTCCTATCACTCTCGAAAGGCATCTATTTCTCTAATCTATGCCTTAAATAATAGTTATGAAATGAATAAGGAGGCATGGCAATGATGGTTGCTTTGGGGTAAGCATGATCTCTACCCAAAGATTCTCATTTTCTCATCTCATGCTTTATGCATCACTAATAGGGTGTATGAAGAGGAGGCATGGTTGATGTGGTTTTTAAAAAGAAAATTTGGACATCACCTGTTAAATCTCATGTCCATGTATTCATCCATGTTTGAAGTATGTCTCATATGTCTACCTGTATTCCTGTTTGGAGAATATTTCATGCATGTAATTTGGTTCGAGAGAAGGGATAACTCTCACATGATGTGGTATGAGGGAGCTTTCTTGTACTATGTTGATGAGACCTTTCACATGTCCATCATTGTGTTGTTGCTCCATGATCCACATGTCGATAAGGCAAGAAGGCTACCGAAGTCCTTGTTGCTATGGTTGCTCTTGGGTGAGTATGGTTACTACCCAATAGCTCATCATTTTCTGAATCATGCCTTGGATTTCAATGATATGTTGCAGCAAGAGAAGGCATGTATAATTTTGTTTCACTTGAGAAAGTATGGCCACCATATGCCATCTCCTATGTCTATGTGTTTTGCATTATGGAAAATTTGGCATAATAATTTCATGATGTGCATTGATGAAGATCCTTTGTATTGGGCTGATGTGACATATCATATTTCCATTAGTATGGTTTGTTTTCATGGTGCACATGAGGAGGAAAGAAGGCAGCAAGACCTCTTGTTGCTTTGGTTGCTTTTAAATGAGTATGGTGACCACCCCATAGCTCATAATTTTCTGATTCATGCCTTACGTATCAAAGATAAATGGCAGAAAAGAAAGGCATGTACATCATATTTTGGGAAACTTGGCTTGTCCATCTTGCATGGAAAAGATGGAGGATGGCAGCAAAGGGCCTTGCTCTGGTGGTTATTATTAAGAGAATATGGTTTGACATCTTTGTCTACCCATATTACTCCTTACCTTCTTCTTTTGCCTAACACTGGAATAATGGAGTTTGGATCTAACAAGGCCAACGGGGCTAAGAATGAAAGCATAACAATGCTTAATCAAGTTCATGAAACATGGATGGAGGAATTTTTTTCATGATGAAGCTTTTCCTATATGGAAGGAGCTACTTTATTTTATGTCTCTCATGTGTTTATGATGGTGTTGGACATCATGTAATTGCCATTTTTTACTTCATGATAGGAAGAGGACATCTAACCCTAAAGTTGGAAGTCATCTCATGCATTTGTGGGAGACAACTATGGAACCAAACATACATAACCTATTACAGCAAATGGGAGGAAGCCTTCCTTATGTGGATGCCATTTAGAGGGAAGTAGATGATTTGCATCTACAATAAGAGTTTCTTGAGGGCAAGCAACATTTTGTTGGGGGAGACTGTAATGTTCTGACATTTTTCAGCTAGTGGGAATATAACATTTTATTTTTAGTTTTCCTAACTCATGAATAAAAGTGTAAAGGAGGAACTCTAAAACTCCAAAACAACAAAATAAATCAATGCCCAATGTGAACAGAGTCAAATCAGGGCTTACTTAGTAAAATCCACTTGTGTGTGAAACAGGTTTGAGCTATTTGACTGGGTCAACAGGACCAAATCCACAATGCTGTCTAGGTTCAATGTATCTCCTAAAGGGACATCACAGTTCTAGAAGGAGGACCTCATGTGAAATGGGTTAAGTGATTCAAAGGTGGTTTAGGGTTTTGCAGATCCTCATATTAAAAAATAAAGGAGGAGGCTCAAGGAAAAGGTTGTTGAGTAGATTATTATTCTTGAGAATTATTCTCTGGGCTGTTTAGCAAGAGGATAGAGAGGGTTTCTTGAGAAGGAACCCTCCCTCCTTCCTAGAGGGTCTCTTGGAGGAGATTGTGCTACATTGATCCACTATATGGAATTTTGGCCAAGCCTCATCTTACATCTAAAACATAGTCCTGGTTGGCGTGAGCTGTCTATGTAGGTTGCAGCAAGTGGAATTAGATCTATTCAGATCTTAAGGTTTCTATTGCATCTTCTCAGTGGTGAAGTCATATAAATCACTGGCAGGAGTGTAGTAGTTGTTTGGAGCTTCAGATTATTATCTTGGCATCATGCAAAAGTGTGCTCCATTTCATCTGCGTAGTTCCTTGAGGAAACTGCATCATTTTTTAGGCAGAGTTGTAGTGTACATTTGATATCAGTTTGGAGGAGAGATCTCCAGTGAAAGGAATCCTTCCCTTCACTGCGTTGATCTGTGGATTGGCCAACCAATTGATGTTACATTTCAGATCTGATCTACTGTGTGACATATTATTCAGAAATTTCTGAATTTTATTGCAGATCCATGGTGTAGATCTCAGATCTATTCAGTGTTCTTCATTTTCTGTTGAGATCCCCAAGTGGAATGTACTAAAAAGCCAATTTTGCATAAAGATCCCATTATGATCTATATTTTTGTACTATGATCTGTTATAGATCTGAAAAATAATAAAACACTGCTTCAGATTCCTATAAATTATGTTTTCTGGTTCATCCTGTAATCCCTTGTGTTATAGTGTTGGGTTTTGAGGCATTTCTTCATGTAATTTATTGTATTTCTCATGTAAAGTGCTATGGCCATGTATTAGATGTGTTTCAATGATATTCATACTCCATATTCACTAAAATCTTCATAAAATTATGCTATGTGCTTCAGAAAATTTCTGCATACTCCAAGCCATGGGAAATCAGGGTTTTCTAGCCTAGTTAGGAAAGGAGGAACTGTTTAGCATAGAAAAACGTATTTTTTTCTTCTTCTGAAATTTAACATGGGAGTTCCTAATGACCATACCTATTAGATCCAACCACTTTCCCACCTTATTTTTATGCAGATCTCTGAATACATCCATTTTAGGGCCTAAATCATCACTTTTCCCCACCTTTTGGTCTATAAAACGCTGTATAAGGTTTCTGTTGCATATTTTATTGAATTATAAGTCATTGGACATCTTTTCCAAGGCCTATTGATGTATCTCCAACTCTGGAATACCGTAGGGTATTCTTATTCTTGTAGAAATTCCAATTTTGGGAACACTACATTGAGTGCCTACTCAGGAGAGGATCCTTGTTGTCCATGTGAGCTGATCTCATCATCTGAAATTCAGGCCAGTTGTAGACATCTAGTTCTGTGTATTCATTCAGTTACGCAGTCCAGTAGTAGAGTTCATCAGAAGAGGGTGAAATTCCATAACATTTCTGCTTGGAATCCATTGAAGGGGTCAACCCTTCAATCGCTGGGCTTGGGAGTACTTGTAGCTATTCTATATTTCATTTTAGCCCATAGTTTTTCATACCCAATATTTTTTCATTGTAAACCATAGGAGGGTGATTTTCCGAGGTCAGCCAATCCAGAAATCCTTTTTGGGTTATTCTAGGTTTTTCCATAGAGCCTGGATTCTAAATCCCAGATTTTTTTGAGCATCAAATAATCCTCATTTACGTAGTCCTATTCTCCCTTCAGTAGCATTTCTAGCAGGGAAACGCAAAGGGAGAGCTCTAGTAGCGCAACAGAGAGCGGTGCTTTTAGTGGAAGAGCTTGAGGCCATTCCAAGCTGTTTTTTCCAGCTTGAGTGCTATCTATTTTGAAGCATTGTTGTATTGTTTTCACCTCCATATTAATAAAATGGCTCAATTGTTCTGTCTATTTTTATGGTGTTTTCAGTTTATTTCCATATTTTTGTAGTTTCTAGTTTATTGCGTTTTGTATTATTGTCTTTTCCTATTTGGAATATTATAGTGGTATCAGAGCTCATAGACTTGGCTCAGCCTGTGGAACAACCAGTCTATGACACCCAAAGATAGAGAATATATTACGGACTGGACAAGGAGATACAAAACTAGATAATGCACAAATTTGTTGGAATAAAAAGTGACGGTTTTGCGTTAGATGTTTCAGGAATATGAAGACGAATATCGAAAATATGAGATATGGGTTTTGTGCAAAACAGACCCATTTTGTTTCTGTATGAGAATGTTTTTCCAAATTTGGTATGTGTTAGCCACCTATAAAATTTTGGCATAGCAAACAGGTGGCTAAATAGGTTTCTAAGTCTTCAAGAGGAACACTTTCCTTGAAAACCTATCACTCTTGAAGCCTTCATTTATCTTTTTCCCTGTTAAGAAATCTTCACTGTTGTTTCCATTTGATAAGCCTCACTATTGGTGAAAGAAAATAATTTAAAAGGCTTCCATCTACTCCATTTTGTTCCCTCAAAGCCTCCATTTTCACCACTTTTTTCCCTTTTTAAAATTCCTCTAAAGTCCCTCCATTAACCCCCCATCTCATCTTAAAACCCTTTTTAAACCTCATATTATCCTTTATCTAGTTTAAAAATTTGTTCTTCTGCCTACCGAAACCCCCCATTTGGCCTTAAAAACACTGATTTTGGCCTAAAAACTCTCTATTTACACTATAGTAGGCTTGGGCTCCCGAGGGCTTATATGTTGTAGCCCCATTCCCCATATAACCCCAGCCCACAACTGGGTGCTAAAAACCCCAAAATCCCTTTAAAAGGCCTATAAAAGTAGTTTCTCCGCCCCATGAAAGAATTTAGCCCCAGAGGGCATATCTCATACAATCCCTCCTCCATGTGACCGGAAGTTCTGTAGTCAGGCGCCAAAACCTTAAAAAACCTTTCCCCAAAGCACTTTTCCCCTTTGTTTTATCATTCCCCAACATTGTGGTTTCGAATGATCTGGACCATTGGATGCATAAGACCAATGGTAGAGATCCCACCATTTCTCCGCTTGTTCGCCTGTTCTCCCTTCCCGCCGATATCAATTCTCCACCGTCCATTGCACACGATCCGATAGTTGGAGATAAACCCGATGGCCATCCCCTCATCTGTGCAACTTTCCCATCAGATTTTTTCTGCACTGTCCGATCAAAACTAAGAGATCTGACGACCGACATTCAGTTTTGCAAAATTTTAGCGACAACAGTTTAACACCAAACTTTTTTGCGAAATGGGCAGTTTTAGGTGGGATAGGTGTCAGTTAACATATGGAATCACATTTTATTTTGAAAAACTGCATACCGCCCAAACATTTTGCGAAAACCGCTGCTGGTTTTCCACCTTACCGCCTATCCTCCACAGTGTAATTTCTCGTTTCATCGCATCCATTGAAATTTCTAATCTAACGGCTCTGATATAACCTAGCCCCATCACTTTTCATCCATCCATCCTCCGAATGATCCTATCAGTGAATCTCTGCCATAGATCACTGTGGATTATTCTAATCCAACGGTCTAGAATGCACGATGCCCCAAACCTTCATCAACCCATTTTTCACCATTCTGACTTGGTTTTTCATCATTTTTCTGCTGCATACACCTTTCCCACCGCATTTCCTTCATTCCCCACAAGCCTCCAAACATCTCTCCTCACTCCCGCATGGATTTCTTAATATGTTTATCATGTTTTGTAGGTGCCGAAGGTCGTGATTTCGTTTTGTTCCCACAGTAATGGTGGTGGTGATACAGAGCACAAAATGCCATGCTCCAGTGCCAAAATAGCAGAAAAATAGGTCCTTGATGAGGTTTAAGGCCACGTTTCATTAAATATCAGGTTATAAACCATGATTCAAACCTTCCTGCACCTCCATAACCTATACAGTCACCAAAACAGTCAGCAGAAGCGGAAAAGAGTATTAGTGTGAGATTTAAAGGGATTAAGGCCTAATGTTTAAGATTTAATGCTATAACCCAGTGTTTAAAGGATAAAGATGCAGTTCAAAGACCTTAAAAATTATCAAGAATACTAATGAAGACTAAAAGACATGAAACAAGCCATATCAATGTTTCCACATCATCAGAACGTTCTTTCCCAAGAAAGGACAATTTCCCATAGTATTTTCTATTCTCCATCAAACTCCTGAGAAGATTATCACCCTGACAGAAGTCCTAAAATGGTCAGTGCATTAGTTACAAAGCATGGGAGACCTAAAAGGAAAATCTTCATCCTTTCTTGTCTCATAGTACAAAGGAGTACAAAAAATCAAAAAGTACTTCAAGAACATACCTTGGAGTTATTATCAACCTGTCGAAGACCTACCTCTAATTTAGCTAGAGGATACTGAAATTCAATGTAAATACATTAAAATAGAATGGGCTTCGAAAGACACTTCCCCCTTTGTTTTAAATGAACCATTTAAGTTCTATCTACCACTACTATCTATATGAACTCATGAGAAATACATTGTAAACGTTGGTTGGTTGGATATTGTAAAAGCACTGATTATAAGATATTTTACAGAGTTAGAGTTCTGTGAGTAGTAGTTGTAAATAGGTTGGGAGATGATTTCTGGATGATATCAAGCTATTGGACAAGGATGTATGTGACTGGTTTTGCTCTTCTAATATGAAAAGCATGTTCATTAGATCCTGATCTAAATCAGTGGTGATGTGTTCTATCTTTGTTATTTTTTTCCCTCTGTTATACATCATGTGTCATTTTCTCTGATAAGAATCAGTAATTTTAGCTTAGGATATACTACTGCAAGTACCCTAATGCTTCCTGCACTTTCTTATCTTCAATGTTTTCTACTAATTGTGTATCTAAGAAACTAATTCAAGATAATTTAACCAGTATAGAAGTTGGTTTGTCCATGCTTACTTATGTTTGAATTTAGAGTCTATTTCTGAGATGTTCTTGTTTGGTTTTAGCTGAAAGAATTAGGAAACTGGGAGATTTAGAGTTAGCCCTATCCCCTAGGTTCCTTTTCTAACAGTTACCCTTTTTAAGATCCATTTGGATTGAATGTCAAAAGAAGAGAAGGTTAAAATTCTTTCTCTGATCTTAGACTTCACTCTGTGTTATACTTGAATGTTTTCTATTGTCTGAAAGTAGTCAGGAGGACTGTTGGATTGTTGTCCTCAGAGTTAGCCTCATTAGGAGTTTTGATCATAGAGGTTAAGGCATGCCCTGTCACTAGACTTACTCTGAAGTGGTCACCTTGGAAGGTTTTCCTTGTCATTTTCATTCATTTCCTTATTGTTTCATCCCATACTATCATCTTAAGAGATCATATGATATAGATGACTAGCCCATTGAAAGCCTTGGATATTTGAATTACAAGTAAACCCTTTTATGACCCCATTGCCCAATGGACTTGTGTTTTCTTTTAATTATCTCCCCATTGCCAAAAATCCTTCTCTTCTCATTCCTTTATCTTACATTGGACCCTTCTTTCATGTTTCCCAACCAAACAAACAAAATCAAAAAATTTTGTGCCCTATAACTAGCCTAACACCTTAAATTGAACTTCAAAGATAAAAATTTCTTTACCATTATAGAGAGATCCCTCTCTAGATCCAGGAGGGCTAGATCTTGAGATCCCAAAGTGGTTTGATGTTGTCTTGTAATTTGGTATTGCCAAACCTGCCAAATCACAGGAAGCACAACAGTATGGATCGAGAGAAACAAAAGGTTCTATGAGAGATACAAAAACAAAAAACGTGGAAATTCGTTGGGATAAAAATTCATGGTTTTGTGTTGGATGTTTTGGGAAAAAGAATACGAGTCGTGAAAATCTGAGACACGTGTTTTGTGTAGAATGGATCATTTATTTTTTTTTGTGAGAAATTTCTCCAAATTCGGTCTGGATTGAGAGAAATGAAAGGTTATCTGAAGACGATTTTCTCAAATTTTCTGTGGTGGCCGTTTTTCAAATTCTTCCAATTGCAATGCCATATTCAAGTTGTTTCAGAGTTCACATCCGGCAAATAAAATTGTGTTCCAATGGAGAAGGATAAAGGGAGTCTCCAATGGCAGAATAATTTTATGGGAAGGATTTTGGAAATCTCCTCCTCAGAACTATGCAAGATCTCGCTAGAGAGATCAAGGAGATGAGAGTAGAGAGACAAAGGGAAACCCCAAGAGGATTGCAAAATGGAGATAGTTTTGTTACTTCACATCATTGGTATGATTCACAATGCTCCACTATGCCTACCTTCCTAACAATAGGAAATGGGGCTGGAGGACCACAAGAGCAGGAGGCTCTCAGTGATTATTTCCTAGAATATGAATCTCAATCTAAAATATTCAAATAACATCGAATTTCCAGGAATTTTTCCATATTAAGGAAAAACAAAGACCTCACAGCTACAACAGAGGAATATGGTACACGCAGGGTAATGACTTGTAGCATATCATGGGTAGACTTTTTCTACCTACTTTTGATGGGTCATCAAAGAGTACGGAAAAGACTTGGGAGGAGACAATTGAGCATACACTTGTTGATGAGACACCACCCATTGTTGAGGTATCCATTGATGGGGTATCTAGGGTTGTGACTCAGTTCTCTGATGATAGCAATGTAACACAAGTTGATGAGATCTCGGGAGACAACTCCACCATTGTTGAGGAGCCGATAGGTATAGAGGCCTCTAGGTTTATGGTAGAATTTTCGAATGACAGTCACATGCAGCTGACTAGTGAGCATGCCTTGTGTATTGGAGTATCTATGGAGGAGGGTGTATATCCATTCTTTGGGCTAGCTCTTGAGGAGGTGTTAAGATTTACAAAGGTATTGGACGATGGTCGCACACAACAGTGCCATCAGTTTTGGGTCGACCTTCTAGCTTTGAAGGTGAAGGCCACATCAGTACGAGAGGCTATCCTACGACAGAATGAGGAGCTAGAGGGCATGAGAGTCATTTGTTCTGAGTCAGCAGTAAAGTTGGTCCACATTAGGGAATGGTTGGATTCCCTAATGGTGTAGTTAGAGGGCACATTGGAGTGTCAGAGCACCCCCCTTTAGGTATACATCGATAGGGTGTAGCACTCACACGATGGAGGGACTATTCTATGTGCGGGGATTCTTTCATTTGATTATTTTCTCGAGGTTGGATGGTTAGAGGTACTAAGCTGGTACCCCATGGAGTAGGCTAGGCAGCTAGATACATCCATGGCCACATTTCAACAGAGTCCATGGATAACCATAGGGACACGAGGGCCAGATTATTGTTGGGATCCAAGTGGGATTTACCATCACATGATAGAGTCTGTAGGCGATGGTAGTCATTGTGCGATGGGTCTGATGTTTGGGTGCACACACATTTTCAGATCTCTATCAGAGCCCCAAACATCCCTAGTGATAGGATGGTTTGAGAAGAGGGTACACCCTTTTCAGGAGCTATCTTAGCATATCAACTCTGCATGGAGTCACAGGGTGATTAGCCTACATTCACATTGGCGGGGAGAGTGGTTTCGGAGGAGGTGGCATCATTAGGCCACTAGAAAACACGATGTTTTGTTTGGTCAATTTGAAGTGTGTCCTAAATTGCTGCATTTAATTTGTCAATCCGGGAATCGTAAACTGATGAAGTGCGGTGCACTATATGTGCAAGATAACCTATTTCTTAACTTTTTGTCGTTTTTGGTTTTCCTAAGGTGAAATGGAAATTCTAAAATGAAAACAAGTTTGGTTATATTTGTTCAAGGAAGTGATATCCCCTATAATGATTTACCAACTTGAAACTTTAAAAGAAAATTGAAAATTACAATGACAAGACTTGAAAGAAAGTAAAAGTGTACTGCTGAAATGAAAAGGTGCTGCTAATCTAATAAATCAAAACAGTAAACTAGTGAACATGAAAACCAAACTATTCTTGTTGCCAACTAAACACAAAAGAAACTATGCTTAAGGAAATTCAAAATTGCAACAAAATAAATCTAAATCAGATTACATCAATTCATTTTCTGACCCTTCATCATTAGACCAGCTATGATTTTTGGAAGTAATCATAAACAACTTGTGTAACTGATATTTAATTTGCAGAAAGTAAACTAATACTAAACCATACACTCATGATTCAATCCCTCGCCATCAGTCCAGCTGTGGCTTTCGGAGGCAACTGAAGATGTCATACATGATTTAATATATCTAAATTTGCAGGAAAGAAACTAATACTAAACTACACATTTCATAATGCAGTCCCTCACCATCAGTCCAGCTGTGGCTTTCGGAGGCAACTGAGGATGCTATGAGCAGCTTAATATATCTAAATTTGCAGAAAAGAAACTAATACTAAGCTACACATTTCATAATGCAATCCCTCACCATCAGTCCAGCTGTGGCTTTCGGAGGCAACTGAAGATGCTATGAGCAGCTTAATATATCTAAATTTAACTACTAAAGCAGATAAGCAAAACTGAAATGAACAAAGCAAGACTGAAATTAAACAAAAGCTATGAAAAACAAACTAGCAGCAGAACAATGTTAGATCCATGTCATTAGTCAAAAAGCTATAAAAATGCCCGGGCTGCCTATCTATAACCTGCACAAGAACACTGATCAGTGATTAACAATCATAAATCATGAAAGACAGAAATGAAATGGAAATTATGGAAATATGTGAACAGAAATGAAACAAATGCAATATATGAACATATGAATGGATTATGATACAATGGAATGAAATTAAAATTACACACTAATACACAAAACCTTAGCTGAGCAGGGGCCCTCTACATCAGCTTTGGCAACGGTCTTCAAACACGAATTAAGTTGAAAAACAGAGTCTTCTCATATTAAAAAGCAGTTCATTACAGAATGGTAATGTTACGGCACAAGTGCAGCGTAATCACTACAGAGCAGACTAAAAGATAACAGTGACTACATTCACTAACATCAACTAACTTCATATGCGTATGCAAATGCACTATATATAACAACAAACTATAACTGTCTCCTAAAGTTCATGCTGGTAGAGAGCACGTAGACCACTACGTCCACGGATATAGGAGCATGGCCGTGTTGGAAAGTGAATCTACGAGAGGTGGATGCTTGAATTCGACTCCAGAGCTCTGCACAGATGTCGATTTAACCTCCGCAGGCTTAGAAACGGCCGTATGGATCTTTATGTGCCACGAAACAGAGTCCGGCCGACATGAAACTCCATGGTTGACTTCCATGTGGACGCCTTTGATCGCGGCTTCTTTGGACGAGTTTGCTTGAACCAATAGGACACGAACCATGTCCACGTCATTCCTGACCTGCCCATGTGGCTCGTTTCCCTTGTAGACACCTGTAGCATATAGTTTCACAAAATAGCTGCGGAAAGTTGCAGCAGCTGCGGAAAGTGGCAAGATTCCGCAGCTGAATGAACAAAATCTAGATCAAATAGCAAACACAAAAGTATAATTAAAAACCATGTTAGATGCTCCTTTGCACATGATATTGACAATTTGGGAGGTTTAGGTGAGTGAAAAAGGTATGGAAAAATGTATGGAAAAGATGCAAATTTGGGACTCAACATACCCCCACTGTGAAGGTGTTGCATGTCCTCATGCAACCAAAATTTTGATACTCTCTGTTCATTTCATGTGCCTTGATACTTCAGCCAGCACATCCAACCCCCTTCTCTTCTTCTTTGGTACTGCCATCATTCTGGGTTTCTTCATTAAGCACCTAAATTTGATATTCACAAGTGCTCTGCTCAATTTCTGGCATTTCCTTTTCAATTTCTTATTCTTCTTTTGCCATATTCCCAAATGTAACATGGTATTATCATGGATGATCTTGTCCAGTTTGCCTTGTTCTTTCAATGTTTCATTTTCATTTTTGATGTGCCTGTTTAAAAGCTCCAGCTCAAAAATTTCCTGTTTTAATGATTGAACTAAATCATCCTGCAATGTATGAGGCTGAATGGAAGAAGTACTTGGACCTGTGGCTACCTTTTTCAAGGATTCTATATAGTCATATACCTCCTGCTGCTTGGGGTCTATTTCAGGTGTCATTTTCATTGGGCTGTCCCCAAAATGCTGCAAAGGAGAATTATGTTCAAAATCTGGCCGAGGAGGGCTTACATCAATATTTTGCTGAGAATAAGATGGAGTATGCTCATTGTCTGATTGGGAATGAAAGGAACGAGGTTCACTAACTGACTGAGATGGACTATGGTCAGTTGGGGACTGTTCAGATGTCTCCTCACCCAAATCAATGAAATGAGGACCCTTAATTTGTGTTTTCCTCAATTTTCCCTTAAGCCTGCTGCTTCTCCTCACACGCTGTGGTACATTATCTTTTTGTTTTTGTTTCCCTTTCTCTGCCTTCTTGGATATAGATGATTGTTTTTGAAGATAAACTAATCTTTCAGAGAGTATTTGATGATCTTCTTCTTCAGAAGAAGGAGTTTTATGTACAGCCTCAATAGTTTCTTTCCCTTTTGGTATTATTGGCTTCTTGACCTTGATTTCCTTCTTCTTCCTTTTTACCAATCTCTCTTCTCTATCAGTTCTTTCCATAGTAGTAGTAGGAGTGTTTTGGATTTCCTCAATTATTCTTTTCCTCCTACTTCTTCTTGTTGTGCTAGCTGCGGGAATTTCCTGAGCAGGAGTAATTTGGGTTTCAACATTCATTCTTTTTCTTCTACTCCTTCTAATTGAACTACCTTCAGGAATTTCCTGAGGTTCTTCAAAGAAATTTCTAACTAGGAATTGTTCCCATGTGTCTTTTCTTTCCCTTAACTCCTTTTCAATCAGAATTTTTATAAGGCCATGGTGATATAAATGAGGCTCTACATCTCCTAAGTGTTTTTGAACAGTCACAGCCATTTTATTTAAGCTATTGAATAGAAAATAAGGGAGATTGAGAGTTTGGTTTTCTAGAAAATTCATCAATAGCCTGGTATGGTACATGTACATAGACCCAAAACGGCCTTCAAATGTAATAAATTTCTGAACAATTAGTAGTAAAGTGGCCCATTCTTCTTTTATTGCATGCACAGGGATTCCTCTTTTGAAAACAGTTATATCCATACCTTGATTTCATAGGATTGTTCTCCATGCCTCATCACTGATGCTTTTATTTTTGAACCAACGCTCTCCCTCCTGAAGTAGTTCTGTGGCTGTTGCTATTGATGCTTCATTGACCGAAAACTTGAGGTCTCCAATTTCTGCTTCTGAGCCATCAAATGATCTTGCAAACGCTTTCGTAGCCTCTTTGTGGTAACCTCTGAATTTCTGAATAAAACGCAGCCATTTAGCTTTCTTCAATATCTCTTTTTCTTTCGGATATCCCTCTATAAAATTTTGTCCTTCCGGCTCTGCCCTTAGCAACTTACCCATTTCACTTTTCTGTGCTTCACTAATTTGCCTCTGTGAGGGTTTAAGTGGAAATGGAACGACTGAATACACAGGATCGAACACAATGACTGTGGGAATGTATCATAAAATGGGAATGAGTACCATAAACGGAATGGAGTAAGACTGTGGGTAGATATACGGGAGTGAGAATGAGCAAAAGGAACGAAATGGAGTGAAACAGGGAGTGAGAATGAGTGAGAATGTGGGGTTTTGTAAACACGGCAGAGACACGACAAAGAGGTTAACAAAGTATAATGCATTCGACATCGTTTTGAATTTTGGTGGCTGTGTAATAAATATGAACACGTTTCAATCAACGGTTATGAAGTTATGCGGCTTGTAAGAGTCCTTTGTCAACTCAAATACGTCTCATTATCTCCGGTGGGATATTGGAACATGAGTGAGAATTGGAATTTCAATGATGAAACCGTTTATGAATGAATGCGAAAGGATAACATGGAGATCGTGAAAGGTTACAGAACTGTCAATATAATCATTGCGTGTAATGGGTAGAGCTCATGGTTTAAAACTATATAAAAATGTGTTTTTAATACTATTTGAAATAAATCTTATTCATACCTTTGGAATCTTTGCTTTTGCCCTTGGTCTTCAACTGATTAATCTCCATTGGTGTCTTGAATGCTCCATTGATCCTCTCACCTGCATTTTATTTCATAATTATGGAAATAACAACTGACTGTACATTCTCTTTGAAAACAGAGTAGTAGCTGCGGAATCTGCTTCTGGCTGCGGAAACTGGAGTCGGCTGCGGAAACAGATGTCAGCTGCGGAAACTGACACAGCTATTACTTTGATGGATGGAAATGAACAAATGACAAATGACCAGATGGAAATGGTCATGAAAAATATTTTTATTGATGGAATGGAATGAAATGAAGTGAATGTAGTGGAATGAAGTGAAATGAAATGGAATGAAGTGAAATGAAATGGAGTGGGTGGTAAAATGAAATGAAATGAAAGAGAGATTTTTTTTGGAAAATATAGAGTGTCAGGTGTCCCTGATTTTCACCCTATATTTTCTGCATAAGACTGCCAATCAATGATTGGTTTTCAGGCTTATACCATTTATATATATATATATATATATATATATTTTTTTTTTTTTAAACTGAAAAACAAAAGCTAGGTTGGTGGAGAAGAAGAATTCTTCTGTACCAGCCTGATTGCAGAACTTTCTTGAAACATCTTGACAAAATCCTCTTTTGAGAGTGGCTTATGATAAACTTTCAATCTATGGCCATTCACAATAAGAGGAGTTTGAAACTCATCAATGGTCTTGATTCTTACGGCTCCATTGCTAAAGATCTTGTCAATCTCATATGGCCCAAGCCAATGAGTCTGAAATTTCCCTTGAAAATCTTTAAACTTGGAGTCAAATAACAATGCCCAATATCCTTCTTGAAACTTCTTCTCTTTGATATATTTGTCATGCCACTTAGTTCTTTGATATTGAACTAGATCGGTTCTTAGAATTGCTTCTTGTCTGATCTCATCTAGCTCATTCAATTGCTCCATTCTATGCTTTTGGGCTTCTGATAAGTCCATTCCCAACTGAACTGCTATCTTGAAGGTCTTGACTTGGAACTCAATGGGGAGCAAGACTTCTTTCCCATAAACAAGTTCATAGGGAGAATGTCCTGTTGTATTCCTCCATGTAGTTCTATAGGCCCATAAGGCTTCTGGAAGCCTTTCTGCCCAATCTCTTCTATGTAGATGAACAGTTTTGGTGATGATACTTTCAAGAACTTTGTTTGTGGACTCCACTTGACCATTTGCGTGTGGATGGTAAGGAGTAGATCTTCTGTGCTTGATTTTGTATTCTTCCATTAACTTTTCCACCAAATTGGATGTGAATTGGCTCCCATGATCTGTCACAATTTCTCTTGGAACACCAAAGCGAGTAAAAATATCCTCATAAAGAAAATGAACAACTGAATTTTCAGTAGCAGATACTAATGCTTTAGCTTCTACCCATTTAGTAACATAATCATTACAAACCAATATATACTTCTTTTGCTTAGATGGTGGATTAATAGGTCCAATGAAATCTAAAGCCCATTTTTCAAAGGGTTCAATGAGTACCTGTGTTTGCAATGGCATTTCATTTGAAAGGGTAGGTTTCCCTACTCTTTGGCAACTGTCACACCTTTTGACATATTGTTTTTCATCTTTGAAGAGGGAAGGCCAATAATATCCTAAAGAGAGGATTTTATAGGCCGTCTTTTTGTCTGCAAAGTGTCCGCCGCATGGTTCATCATGACATGCCTTAAGAATATCAGGCATTTCATCTTCCCTGACACATCTTCTGATCACAAGATCTGGCCCTGTTTTAAACAATTCGTTAGAAATCCATGAATATTTTGAACTCTCCTGAATAATCTTTCGTTTTTATCTTGGAAATAAATGTGAAGGTAGTTTCCCTGTAACCAAATAGTTAGCAATATATGCATACCAAGGGGTCTTAATAGTTACTGCAAACAAATATTCATCAGGAAATTTATCTTCTACAGGAGAATCTTCTTTAGTATTCTGAATCCTAGACAAGAAATCAGCTACTGTATTCTGTTTTCCTGGTCTATCCAACACGGTAATATTGAATTCTTGCAAAAGTAAAAGCCATCTTGTCACTCTGCCATTAGTAACAGGTTTGTTCATTAAATATCTAATTGCAGAATGGTCGGTATGAATAAAAGTTTCATAGCCTGTTATGTAATGTCTAAACTTATTAATTGCATGAACAACAGCTAAAAACTCTTTTTCAGTCACAGTATAGTTCAACTCTGTGGGAGTCAAATTTTTACGGGTGTAATAAATGGCATAAGGAACTAAATCTTTTTGACCCAACACAGCTCCTAGAGCTGTATCTGAAGCATCCGTAGAAATATGGAAAGGGAGTTTCCAATTTGGTCCTCTCAAGATAGGTGCTTCGGATATTCTTGTTTTCAAAGTTTCAAAAGTTGATTGACAATCAGGATCCCATTTAAATTCACAGTATTTTGTAAGCAATTTGAAGAGTGGAGATGCAATTTTAGTGAAGTTTTCTATAAATCTTCTATAGTAACCAGTAAATCTTAGAAAACTTCTAACATCTCTTTGACAATTTGGAATAGGCAACTTGGAGATGACTTCAACTTTTGATCTATCAACCTTAATCCCATCTCCTGAAATATGATGTCCTAAAACAATCTCTTCAGTAAACATCATAAAGCATTTTTCATGGCTTAATGAAAGGTTTGTTTCTTTACATCTTATAAGAACTTTTTCCAAATTTTCTAATGCCTCTTCAAATGAATTACCATAAGCTGTAAAATCATCCATATAAACCTCTACACAATCATGGATTAGATCAGAAAAAATTCCTAGTACTGCTCTTTGGAATGTTGCGGGTGCATTACATAACCCAAAAGGAAGCACTCGATAGGAAAAAGTTCCCCATGGACAAGTAAATGTGGTCTTATCTTGATCTTCAGGTGCTACCTGAATTTGATTATAGCCACTAAAACCATCGAAAAATGAAAAGTACTTTTTACCTGCTAATGTATCTAATACCTGATCAATAAAAGGCAAAGGAAAATGATCCTTCAAAGTTGCTTTGTTCAATCCCCTGTAATCAATGCATACTCTCCATTTACCATTCTTTTTAGGTACTATAACCAAAGGAGAAACCCATCGGCTATCTGAAATTGGATAAATGAAGTTTACATTGAGAAGTTTTTGGAGCTCTTCTTTCACTATCTCCCTAAGATTTTGATTCATCCTTCTTTGAGGTTGTCTGATTGGTCTACTGTTTTCCTCAATATAGATATGATGGATGCAAGTCTTAGGATCAATACCCTTCATGTCAGTATACTCCCATGCAAATGCGGTAGAATGTTTTTGCAAGATTCTGGTTAGTTCTTCTTGTTGTGACTTCTCCAGATGTTTGTTGATATTCAATGTCTTTTCTGGAAAAATCTCAATAGCAGAATTACCAAACTCTTCCATAGAGTAAAGAGACATTTGTCTTGATGATAAATATTCTATGTCAGATTCCAACTGAAATTGTGTGGGGTCATATTCTGAAGATATCTCAAAATTTTCTAAAGTATTCAGAATTTGACTATCCTCACTAATTTCAGAAATGGTAAAGACAGGTTGTATAGTGTTCTCATCATCGACCCATTCATTGTCTCCTATTTCTGTGATTGCTCTTGTTGGAGGATACAAATTGAATTTCTTTGTCGAATTACCATTTGAAATGTACATGTCTCCAGATCTACAACTAATAAAAGCATCAGCTGTGGCTAGCCAAGGTCTTCCTAAGATAAGTGGATGTCCTCCTAGATTACTCTTGGGAGTCAAAATCATAAAGTCTATTGGATATTCCCAAGAATCTAAGGAGACTGAAATATCTTCTAATACACCATCTGGTTTAATAACTGATCGATCTGCAAGTTGCAGTAAAGTAGGTGTAAAGAGAAGATTAGGAAGTTTTAACTGTTCCATAGTCTGTCTACTCATAATGTTGATAGCAGCCCCTAAGTCAATCAATGTGTTTGGAATTTCTATCACATTTATATGTGTCTTGACAATTGGACTTCCTGGATCTACATACTTCTGCATGGTAATTTTTCCCATCATAATGTCTGCAATCTTTCCTACCAGGTGGATTCTTCTTGTGTCTTTTAGTTTCCTTTCTGGTCTTTTGAAACTCAACTCCTTTATGGTTTTTGCTAGAATAGGAATTTCTCGAATGGCTTGTAGCAATGGAATCTTGATACAAACATTCTTCAATTCATCTAGAAAGTCATAGTTAGGCAACAAGATTTGTTTTTCCACCACCTTATCAATTTGTAGTCTTTCCGGAAAAGGAGGTGTAGATGAAGATACAGGTTGCTCAACTATAGGAGTTGTGGATGTTAGCTTTTCTTTTTCTTTTTGAATTTTTGAATTTTGAAGAGATTCTTCCTCAGAACCCTTATTGACTTGAAGAGAGTCCTCCTCGGAGGTATCTTGCTCTTGAATGTCTATAGAAGGTTTTTCTAAAACTCTACCAGATCTGAGTTGTACATCGTTGAGAGGAACAATCATATAGGTAGGAAATTGTTGTCCTTCTACCATATAAGTAGTTTGAGGATTATTATTGTTAGGATTTGGCAATGGCTGAGCTGGAAGTTGATTTGTCTTCTGTTGGTATGGGAGCATGAGTTGAGGATTTGTATTTTGTTGAGAAGTTTGTTGTTGTGGAAATGGCAATGAAAGTTGTGGATTTGGGCTTGGAAGTTGTGGAGCTTGTTGATTTTGAAAAGATGGAGGATATTGATAAAATTGAGCAAATCTCCCATAAGGATTTTGCATCCCTTGTACCCATGGCTGATATGAATTCTGATGTTGAGGCCAAGGTTGTTGCCAAGGATTCCAATTTGGTGGGGTTTGAAGATTCATAGGGTTATTAAACCCTTGAGATTGTTGTCCCTGCCAAGGTCTCCTTGCGACAAAACAGAGAGATTCTACTGAATTTGGATCTTCTTGAAAAACAGCTTTGAGTCCAGGGATTGAAGGACAATCCTTGATCTCATGATTTTCTGAGCAAATCATACATGTTTCTACAACTTCTGCATCCAAGGGACATTCCCTTAAAGCATGTTTCTTCCTACATTTCGGACAAAAGATGGCTAAAGCATATGTTTCTGCTTTCTGCTTGTTTTGGATTTTAAGGGTGTCTAGTTGTTCACTAAGGCTCCCTAAAATATCAGTTTTAAACTCATCAAGCATGTTACCAATCTCTGCCCTACTTACTGATCCAGTTGCAGATTTGTTAGCCCTAATAAGAGAAGGATCCCTAGGCCCTTTTCCAGTTTTAGATTTTCCTCTTGAGAGATGGATACATAGTTATGTTATATCACGAAATGGAAGTTGAGAAATGTCTCCTTTCCCCATCATGTTTAAAATGTCTATCCATTCATCTCTAATGGCTTTTAATAGAAGGGCTTTCAAGGTTTCATTATCTAAGTTGCTCATCTTTGCTCTTTTCAAGTTGTATTGAAATCTTTCAATTAAGTCTTCCAAATTTTCATCTTCTTTTTGCATCATTTTGAATAACTCATCCTTGTGATTGGTGGGCATACAATAGTCCAAGTATCTATCCAAAAATGTTTGTTTCATATCATTCCAAGTCCTGATAGATTGAGTGGCTAATCCCATGAACCATTTCAAATCAGATCCCTTCAATGTTGAAGGAAACAGTTTGAGTTTTTGAAAATCTTCCATATAGTCATACGTTCGGCACACTACTTCAAACTCAAACAGAAATGTTTCAGGATCCTCACTTCGCAATCCATAAAAGTTAGGGAGAACAGATGGTGAGATATTTTTCATTGTTTCATGAGTTTCCTCATCAACTATAGGGAATCCAAGCAAATTGTCCCTATTTCTACCATTATTTCCTTCACCATTGTTATCTCCATTATCTCCTCCTCTTCTACCTCCACCTCTATTTATTACTTCCTCTGCCATGATAGTTTCTTTAGAGTCCTTATAGTCCTCTAGTTCTTCTACCAAGGAAGGATGAGAGAAAGTCTCTTTATTTTCTAAGTGGGTTTTAGTAGGTGGTATAGGAGAATCCTCTAATTCAGCTGTTCCTTGACTTCCAAAAATCTTAAGGCTAGGGGTAGATGGTGGTGAATCTGGTCTATGCCTTGAAGAAGATGGAGTTGTGAAAATCGAACTCTTGGCTTTAGCTATAAACCTTCCCCTAGAATCTATTGCTCTATGCATGCCATTTTTTATTTTTAAAAAAAAAGTTGGGCTAATAATTCTCTTTCTGATCTTCCAGATCACACTAGGTGCAAGCAGAGAGCATACTTAAGAAATTACTAAACCAATAACTCTCTTTTCTGATCCTCCAGATCACACTAGGTGCAAGAGGAGAGCATACTTCAAGAAGTTATCAAGTTTTCCCTTCTTTTATGATTTTATGTTTTTTTTTTAAAGAAATTGGCTACCTAGTTACACTTCCCCGGCAACAGCGCCAAAATGTTTGGTCAATTTAGTGTGTCCTAAATTGCTGCATTTAATTTGTCAATCCGGGAATCGTAAGCTGATGAAGTGCGGCGCACTATATGTGCAAGATAACCTATTTCTTAACTTTTTGTCGTTTTTGGTTTTTCTAAGTTGAAATGGAAATTCTAAAATGAAAACAAGTTTGGTTATATTTGTTCAAGGAAGTGATATCCCCTATAATGATTTACCAACTTGAAACTTTAAAAGCAATTTGAAATTTACAATGATAAGACTTTGAAAGAAAATGAAAATGTATTGCTGAAATGAAAAGATGCTGCTAATCTAATAAATCAAAACAGTAAACTAGTGAACATGAAAATCAAACTATTCTTGCTGCCGACTAAACACAAAAGAAACTATGTTTAAGGAAATTCAAAATTGCAACAAAATAAATCTAAATCAGATTACATCAATTTATCTTCTGACCCTTCATCATTAGTCCAGCTATGATTTTTGGAAGTAATCATAAACAACTTGTGTAACTGATATTTAATTTGCAGAAAATAAACTAATACTAAATCATACACTCATGATTCAATCCCTCACCATCAGTCCAGCTGTGGCTTTCGGAGGCAACCAAAGATGTCATGCATGATTTAATATATCTAAATTTGCAGAAAAGAAACTAATACTAAACTACACATTTCATAATGCAGTCCCTCACCATCAGTCCAGCTGTGGCTTTCGGAGGCAACTGAAGATGCTATGAGCAGCTTAATATATCTAAATTTGCAAAAAAGAAACTAATACTAAACTACACATTTCATAATGCAGTCCCTCACCATCAGTCCAGCTGTGGCTTTCGGAGGCAACTGAAGATGCTATGAGCAGCTTAATATATCTAAATTTAACTACTGAAGCAGATAAGCAAAACTGAAATGAACAAAGCAAGACTGAAATTAAACAAAAGCTATGAAAAGCAAACTAGCAGCAGAACAATGTTATATCCATGTCATTAGTCAAAAAGCTATAAAAATGCCCGGGCTGCCTATCTATAACCTGCAATAAGAACACTGATCAGTGATTAACAATCATAAATCATGAAAGACAGAAATGAAATGGAAATTATGGAAATGTATAAACAGAAATGAAACAAATGCAATATATGAACATATGAATGGATTATGACACAATGGAATGAAATTAAAATTACACACTAATACACAAAACCTTAGCTGAGCAGGGGCCCTCTACATCAGCTTTGGTAACGGTCCTCAAACACGAATTAACTTGAAAAACAGAGTCTTCTCATATTAAAAAGCAGTTCATTACAGAATGGTAATGTTACGGCACAAGTGCAGCGTAATCACTAAAGAGCAGACTAAAAGATAACAGTGACTACATTCACTAACATCAACTATCAACTAACTTCATATGCGTATGCAAACGCAATATATATAACAACAAACTATAACTGTTTCCTAATGTTCATGCTAGCAGAGAGCACGTAGACCACTACGTCCACGGATATAGGAGCATGGCCGTGTTGGAAAGTGAATCTACGGAAGGTGGATGCTTGAATTCGACTCCAGAGCTCTGCACAGATGTCGATTTAACCTCCGCAGGCTTAGAAACGACCGTATGGATCTTTATGTGCCACGAAATAGAGTCCGTCCGACATGAAACTCCATGGTTGACTTCCATGTGGACGCCTTTGACCGCGGCTTCTTTGGACGAGTTTTCTTGAACCAATAGGACACGAACCATGTCCACGTCATTCCTAGCCTGCCCATGTGGCTCGTTTCCCTTGTAGACACCTGTAGCATATAGTTTCACAAAATAGCTGCGGAAAGTTGCAGCAGCTGCGGAAAATGGCAAGATTCCGCAGCTGAATGAACAAAATCTAGATCAAATAGCAAACACAAAAATATAATTAAAAACCATGTTAGATGCCCTTTTTCACATGATATTGACAATCTGGGAGGTTTAGGTGAGTGAAAAAGGTATGGAAAAATGTATGGAAAAGATGCAAATTTGGGACTCAACAAGTACATAGGGACGATGCTCTCTCATGGGTATATGGTACACTTGAGCTATGGAGGATAGGAGAATTGATGTCATTTTCATTGGCATATGAGTAGTCGGGCTGCTCTGATCCTTTAGAGAAAATGGGGAGATGTAGCCCACCTCATGGGGGGTTTACTTGAAGAGTGGTGGATATTTTGGCCAATGCAGGATACTATATAGTAAAATATGGTATAGCCATATTCGGCGGTATGCAGTGGTGTACAGGGGCATGTTGCAACATACAGTGGCATGATGAGGAGTGCGAAGACACTTGGTGGTATGCAGTGACCCATGATACGACGTAGCAGGCGCTTGGAGCATTGCCCCCAAGGGGACTTATGGACAGGGGCATTAGGTGTACCTTGGGATGCAGTTCACCTAGGATTGATGAGGATATTCTTGAGAATTTAGAGACACCACATTTAGTAGAGACATGGATACGAGGGTGTTATCAACTCACATTTGAGGGACGGTGGATGGTAGACTTCATCTACTTTGGGTTTGACACATGGGGGAACACTGATATTTCCACTACATGGAAAGGCAGACTTATCATGTTGCTTCTTAGGGTCGTGATAGATAGTGGACAGGTAGATATTAGAATCATGGGGATGCTTCGGCAAGATGAGCTTGGCCTATGCATATTTTTCACCATAAGGCCCCAAGAGAAAGGGATACAGTCTACACTTTATTGGGGGTATCTCAAGTGTTACACTAAAAATTGTCACCATGACGTTTACTGTCTATATGGGTTCATCATTACTCATACAATAGTCCCTTAGAAGTCTACAACATCAAGTTCCTAAAACCAAGCCTTGAAATTGAGAGAAAAGCTTATAAAAGTCATAAAAATACTTGTAACGCACTTTCTCTTAGTATTACCTGCGGTGTTGCATCTGTTTGTTCTAGAACATGTGGAACTGGCCGCACTTTTTCTTCATTAAAGGTGTGGATTCTTGTAAAAGGTAAAGTGAACGTGGAAGTAAAATTTAGAAGCCCAACTGGTTGAATCTGGAAGCAATTATCCGGTGGAAAGTTTGCTTCTTTCATGTACATTCATCCCTCCATTAAAGGAGCCTACCCCTTGTTATGTGGAACTTAAACCCTTTGAAAGAGGATTCTATCCCCTCTTATTTGGAGCTGCAACCTCTTCTCTTTTGCTATAAATTGAGGCCATAGTTCAGTCTCAAAGGGAGTTAGGCTTTGAGATTTTTTGAGGAAAATTGCTGGAGAAACTCAAACTCTCTTAACTGATTATCATATGGGAATGATTACACACTCATGTATATGCTAGTCGAGAGAGTGCAAAGGTTTTTCAAAGTAGAGGAAACACTTGTTCTGGACCCTGGAAGGACCTGTACGACATCAAGGTGAACATAGTTGTAAGGCTCCTTTTTTCATTAAAGATAATACAAATGGATGTTGTTTTCTCAATGAGTTGTTTATTTAAATGGCTTATTTCTTGAATTCCTTGATCATCAAGATAGATTTTTAGTTTATGAATTAATCTATATTATGCAGGTGCTTCTGATTCTTTCATGTTTTTGATTGCATATCCTGAAAGGAGACATATTCAAAGTGATAGGAAAGAAGACTACGATCAGTGCTGGACTACAGGTAAGTCCTAAATCCTTCATTATAGATAATTATAGATCAAATATAATCTAGAGAAAGTAGTTTACATCTATCTATTTGTTGCTAGTTATCGTAGGATACTAGGGAGATCTGTCTTGTCTGAAAGAACAATTTATTTGCCCAACACACAGTCAGAGTGGCACAACGGAACCATGGTGGCACCTCTATGTGACTAACAGGGGACCCAAGAAGTACAACTCTACACATCTCAATAACCTTTAAGGGTAAGCTGCATACCTCATGGGGGGATCATGTAGATTTTCCATTGGGCTTTAGCGAGACACTAATGGAGTGGGGGAATTCATTAGTATGGAAGATTGGTCAGTGGGATGGCAGTAGGTCAGATTTGTCTTCCAACATGCAGGGTGAGTAGTCAGAGGATTCAATGAGAGATATTTAGGAGGATAAGTCACTAGTGGTGATTCAGCTTGAGCATCATATGGTGGAGCATGGGGCAACTGAGGAGGAGGCTATGCAAATCATGCATAATAGTCCTTTGGGGGAGAGCCAGATGGAGGTTCACAGTGAGCCAGTGCTAGATATATGACTAATCTTGGGGTCAGCCATTAAGGAGGAGTTTTTGGAGATGGTGGTGCATCCTTCTTTGGGCCGACCCATTGATGAGGTGTCGATAGATGCATATACAGTTAGCAGGATTGTAGTAATTTCGGGGAGAAACACTCTCCAGGAATACATTGATGGGGCTTATAGTACACCTTTCCCACTTGAGCCTATTATAGAGATAGGGCATTCCTTTTGTGGAAGTTCTCATTGACAGGCGGGATAGAGAAGCATGCGTTGAGTGTGAGTTGGAAACCACACTCTAGGCATGTTCTGTATGCAAATATCACCACATTGGATCCTTTGATCATGATAGACTAATAGGAGATCATGAGTTGGTATCCTATGGATGGTATGATCTTCTTAGTCAGCTGCATAGCAGAGCAGGGACCCGTAGACATGACAGGTACTACGGTTTACGATTTACAGTGGGGCACATGTTGACAACTCTTTAGCATTCCATCCTGACTTTTGGAGAGTAGGATCAACATTGGATTGAGTGAGGGGAGAGAGATGACGACTTGGTACGCAGTTCGTGGGGCAACTTATACAGTCACATCTATGGCACAACAGGGGCCATGGAGCATTAATGAATGTTGGTGGTCTTCACCTCATGAGGTAGTAGCTATAGCCAGATGTAGTGTGCAGTCCAAGGTAGGGCACTTGGGTGATGATTGGCCATGGTGGCATTGGGATATGGGAGGATTGATTGATGATAGGTATGGTGAGAGATCCATTTGGGATCCCAGCATTGAGGGGTCTGTTCTAGGTATCTTGACACAGGGATATATCCACACTGAGGGGCTTGTATGGGATTTGGGCATTGGTCTTAGTTGCATCAGGTCAATAGGGTGGCCCACATCTTTGTAGTTTCTTGAGGACAAGAAAATTTTTGGCAGGGAGGACTGTAATATTCCTAATTTAGCTTTTAGCTAATTAGAATATTAAATTTTTTCTTCCTTAATTAATAGATGAATAAGAGGGTAGAGGGACCCATAAATCCCTTTAGTAGAATAAAACCACTTCACTAGTGTGAAAGTGGAACAACGCAGTAGTGGAGGGGGCCAAGAGATCATGTAAACAACGCAGTCAATGAGAAGGATATGGACCAAGAGTCCAACATATTTATGATGTGGGCTCAAGGGTGTGAGGGTTCTGTTGGCCTGTGACTGCGCTCAACATGGAGAAGTGATCCCTATAAGGAAATCACAGGGCAGAGGTGTGAATGTATGCTCTGATATTTTTTTATAATATTTTGATTTTGACATGTCTAGGTTGATCATGAATGTTTATTCGATCGTAGACCCTCAAAGGGAACTCTATATATAGAGAGTTTAGAGATGAAACAAAGGTTTTGAATTTTGGAGAAGTTTTGGTGTAGTTCTGTGTAATTGTGCTCTTTATTCTCTTAGATACATATTTGGGAGAGATGTTTTGAACTTAATATGATACAACGCTGTTTATTTGGATTCTAGATGGGGAAATGAGTAGTATGTATCTTTTTTCCCTTTGTTTATCAATAATCTCCTGTTTATGTATAATCATATTTCATGCTATGCTACTATGGATTATTCATGTAATGTAGCTGCTAGTGTTATGCATTTCTATTCATGAATTTGTTTTATGTATAATGCTCATTTGTTAAAATTGTTGAACTTCCTTAATTCATGCTCCACGAATTCCTATTGTTAGTCATATTTCACTTACATTTGTTTCCTCTGAGTTCACGGGAGACATATTCTTAATATTTTTAAGCCTGTCTCTTGCATATTCCTCCTCCATTCCTTCTCAACACCTCTTCATATTTTGACAGTCTCTTCTCATTGTTTTAGACTTGGCCCATTTGAAAAGCCACTAAGCCATATAGCCTCTTCAGCCCTCTCATAGTATAGGGTAATTCGCATGAATCAGAATCCAAGGTTTTCTCCATTATTGAACCACCAAAACCATTATTTCTCTTGATCCATATTCTGTCGGAGGCATCTATACAATTTTCCACATTTAACCTCTGATTTTAAGATTTCCTAGGCACTGGTATTTTGCAACTCAAGGCTGTCTCTAGGAGCTACAACATCTTTTTGGCGCTATTGTTGGGGATACAAATGAAGAAATATTTTCCCTGGGATACGACATTATCTTCACCCTTCAATTAGGTGAGCACGAAGGGTTGAGAGTTTCATAAACCTCACCTTGGCGACTCCACTATTATCAAAATTCAAATCAGTTGTCATCCTGGCTTACAAAAGGCCTCATAATCGATCAAATACTTCCCAGAAGAGAACCCCTTCTGTATATGATCCTAAAAATATCTTATTCAAGAGAATCTAGAAGGAGAAGCAACCCAACCAGGCTGACCTACCCTCATTTTCTATAGAAGATTCACCTTCCTCATCTCAGAAAGCTGACATTTATGGTTCTGGCTCCACAACCAGTGTACTTGAGTATCCTCCAAGAACCTCTACTTTATCCAGTTCAGCCATAAAATACGAAGCTGAATCTGCTGATACTTCTCAGCCTCCCTTACACCCTACTCGATAGGCTGAAGAAGTCAAAGAAGTTAGAGCACTCCAAAGCTCTTTACAAATAAATATCCAAACCTCTACTCATAATATACCTGTTATACCACAACCAAATCATCCTCAGAACTTACCACCACCCCTCATGGCTGTACTTGGTTTCCTCCTCAAAAAATATTCTCCATTGGCTCTACCTCAAGCACTAAATGACATGCCACAAGATTATCTAAAGATCCTCCCTCGGTTCATCGGTAAAGATAGTACTTTTGTGCAGATACATATTGAAAACTACTGCGCCTTTGATGAGAATGTAAATGTAGAGCACTTATATGTGGTGTTGAGGTTTTTCATCCAATCCTTGGATGGAGAGGCTCGAAAGTGGTTCAAGTCTAGCTGATAATACAGTCACCTCTTGGGAAGAAATGGAGAATTTATTCACACTAAAATAGGGAGAAAAGAGGGATCACGGATACATTCTCACCGAGTTCATTTCTCTTAAAAAGAGTCACAATGAGGATGTGACAAAATTCATAAAGAGGTTCATTAAGCTCTATAATAATATCCCTGCTGAAATAAATACTCCTCAAGCAGCTGCTACGGTGGTCTTTGTAGGAGCTTTCAAACCAGAGTTTGGGTTCACCCTAAGAGAAATAAAATCCACATCTATGGATCAGATATAGACTGATGCATTAGTGGTAGAAGAAATTTTTTCTTCTACTGGTAAATTCAAGGGGAATACTGAGCATGAAGCCAGAAGAAAAATAGGGAGGAGGCTTCTACTTCAAATTAGGAGAGCGAATCACAAGAGTATAGAATGGAATAAATGAATAAGATGATAAATAACCTCTCAAATAAGCTAGTTAAGCTTGAATTGGAGGAAAATAATTTCCATACTCATTCCAACCAAATGATTCCTAAATGCAGGTTTAATCCTTAGTATCAGAATCCCCCTCTGCAGCTATTGCAGTGGGAGAGGAAGGGAAAACAAGACCACATTCAACCTCCTTTATAATTGGAAGGAGATTTGGAGGAATAGGCCGAGGAAGTCATAGAAAACCAAGATAATCAATTCCTCGCTTACTCTAACGATGAGGAAGGTGAACTCACCCTACAAGGGGAGCAAGAAGAGAAGGTATTCCCTTCAGAAGACCAAGATATTGATAATTACTGCAGGCAGTTCGTGAATTTCATGCAAGCTCAACTCCACAAGAAGTATGATCTCAGGTCCTCCAAGAAGAGAATCTGAGTACATGAACAAAATGAAGAGTCCACATCAAGAGAACAAACCCCTCCTAGTTCTTCTAGTAAGGGGAAAAATACATTAGAAGAGTCCACCCCTCATAAATTCGTTGCATCTACTTCCACGAAACAAGGCTCTGATCCTCCAAAAAATGAGAAGTCCACAGCTATACCCTTGAAACCATCCGACCCTCCTAAAGAGCAGTTCAAAGAAGTTATTACAGAAAAATATCCCATGACCTTTAACCTCTAGAAAGAATTAGAGAAGATCAATATCCTGGTTCCTCTGATTGAGCTCCTGAAACAACCTTCATACAAGGCTCAAGTGTCCCAACCCATGCTACAACATGGTGTAAGCCCTCTGCCTGAAAACCTCAATCTCCAAGAAGAAAGACCCATGGTAGTTTTTGGACCACATTTAAAAGAGCAGAACTTAGCCACTCCCCCATTCTATGTGACTCTAGTGATACATGACCTATTTTTGCACAATTGCATGGTGGATTTCGGGGCTTCACATAACCTGTTACCAGTGTCTATCATGGAGAAATTGGGGTTGCAAATTACAAGGCCTTATAAAGACCTATATTCTTTTGATTCCAAGAGGGTGAAGTGCTTGGGTATGATAAAATATATGGTAGTAAACTTAGCTCAGATTCCAGCCAAAAGTGTGGTAATAGACATTGTTGTAGCTGATATCCTAGCTCGATTTGGAATGTTTTTGTCCAGATCCTGGGGTTCCAATATTGGAGGATCCATAAAAATTGACCTCACCTATACCACTATTCCAGTATTTGGTGGGGAGGAAAGAAGATTATACCATGAATCCATATTTGTGAAGATGGTCACAAAAGCCAATGGTTCCACAAATTCTTCGATATATGGTAAGGAGGGTGAATTATTTTGTCTTATGCTTGAGGAGGATGAAAATTTCCTGCAAGAAATGAAGGTCTGTCCTTCAATACAGGAGAATCCCATAAGCATAATGGAGAAAAAAATTTGGACCATGCAGTTTGATGGAGCTTATTCATGAAAAAGAAACAGGGCCAGGGTACTCTTGATATCACTAGAAGGTTTCTTAATTCCCCTCTCCTTTAAGCTGGAATTTGAAGCCAAAAAAAATGTGGTTGAGCCCTAATATTGGGATTTCAGGTAGCATGGAACATGAACATACAGAATCTCAAGGTGTTTGAAAATTCAGAGCTAGTAGTGAGGCAAGTCATGAGCCAATGCCAAACTAAGCACCAATGGCTCAGAGATTACAGGAATGAGGTATGGGATTTGTTTGAGAACTTATTTTCTTCTTTTAACATTTAGTTCATGTCAAGGGAAACAGAATGGCAGACTCACTACCTGTGGTTGCTAGTAATTTCCACCCCCTGTATAATCCCTTACTCAGATATGAGGTTGAAGTGTGATACCGCCCCTCCATTCGAGACAATGTAAAGCATTGGCAGGTCTTCGAGGACGAAGAGAAGGTCAAACGTTTTATGGAAATGGTGGGTAAGTTCTCCAATTTGGTGATCGACTCAGTCACTGAGGATGACAGCGAAGAGCCAAAAACCAGATGGGAAAAGACACTGGCTGGGCACCGTGTTTTACAATTAAAGGGAAATGTCTTTCCCAGGGTCTTGTGCCATTGGAGAGACTGTTTGATAAGAACGATATCTCGACATTAGGGAAATTTTTAGGTCTAAAATGGACCTCCTAAGAAAAATTTACAACCAAAATAAACTTTATAAGAACCAATAGGATTCAATATGATCATGTCAACCATGGGGGATGATTCACCTTTTTTGGAGTAAAAAAGTAAAAATAATAAAAAATAATAAACTAATAAAACTACTTTTTCAACCCTTATTTTCAACTTATCTTCCTAAGTTTTTACTCAAATTTTGAGTGAGAGTACTCATTGGATGAAAAAATTAATTTCTCATCCAATGAGTACCCATGTTGCATACTTTCAATGGACCCTGCTACACGGAAAAAGAGAAAACATGAAAAACATGATTGCAATCACATTTTTCATGTATTTATAATTTTTCGTGTAGCAGGGTCTATCAAAAGTATGCAACGTGGGTACTCCTTGGATGATGAATTAAATTCTACATCCAAGGAGTACTCTCGCTCAGAATTTGAGTAAAAACTTATGGAGATAAGTTGAAAATACGGGTTGAAAAAATAGTTTTATTATTCAATTATTTTTACTTTTATTTTTTCCCTCCAAAATTTGATGATGTAACCTAATATTATTTTATTATTTCCACTATTATTTTATAATTTCCTTAGGAGGCCCATTTTAGACCTCAAAATTCCCCAAATGTGAATCCCAGCAAGCTGACCCTCGATGAGCTTGTCAGGGATGTGAATATTGGAACAGAGGAAGATCTGAAGGTGGTGAAGATGTCAAAAGGGGTCATTGAAGAATACCAAGATCAGTACGTCAAGCTGTTTCAATCATACAAATATTTCTTCACATGGTCATACAAATATCTGAATACTTTCGACATTGACATTATACAACATAAGATGCCACTCAAAGAAGACGTTAAGACTCATAAGTAGAAGCTAAAACAGATCAATCCTCTTCTTCTCCCAACTATCAAAAAGGAAATAAAGAAGTTGTTATAGGAAAATATCATTGTGCCTCTAAGGTACTCTAAATGGGTGGTGAAACTGGTGCCCGTGAGGAAGAAAAATAGCAAGATCAAGCTTTGTGTGGATTTCCGCAATCTGAATAGAGCCTCACTCAAAGAAAACTATCCCCTCCCAAAGATGGATCACATCTTGCAAAAGGTGGTGGGATCCTCCAACATTTCCACAATGGACAATTTCTCAGGATATAATCAGGTGGCGGTGCTCCCAGAAGACCAAAATAAGATGATGTTCACTACGCCTTGGGGAACCTTCATGTATGCCTGAATGCCTTTCAGCCTGATAAATTCTTGTGCCAAATTCCAGCACGCGATGAACATCGCTTTCATAGGAGAGAAGGATAAGTTTGTGGTGATTTATGTGTACGAAATCATCGTCTTCTCGAAGAGAGACGATGAACATATAGAGCATCTTGGGCGAACCTTTGACAAATGCCGCAGGTATGGATTGTCTCTGAACCCTGAAAAATCCATGTTTGCCTTGGAATAAGGAAAGTTGTTGGGGCACATAGTAACTAAGGAGGGAGTGAAGATTGAACCGAAGCGAGTGGAGGTGATAAACAACATTCCCCTACCAATAAACAAAAAGGAAGTACAGGTACTCCTAGGTAGAATAAACTTCCTCAGAAGGTTTATCCCAATCTATGTCGAGATTGTCCAAAACATCACCAAAATGCTGAAGAAGAATAGTGAAGTGAAATGGAATCTTGAATCCAGGGATTCTTTCAAAAGAATAAGGTAAGCATTAGCAGAAGCTCCAGTGCTGGCATGTCCATATTATGGAAATCCATTCATGATTTTTTCTTTTCCCTCTCCTCACACAATAGCTATAGTAATTTTATAGAAAAATGATGAAGGGAATGAAAAACCTATTGCATTCTTTAGCCAAGTCCTGCGAGATGCCAAATTGAAATATAATGTCTTGGAGAAGCATTCTTACGCTCTGTTCAAATTGTTAAAGGCATTCTGGGTGTATGTGTTACAATTAGCCATAACTGCTTACGTGCCCACTATAGCAATGAAAGACATTCTAGTGCAGGGCGACAGTGAAGGGAAGAGATGCAAATGGATAGCTAAGACTAAGGAGTATGAGATGGAGTTACAGCCTACCAAACTCATCAAATTCCAAGGGCTGGAAAAATTCTGTATGAATCCAACTGTCAACCTTTGGAGATAAATCTATCTATGACAAGAGGGGAAGTACAGGAGGATACAGGTGCACATCAGGGCATATAATCTTCCACGCAAAATAAAGATTTGAAGTACCTTCTATCCTCATGGTATATATATATATATAATGGAATATCTTTTAACACTGAGATGCCCTCCTAACTATGACAAGACAAAGTACCGCACCTTGAGGCTGAGGTATCAAAAGTACACTGTGGAAAATGGGCGATTGTATTGGAAGGTGTTGTGAAAATAGCTCCAAAAATAGAAGAAAAGAGATATCAACGCCTTAGAAATGAGCCACTTCGAGGGGGAAACCTCCAATAAATTATATGAATGAACAATTCTTGGATGATACAAAAGACAAAACCTACTTTCTATATATAGGAGTCCATGGGCCACAATGTAACCCTAGCCGACCTAACAATAATAATGTAATGGCACAATAATAACAATATGGGGGTTATAGGGGTACAACAATAAAAATAAGGGGGGCTACACTAGCATAATAAGGGGCTATACTATTAATATAGGGACTTAACATGCCCCTCTCCTTCAAAAAAGTGTTGTCCTCAATGCTTGAGTAGCTCTGGGTGCTTCTGTATAAAATTTTCATCCTCCCATGTAGAATATTCTGTGGGTAAGTTCTTCCACTTGATGAGATACTTTGAAATTTATCGATTTCTTAGCTGTCGAGTTCTTGTTTCCATGACTACTTCATGTTATAATATGATTTTTCCTTCCTCGTCAAGTTCTGGCAATATTGTTTGAATTGGAAGATTTTCACCTATAACCTTCTTTAAGCATGAAACATGGAAAACTCGATGCACTCGTGAAGAAGCAGGAAGCTCCAATTTGTATGCCATAGTACCAATATTTTGCAACACCTTGTAAGGACCATAGTAATTTGGCGATAATTTATTATCCTTCTTAGCTTGCTTGAGGGACATTTGTTTGTATGGTTGTAGCTGTAAAAATACCCAGTCTCCTACATCAAAAATTCTCTCGCTGCGATGTTGATTTTCCTGTTGTTTCATTCGATTTTGTGCCAAATTTAGGTTATCCTTTAAGAGTTGGATAACTTCTTTTTGATGCTCGATGTGATCTTCCACTGCTTGAACCTTCGAATTTTTCCTTAAAGATGATGTGATGGATGGTGGATGATATCCATAAAGTGTCATAAATGGGGTCATTTTTGCTGCAGTATGGAAGGAAGTGTTATACCACCATTCAACAAGAGGTAACCACTTGACCCATTGTGTTTGTTTATCAAATACAAAAAAACGAAGATATCCTTCCAAACATTTATTTACTATCTCAGTTTGACCATCGGATTGAGGATGATAAGATGAGCTATGAGCTAATTAAGTACCCAAACAAGAATAACTCCATCCAAAAATTTCCAGTAAAAATGGGATCTTTATCGCTCACAATAACCCTTGGGTTTCCCTGTAGCTTTTGAATTGTGTCCATAAATGTAGTAGAAAATGTACTTGCTTTAAATGAATGAGATAATGTGCAAAAGTGTGCATACTTGGTAAGTCTATCAACTACCACCATGATGACACTCTTTCCTTCAGACTTAGGTAAACCTGTGATAAAATCCATTTAAATCTCCTCCCAACGTTGACTTGGAATGCATAAAGTTTGTATAAGGCTCGAGGTCTTAATTGTCTCCACTTTATTCTTCTGGCAAACCAAACATTCCACCACAAACTTTTGAATATCAGATTTAAGGCCATCCCAAAAAAAAATTTCCTTCACCCTGTGGTAAGTTTTTAAAAATCATGAGTGTCCTCCTAAAGGAGAAGTGTGCAATTCCAAAAGAATCTTTTGTTTTAGTTGGGAATTCTTACAAAGATATAAGTGATGTTTGTACCATAAGGAATCATTTTTCCAACTAAATGTATTAGATGTACTAGGATCTTGCTGCAACTTTTGAATGAGTGTCCACACTTCTTCGTCCTTCTTCCATTCATCCCTTTCTTCGGTTATCCAATCTGGTTGGATAATAGAAATGGCACAAAGCAATGCTTCCACCTCTTTAGTCTTTCTTGAGAGTGCATCTGAAAAAACATTTAGCTTCCATTTTTTGTAGATTATTTCAAAGTCATAACCCAACATCTTTGTGACCCATTTTTTCTACTCTTCTAAAGATAGTCTTTGTTCCAAAAAGTGTTTAAGACTATCATGATAAATTTTTACCTTGAAGTGTCTTCCCGTTAGGTAAGGTCGCCATTTCTTTAGTGCATGTAGTATTGCTAACATTTCCTTCTCATAAATAGCTTTCTGTAAATACTTTCCTTTGATTGGACTAATTTAAAAAGAAATGGGTCTTCCTTCTTGCATTAAAACAACACCAATTCCATTTCTTGAGGAATCACATTCCACAATAAAGGTTTTTGTGAAGTCTGGCATAGCTAAGACTGGTGCTAGGCACATTGCCTCTTTAAGATGTTAAAAGGCCTTAGTTGCTTCAGGAGTCCATGAAAATGCATCTTTCTTCAATAATGTTGTTAGAGGTTTTGATATTCTCCCATAATTCTTAACAAACTTGCGATAATACCCTGTTAACCCAAGAAATCCTTGCAACTCCTTTATGGTTGTGGGGACTTTCCATTCCTTAATGGCTTTAGTTCTGTTAGGGTCTACCTTAACACCCTCGTGAGATACAATATGACCCAGATATTCCACCTCTTGTACTCCAAAGAAACATTTGGATGCCTTTGCATATAATTGTTTCTCCTGCAATAGTTTGAGCACCCTGTCAACATGTTGAACATGATCCTTCCAAGACCTGCTGTAGATTAGTATACCATCAAAAAATACTTGCACAAATTTTCTAAGGAAGGGTTTAAAAATGGAATTCATTAACCCTTGAAATGTAGAAGGTGCATTGGTAAGGCCAAAAGGCAAGACCAAAAATTCATAATGACCCTCATGAGTTCGAAATGTTGTTTTTGGAATATCTTCAGTCTTCATTCTAATTTGATGATATCTTGAACGAAGATTCAACTTGGTAAAATAAATTTCTCCATTTAATTCATCCAATAATTCATCAATCACATGAATGAGAAATTTATCTTTAATGGTGAGCTTATTGAGCTCCCTATAATCCAGATACATGCGCCATGATCCATCCTTCTTGTGTACCAATAATACAGGAGCAGAGAAAGAACTTTGACTAGGTTGAATTATACCAGCCTTTAACATTTCTGCAATCATACATTCAATTTCACTCTTTTGGACATATGGATATCTATAAGGCCTGATGTTTGGAGGAACACTTCCTGGAATCAAATGAATAGCATGATCATGATCACGAATAGGTGGGAGTCCTTTGGGAGTTTCAAACACCCTGGAATGATTGTCCAAGAATTTTTGGAGATCTGCAAAAATAGATGATTTTGATGTTAGAACTTCTAGTGAGCATAATTGTGCAATCACGCCTTGTTTTTCTTTCTTTAGAAGCTTTTTCATGACATTAGAGCTTATTATCTTTCCTGGATTCCCTGCAATACCCTGTAATTCGACTTCCTTTCCTTCTGAAAAAAATTTCAAGAAAAGTTCTTGAAAATTAAAAGCTACCGTCCCCAAGGATTGTAACCATTGTACTCCTAGTACAACATCAGCACCTCCCATAGGAATGGAAAGCATTGGACTAGTCAATACATATTCCCCCATGGTTAGCTTGATATTATAGCATTTCTAGAGCAATTTATAGTTCCTCCATTTGCAACCATCACTTGACATTCTGGTGCTGGGTATAGGAAACAATTTAATTCCTTGGCTGCCTTACAATGAATAAAATTATGGGTGCTACCTGAATCAATCAACACTATTACCTTTTTCTTCTTGATTTGTCCTTCTATCTTGAGAGTTTGAGGAGTGGTAATTCCTGCCAGTGCATTACACGATATGGTCGGATTCATTTCTTCCTCTTCTAGGGTTAGTTCCTGGTATATATCCTCTTCTTGTTCATTTTCTTCTTCCTCTTCACAATCTATGTAAAATAATTTCTTCTCAGCACACTTATGACCTTTAGTGTATTTTCTATCACAACTGTAGCAAAGCCCTTTTGCTCTTTTTTCTTCCAATTTTTGTGGTGCCAACCTTGTAGGTTGTGGAAATTTAGGAGTAGCAACACTTCCATCTTTATAGAAGTGAGTGGTAGGCTTCTTTGTCACCATAATTTTACATTCAATTTTTCTTGCCAACCTGAATTCCTTCTCCAATGAATCAGGTTCCAAAACGCAAACTTCATGTTGGATGTTATCCTTTAAAGTACCTATGAAGAGATCAATCCTGTGTTCCTCTGAAACATCAATTACCCTTATATTCAATTTTTGGAAGTCCTCAATGTGCTCCCCCACTGAGCACTTTTGCTTGAGATTTATCAATTGGCTAAAGAAATTGTTGCTCTTTGTATCCTCATAATGTGCTATCATTTCCTCCGTAAAAATTGACCAAGTGACAATTTTTATGGGAGCAAAGCCATCGATACCATACAAATGTATTTTTTTCTAAATATAAAGTTGCAATGCGTACCTTTTGTGTGTTTTTCACATTATTGAGATCAAAATATTGCTCCATCTGTAGTATCCATGTTATAGGATCCTTTCCATAAAACTTCCTCATATCCATTTTTGGAATATGGTGGTTCTTCCCTCCAATATTAGAGTTTATGAAATCACGATTAACATTTATTTTTTCCTCATCATGAGTTTCCTCTACTATATTTTCACCATTAGGAAACATTTCGTGTATCAACTTTGTCAAACCTTCCATGTCTGCTTTTAGATCATTCTTCATGTTTTCCATCTTGTCTTCCATGTCATCCATCTTAGATTCCATGCCAGCTTCCGTGCCATCCATATTAGCTTTCATGCCATTCTTCAAACCATCCATATTAGATTCCATGCCTTTATTCAAAACTTCCATGTCATTTTTTGTTGCTCTTTGCAAGAGAGAAATTTGTTGTACTTGCTCTTGTAATTTTGATATGTCATGTTTCCATTCTTTGTCTTCATGAGTCAAAGTAGAGCCTTCTACAGGCTTAATGGGTGTTGAATTCTTTTTAAGGGCCATTTTAGAATCCAATACTGATATCTATTCTACAATATTCCCTTGGAATCAATTCAATTCAACTTGATTCTTCAAACAAGACTAATGCAATTCGGGAAAAAAAATACACGCCTTTTACTTGAATTTGAGGAGATCGATATTGAAATTGACTTATCTATATACTTGCAGATCCTCAATATTTGAAATTTAGCCCTGTAGTATTCCTTTGAAGCTTCTTTCAAATGCCACAGGTATAACTTGATTTGGATTCTTCAAGGCAAAGTTATGTCCAATCTCCCACAATGACCTAATTATGGACTGTTTCAGTAGAGCGAACTTGTACGACTTGCCACGTGTCACTGTTTGCTCCTTTGGCTCTGAAATTTATAGATAGGAAACTACTGTCCATTTAATTCCAGTCACTTTTTATAGAATTTCAATCTGATGCTCAAAGAGAGAGTTATGAATATTTTCTCACGATCACCTCTTTGAGATGAAATTCGGGAGCCTGAAAAATACCTAACTTCCACAGATCATACCTCCTAAAATATTGCGAACCAAGCTCTGAAATTTTGTGACGATGTTCCTCAAGATTTCAGCTTCGTGCTCTAAACATTTCAACTTCTGAACCTTTGTAGAAAAAATGTTATAGCGAAAATTCTTTGATGACCTTTTTAGGTGAAATTCAGGAGCCTGCAAAAATCCCTAACTTCCACAGATCATATCTCCAAAAATGTTGCGAACCAAGCTCTAAAATTTTGCGACAATGTTCCTCAGGATTTCTTATTCAAACTATAAAAATTTTAGCTTTTGAAACTTTGTAGAAAAAATTTTATAACGAAAAATTCCAGGATGACCTGTTTGGAGCAACGAAACCCTAGAATCCAAAGCTCTGATACCAAATGTTGTGAAACTAGCTCTAAATATAGAAGAAAAGAGATATCGAAAGCTTAGAAATGAGCCACTTCAAGGGGGAAACCTCCAATACATTACATGAATGAAAAATTCTTGGATGATACAAAAGACAAAACCTACTTTCTATATATAGGAGTCCATGGGCCACAATGTAATCCTAGTGGGGCCACAATGTAACCCTAGCCGACCTAGCAATAATAATGTAAGGGCATAATAATAACAATATGGGGGTTATAGGGGTACAACAATAACAATAAGGGGGGCTACACTAACATAATAAGGGACTATACTATTAATATAGGGACTTAACAGAAGGACCCAACAAGGATCCTATTATTGTGTTTAACAGATCAAGAAGTTGACCAAGTGATGATCGAGTTCCACGAAGGGATATGTGGTGGGAATTATAGCTGGCGATCCACTGCACACAAGATCCTGAGAGCAGGTTTCTTTTGGCATAAGCTATTTGGTGATGTACACGCTCACGTCCGAGCCTAAGAAAAGTGTCAGATGTTCGCCGAAAAGAAAAGGTATGCACTTGTCCCATTGATCCTAGTACATGTTGAAGAACCTTTCAAACAGTGGGGAATCAACTTCATAGGAGAGATTCACCCAGCTTCTAGCAATAAACATCAATGGATCCTCACTGCCACATATTACTTCACTAAGTGGGTTGAAGTCATGCCTGCAAGGAATGCCAATGATGGGTTAGTGATTAAGTTCCTAGAGAAGTGTTGGCTCGAGGGGTCCTGACCCAGGTTCAGAGGTTAAGGTTTGCCAAAAAACCCCTATACTATTGGCCCTTTTGGAAATGACTTGCTTGCGCAGGCCAAAGTCTCACCTAAAGCAGTATGGGAGGGTGTTGGAACCAAGTTTTCGTACCCTAAGAGATAATAGGTAAGTCAAGCAGAGCCACGTTCACAACCTATTGGGTTCGCACAAGATAAGTCTATTCGCAGGCTTGTTAATAGTATAATCCATAGTATAATGGAGCTATTACCATGCACAGATCTATTCAATACCTTCGCATCCATCTGTGTATCAACAATTAGCAGCACGCCATATCATAACACATCATTAATAATAGATTACAGATACACTTCATACCATAACACAGATAGATTTGCAGCTAAACAATTAACAAAACTGTATTCGTAGCTCCAATGTATCCCAAAGGTTTGCATCAACAGTAACATATCAGATCAGATAAAAAAGATGCTTTAACTATATCCACATATATTAGTATAAAAAACCCAGTACAATCCAAACACAACCTGCGCACACAACTAGTAGGGTCTGCACACAGCAGGACTGAGGATCTTTGCGCACACAACCAGCAGGAGTCCTTACCCGAACGACCCAAAACAGATTAACAATTCGCACTTAGCATTAGAATTAATTCTTTCCTACCTTAAGACTCAAAATGTTCATCTATTTATATCGACTGAGCCTACGCTTCCAATGGTCCGCAAACCATGGTTTACAAACTCTTGGTATACCATTGACCCATTACAATGCATTCAGGGCTTTGACCCACCCCAAAAACCCTACGCTAGACTAATTAAGACCAAAAATATACAAAATTGTACAAAATTCGCAACTTTAGGTGACCTTGTTCCAATAGTCCCCCAACACAATATTGTGAATCGTCCCGAGTCACTGTGGCTGTGGGGTCTCCACCTGCACCTAGAGCAACATGATTGCCTCAACCAGTGGGGGTAGCACTCCTTCACTCTGAGTAGTAGTGTTTTGAGCAATATCCACCAATTTTTGTGAGGTTGGTCCCTCTCTCACAACTGTGACGCTCTCAAGGGTCTGGTTTAGTTGTTTAACAGTGACATCAATATCCTGAGAGAGCTTGAAGGCTTCATCAGCCCACGGCTTAAGGCAGTCACTGAGAGTCTTCTTTTTTTGGTAGAGTTTGTCAATATCATCTCGAAGGGCATGGATGGTTCGCAGTCGTGCCAAACGTTGAGCAGGAATCAGAGTAGGCATAGTGGCTTTGAGCTACTTGAACGCTTCTTCCTTCTGTTGCAGGTCCTAGTTTATTTCACGCAGGAGCGGGTCGCGTTGCACCTTGGTACATAAGTGCATAGCTGTTTCCAGTAATTGGGCACCCTGAGAAATCTGTCCTGTAATCACATTCGTGGCCACCGTAACTAGTTCAGCTCGCTGGGCCCGTACCTCTGGTGGTGTCTCTGGTTGGAACTTGGCCTGCAAGTCTGTGATCTATTATTTCATCTCCATTTTGATAGCTTGGATCTCAGACCTTGAGGCCCGTAATGCTGCAACCAACCCATCAATCTTGGCCTAGGGGGTGGTAGAAGCTGGAATATCTTTGAAGACGTCCGCACAAAGCCTACTAATGAGGTGTTCCAGCTCCGTCTGGTAGGTTTTGCACACATGGTCAGCGATATTCCCTTAGTACTTCTTACCAATGCGTAGTAGAGGGTTCGACCCTTCCATGGGGAGACCAGTAATTCGATGAATGAGCGCAGCATCGATGGCGATTAGATCCTGGTTCCATAAGTAACCATCATGGACCAGGGTGAGAAACTAACGTACCAGATGGTCCGTGATATTATAGTGGTCAAAGTGTGGCATCCTTAGTAGGTTTAAGAGCCCAGACCCTACCAATCCACGTACCCAGCACATGGGGACAATGTTTATCCAATCGTCTTCTTGTATTCTATCAAGATATAATTCGGGTGCCAACTCAGGGAAGGCCTCCAAATTGGCCAAGTCATGATCATCAAATTTCACCTCATGGAGCCTTCCAAAATATTTTCCAATGATGGGGACCTCACCTGGGGTCAGTGGCATCTGCAGGTAGGTACGCAGGCCATCGAGATACTTTGGTGTGCATGTGGAGGGCCTACAGGGCCGAACAAAGGGTGGTAGCCAATTGATTGGTTCGGCTACCAGGGCCTCTTCTTGTGAAGATAGAGGTCGCTTTATTGGGTTGGGAAAACGTCCCTGGGGCACCGTTCATGGGGAATTTGCATTTCACGGGGAAGTACGGGGCTTCAACCCAATCCATTTCTAGGGTTTCGTCGACCCCTGCACTTTTTATTTCCCCTTCTTCTTGGCTTGGCTCAACATATATATAACTTTCTTGGCTTATGGTTTGACTTACACTACTTCCTAGGATTATTTTTCCGTCAAGGTCACCGGTTCTGAGGCTTCAGTGGGATTAGTGGTCGCCATTCTTGTGCGAAAAATGAACTCCAGGTTGCTACTGTCAGAGGGTGTAGGATGCTCAGACATGAAAGGGACGCAATAGGCACATAAACTCTTATAGCACAAACTTGTTAAGGACAAACACACCAAGTATAAACTATTAAAGCGATACAAAACCATTTTCCAATCTATCCTTCTTCTTTTATAGTCGCGAGGATCGATCAACGGTTGGGTGAGCCTTACTTGGAACTTACCATCAAGTAAATGGTAAAAAATCTTTGGAAATCACCTCATTAAATGTCAGCCACCCGCTCCTTTCAATGGTAACTTTTGCCTTTTACCCGATTTTACTGTTCCAATGGATATTTTTCGCTCCTCCTGTGCGCCCAACACACCCCTGCGATCCTTGTGGAACTTCTGTGTGCCCAACACACCCCTGTGCTCCTAGCATACCCCCTGCACTCCTAGCACACCTCTGCACTTCCAGTGCACCCTCTACACTCTGAACATGCTCCTGCACCCCCCGCACACCCCTTTGGGCTTCCAAATATGTTGTCACGCCCTGTGCATATCATGGTCCTTACCTTCCCTGGTGGACGTACTCCACCCCATACAGCTACTCCGGCCATATAGTCATTTAATTCGATACAGTTTCAGTCAACTGCCATTGACATAGCCAGGTAACATATCGTCATGCAGGGTAGCTAATCGAACAGCTCCGCCATTTGTGACTTCCTTTATCATATAGGGACCGAGCCAGTGTTTATTGAACTTCCCTGGGTGTTTCATAAGCTGGCTATCATACAAGAGGACCAATTCTCCCTTCGCAAATGCCTTTTGTTGAATATGTCTATCATGTCATGCCTTATCCCGAGCCTTCTAAACCTGGTGATGGAAATTAGTAATGAAACGATCTTCTTCCAAAGCCACAAGCTGTTTTAAATGCTCCTCCATGATATCAGGCTCTACCATATTCGTAAAGGCTGCGATGTGCAGGCTAGGAACAATATATTCCATGGGCATAATGGCCTCCTTGCCATAAAACATCCTAAATGGTGTTTTCCCTGTCAAATTCTTACAGGTGGTTCGGTAGGCCCAAAGAATAGATGGGATGTGCACATCCTAGTCGCTACGATCAGCATTACAAACCTTAGCCAATGCTTTCTCCAATATTTTATTAAAAGGTTTGACTACTCTGTTTTCTTGGGGATGATACAAAGTGATTTTCACATGATGGATCTGAAATTCTTCCGTCAAGGCCTGTATTGTTTCATTAAAAAAATGCGTACCTCTCTCGCTCATCAAGATTTTCAAACATCCAAATCTGGTAAAAATATGCTCAAAGATGAAGTGCATAGAGGTATCCGCAGTGAAATCCTTCACCACTTGTGCTTCGGCCCACCTGGTTACCTAATCAGTGGCAGTTATAATGTAACGCGCACCTGTCTTCTTTCCAGGTGGGTTGATAAGTCCCACAAAATCGATGGCCCATTTGTCAAATGCTTGTAGGGCCATTTGTGGTTGAAGGGGCATTTCATCTCTGTGTGACGACCTTCTTGTTTGTTGGCATGTATCGCAAGCTTTACAATAGTCGTGAGAGTCATTATGCAGGGTAGGCCAACATAGTCTAACTCTCAAGATCTTTTGTTTCATTGCTTTCCCTGCGTAGTGACCTCCTGCTACCTCGTCGTGGGCTTCTGCCAAGATAGCATGCCAGTCATGCTCCAAAATGTACCTTCGCAGCACTTCATCAGCTCCCATCTTATATATATGACCTACGATGATGGTAAAATCTACAGCGCGGGTTACCAACTCTTTCTTCTATTGTACCGAATACTCTGTAGGTGCCATGCCTGTAGTCAAGAACTAAATGATGTCGGTGAAGTGCGCATCAACTGCCTTAATAGAAAACAACTGCACGTTAGGCAATCCTTCTTCCAGGTTGGTCGGTTCCTCGCCGCTCTCAATTCGGGACAAGTGATCTGGCCCAATGTTCAACTTACTCAGCTTGACAATGATCTCAAAGTTGTATTCCTGAAACAGTAGAAGCCATCGAAAGATTTCCCCCCCAAACACAGGCTTATTCACCAGGTACTTTAAATCCAAATGATCTGTAAACATTTTGAAGCATCCTCCTAACAGATAGTGTTGGTGCCTCTACAATGCATAGACCATGCCCAATCCCTCCCGCTCCATAATGGAATAGTTGAGCTCTGTACCAGAGAGTTTTCTACTAGCAAATGCAACTGGGTGATCAATGTCTCTGTCTCCAGGCTATGTAAGGACTGCTCCCAGGGCGATTCCTGATGCATCTACATGAACATGGAATACCTTCGCCCAATCAGGAAACATCCTTCTTAAGAATTTTTTCCATAGGCACTGTGATCAGTGTGTATCCTTGAATAAACTTCTTGTAGTAGCCTGTATGTCTGAGGATCGAACACAAATGTTTCTCCATTGTAGGTACTGCCAGATTTATGATAACATCGAATTTTGCAGGGTCAACCATCAACCCTTGTCATCAAACTATATGTTCGAGCAAGATTCCGACGGGTACATAGAATATGTGATTCTTGATATTCAAGGAAATTTGGTGTTTTCTACAGGCATCCAAAATCATGCGCAGGTTTGAGATATGCTTCTTCACTAAGTCGAAGACAGTCCAATCATCAAAATAAACCTCCAAAAATTTGTGTATGAACTCTTTGAACACTACGACTACTACTCGTGAAAATATGGCAGGGGCATTCTTGAGTCCAAACAGCATGACCGTATACTGAAAGGATCCCCATTTAGTAGCAAATGTAGCTTTTGTGCGATCTTCAGGTGAGATTTTGATTTGATGGTAGCCCAAGAACCCGTCAGTAAATGAGTACGCTTCCTGCCCTCCTATGCTATCAAGGATTTCATCTGGAAATGGTGTGGGAAAGGGATCATGCATGCATGCATCATTCAATTTGCACAAGTCCACAAAGATTTGTATCTCCCCCTTCATATTTTTCTTCTGAACCACCATCGGAATTACCTAGTCTGACTATTCGAATGGTTCGATGATACCTGTTGTGAGGATTTTATCAATTTCTTCCTTAACCTTTTTCTTATACTTAGGATTTAGTCGATAAGGGTGTTGCTTCACAAGGCACACATCTGGTTTTAACGTGATGCACATAACCCCTAGGTCCCCTGTGATCCCCTTAAGCTCCGAAACTTCATTGGTAATAAGTCTTGATATTCTATGAGAAGTTTAACAACTTTTCCTACTGTATCATCATTCCGGTAATCCAATATTTTAGCCAACTTAGGTTTCTCTTTCATACCAATGTTGACTTCTTGCAGCTTCAGAGGCTTAGTAACATCGATAGTTTGTAATGGGGGTCCAACAACTACGTGCTCTCCCTCCGATTCTAGGATAAAGACATTGCGCAAATCTTCATCGCACTCTTCTATTAGTATATTGCAGCAGTTGACAATATCCTGCATTTGCATTTCCCATGTTGGTGCCCCAAGTGCTGCATAAGGGTGTGATTCCTTAAATACGAAGGTATCTATATCTTGCGGAGCTTCTTCAAGCACCTTTGTTCCCCCTACTAACCCAAATGTTCCTAAAATTCATCCTTTAATGTTTCCCAGTCCCGGGTGTGCTGATTTAGCTCCGCATCTAAGTGCCATGCAGTGGGAATTGGTCCCAAGGCATTAATAAACAGGTGAACCCATTCTTCTGTAGTCTGGTCACACCATTTCTCCATCCAAGCGAACAAGTGGTTGCGCGGGTCCCTTGGCCCGAGGAATGTCTTTACGTGCAAGTGAACCGAAGGTTCAAATCGTAGGATCATCATATCCCGACACTATTCCCAGTCCTGGAATGCCCCCTTATGTGTATCCCACCACCTCGCAGGTGTTGCGTGCATGGATAGATTAAGGGCCCATAGCCTTCACTCTCTCGGAAACTCAGCTTCAAATGCTCGCAAAAAATCCTTAATATTACGAGAACCATAAAAGTAGGGTAGTTCTCTTACCTTAGAGGAGATGCATCGGAAGTCCTTGGTGATTCTAATACACCGTAGCGTAGATACATCATGTAACCAATTCTGCCAATTTTCCATCTCTCCGTCGGAGTAAGAGAAAAATTCGCTATCTTTTTCCCAGCAAAGTACACCATAGGCCATGGGATTGATCCAATATTCGTCCTGCGCAGTTAACTTATAGATATGATCCACATCCTCTTCTTCACGCACCGGCTCCGTATACCGTTCTCCTTCCGGAGGGTCTAATGGTACTATCACCCTCATACCTTCATTTTCAAACACCATGCTTATTTTCTTTAGGTTTTTTATACCTCCCATATCTATAGCCCATTGGTTGTGCAAAAGCTTCATACATGACTGTAAAAATGGTTTGACTTTGTCATCTACTTTGAGGTTTGTAGGGGCTTGAGAAGTAGATGCCTCATCCTTAGCAAAGTCTTGGCGAGCTACGACAAAGGTTTCCTTTTCCTTTTTTAGGTCCAAGCCTTCTTATTTGATGGCTGATTTTCGGGTAAGAGGCTCAGCCGCAGCTTTTTCTTCAGCTCCCCCAGTGGGCATGCCGCTGCATGTTATGACATTAATGCTCGGTCCTCCATCTTGAGGTTTTGCCTTAACCCTCTGTACATTCTGCGTAGGTGTCTACTACTTTTCCTGCATTTTTTTTATTAAAATGGGGCAGTCTTCAATCACATGATCCAGTTGTCTACACTATCTACAAAATTGTCTTGTAGGGTTTGGGAAGTCCCTCGCAAAGCGCCCTACCTCTCCGCAGTTATAGCAAATCAGTTGTCCTCTTCCCCTACTTGCGATTCCACCTCAGCCCCCTCCCCTGCTCCTAGCTGGGGAGCCACCTATGCTTGAGGGGGATCTTGGTGAAGAAGGGTCTGATTATACCCTATACAATTTTCCCTAGTCTATCATCAGATCATAAGTTTGACAGTTCTGCTCATCATGTCCTACTGAACGGTAAAATCAGCACCATTTAGTTTTGGGACATACACACCTGGATAGGGACAATGGTCAGTATCATGGAGGCCGACTACGCGACAATCATTGCACCACAACGCTGGTCCACTTGGTCTTGGCTGCAATGGACTAGGTCCCCTCGCCTGTAGGTAATCTGCCAGCAGCGGGCACTGATCCTTGGTATGGCCAGATACCCTACATCGTATGCACTATACTTCTGGGCTAGCTTCTTTCCCTCGGTCCTTTCGCAAGTTCTGGATCTCCATGTGCATCGCCTCCATCTGCACTTGGATTTGTTATACTCCCAACTGGGTATCATATCTTGGCGCAACTTCTAACTTCATAGCAATCTCCAAAGATTTTTCATTTGATTCAATGAACCATTCCTTGTGCTGTCTGTCATCATACATAAATTCCCCTTCCCTAATTACCTTCTTTAGTTGCTGGTCAACTTCCCATACAAACTCAGAGGGTCCTTGCTTGAAATATTTTAGATCATTCACTATCTGAGAGTAGGACTTAGGCTTATGAAACTGTTTTTTTAGAGCATTCTTAACCTCTTGAATGGCCACATTCGCATGGTGAGCTACGTATCCCATATACCAGTCCAGGGCTCTCCCTTCAATGGCAAGGGACAACTGTGCCCTTTTCACATCATCGCTAGCCACATTCTGCGCAGTCCATACTAAATCTGCGACAAACCAGAATTGATCCATATCTTCATCCTCCATGCCCTTTAAATTAGGTAGCTTCATGTGCGAGGCCATCTCATCTTCTGGTGGGGGTGGAGGTACGAGTGAGTTCTTACCCCTATTCTAGTTTGAAGGTGGTGTAGTTTGAGGGCTATGTGTAATTGAATCCCTTACTAGATTGTAGACAAATCTATCTCCTTCTTGATTAGTTCTGTAGTATTTACCACTTCGTGTTGTACCCTCGCTCTGATCGGAGATCATTCACTCTGTATGGCTGCACATAATGCCCTTTTCGCATAATAATATTTAATCAGTAATTGCAAGGTTTTCAGAAAATTACCCTGGAAACCCTTGAAGAACCTCCGTTATGCCTCAAAATAGGACACAAATTGATCGATTGTGAACTCTGTCACAAATCCTCCTAGCACACTATCTACCTAGTGATCTACCATACGAGTGATGGTGTTATCAGTCCTTTCTAACTACTGGATCAACTCTGGAGTCCATTGCGTGACCCGTTCGTCCTTCCAACATGTCTGGAAATCTACGAGCCTTGCGAGCCACTCCTGAAGCTAGGTCACAAATGTCACAAAGAAAATTTTGTAGAATTCTGTGAAAATTTACTTGTCCACTTCTCTGCTGTCAACTTTGCGTTGCGATTTTCTTTTACAACAAATTTATGAACCTGTTTTTCAAACCACTCTTCAATTTATTTCTTCTCAAGTCTCCAATGTTATCTTGGAATTACTCTATATCTCTCTCAAAATGATCCTAGTCCCGACAACAGAACCATTTGTTGGCTCGAGGGGTCCTGACCCAGGTTCAGAGGTTAAGGTTTGCAAACAAACCCCTATACTACTGGCCCTTTCGGTAGTGACTTGCTTGTGCAGGCCAAAGTCTCACCCGAAGTAGTATGGGAGGGTCCTAGAACCAAGTTTCCGCACCCTGAGAGAGAATAGGTAAGTCAAGCAGAGCCACGTTTGCAACCTATCGGGTTCACACAAGATAAGTCTATTCGTAGGTTTGTTAACAGTATAATCCACAGTATAACGGAGCTATTACGATGCACATATCTAGTCAATACCTTTGCATCCACGTGCGTATCAGCAGTTACCAGCACACCATATCATAACACATCATTAATAATAGATTAAAAATACACTTCATACCATAACACAGACAGATTCATAGCTAAACAATCAACACAACTGTATTTGTAGCTCCAACATATCCCAAAGGTTCGCATCAATAGTAACACATCAGATCAGATCACAGAGATACTTTAACTATATCCGCATATATTAGTATCAAAAACCTAGTAAAATCCAAACACAGCCTACGCACACAACCAACAGGATCCACACACAACAGGAGTGAGGATCTCCGTGCACATAGCCAGCATGAGTCCTTACCCGAACGACCCAACACAGATCTAACAATTCGCACTTAACATTAGACTTAATTCTTGCCTACCTTAAGGCTCAAAATGTTTATCTATTTATATCGACTTAGCCTACGCTTCCAATGTCTACCCTTGACCCATTACAATGCATTCAGGGCTTTGAACCACCCCAAAACCCCTACTCTAGACTAATTAAGACCAAAAATATACAAAATTGTACAAAATTCGCAACTTTAGGGGACCCTGTTCCAACAAGGAGAACATAATAGCTAGGTTTGGATGCCCTACTAAGATCATCATTGATAATGACAAGAATTTAAAATCAGCTAAGTCCATGAAATTTTTTCAGCACTATAATATCATTCTAGGACACTCCACTGCATATTACCCATAGGGGGATGGGTTGGCAGAGTCATCGAATAAGACACTGGTCAGGATTCAGAAAAATACCATCAGTGAAAACCAAAATAATTAGGACTCCCAGCTCAAGTTTTCACTATGAGGCAAATCACATCACCACTAAAAGATCCATAGGGAAGTCCCCTTATGAACTGGTGTATGGTAGAGCTACAGTCTTTCCTATTCAACTTGCATTACCCATGGCCCGATTTTTACAAGAAAGCGAGGAAGAACCAAATGACCTCGTCAGTAGAATGAATCAGTTGGTGGAACTGAATGAAACACGAGAGCAAGTAAACCCCAAACTAACAAAGTACCAGGAAAATATGAAAGGCTTATTTGATCAAAGAGCTAAGGACAAGGAAATCCAAGTAGGGGATTCAGTGCTGCGATGGGATGTCACGAGGTCAGACAAAGGGAAACATGGGAAGTTAAACCCCCTTTAGTTTGGTCCATTTAGGGTGGAAGAGGTCAAAAGCAATAATAATTTTTCACTGGAGAACTTAGAAGGATACGTACTTGAGGCTCCCATAAATGGGCAGTTCCTCAAGTTCTATTTTCATCACTAAAGTGGGTTAATCCATCCCACTGTATATATCATTCCACTGTCTATTCTCCATTTTGTTTCTTCCATTGTTTTCATCTTGCATTTCATATTCCATATCATCTTCCATTTCATCTTCCATTTTGCGCCCATTTGACTGTTGGTATAAAAAAATTTCTAATCAATATGCATTTGCGACTCCATGTGCCCAATAAAGCACAGGTATTCAGGTTTGCAGGTTCTGAATGCACTTAGAACAACACATTGCCCCCAGATGGAGCCAATGTTGGCCTGTGACCACAGTCAACATGGAGAAGTGATCCCTATAAGGAAATCATAGGGCAGAGATGTGAATGTTTAAGGGGAAGCCCAAGAAATTCAAGTGTAGGTCGGGTGGAAAGCCCCGCAGTCAAAAGAGAAAATTGCCGCGATCAAGGTATGATGATCCAAAGTTATGTTAATTTCCGCATCCCACAAACCATTACATATACTATACATTACATATAATATGTGTAATATCATTTACCGATCTTAACTCCTTACTTTAATAGCACTTTGCTCCCTACAAATTATAGTATCTACCCTCTACTTTCCCACAACTAAACTCTCCTGCTTGCGATCTGTGGGTGGTCCCACTTTCATCCTTCCACGTCACCTTCTCCTCACTGCACTCTATCGATCACAAAATGTAACGCTTACCTTCCACTTCTCCCATAGAAAACATCTGATCTGTGATTCTCAGGTGGCCCCACCTTTGTGTCACATCATCCATTCCCCACTCACTGCACATCGCTCCCCACAGCATTTAAATTTTACCTTCCGCTGCTCACATATAAAACCTGCGATTTGTGATCTATGGGCAGTCCCACCTCCATCCTTCCATGTCACCTTCCACTCACTGCACTCCATACATCCCAAACCATAACATTTACCCTCTGCTTCTTATCACAAAACACTTCTGACTGTGATCTGCAAGCAGGTCCCACTTTTGCCATGTCACCCATTCCCCGCTCATCGCACATCGCTCCCTACAAGATTTAACTCTTACCTTCCAATTGTGATTTACGATTCAAGTTGGGCCCCACCTCCTTTCCATGTCATAAATAGCCCCTTTGTGGCCTTTGTCTCACTCTTTCTAGTGTTAATCATCCTGATAGCCTCACCATTACTTCCGCCATCTCCCCTTCATCTCCGCTCTTTATCATACATCCGACAGTTCACGATCTATTTCGACTCCCCCCTCACCTTATGAAGGTTAAGGTGGGGGGGGGGGGATCGAAATGGTCGGGTTCGGCAATTTCTTTCGGTTCTACATGTTGGCCCATGGTGATTTCGCACCCCCCCATCCAATACCACAAACCATCCATGCCCCCCTCTGAAATTTTGTCTTTGGTTTTTGAAAATTAAAGCACAAGAATTGGTTTTTGGCAGAGCAACACAAATATCGTTTATTTAGTTGATCCAGGAAATCTCCGCTAAAGAGCAAGGAACACGCAACACAACTGGTCGTTTCATTACGGTTAAGGCGAATCATGAAAACGAGGGAGTGGAGGCCTTCCGACAGCGGATGAAATCAAGTAGTGGAAACCAGACTGCCCACCCGTTCACTACCACTCCTCACCATCCCCATGGAAGATTCCAGGATTTGGCCTATGCGACCCATAATTTTGTTTCTTTTTACTTATTGATTATGATGTTTTGTTGGTGAAATCCCAATTTCACCTAATTTTGTTTTGATTTTCTGTTACAGGAGTGATTCTTTGATGCACGATCTAATAGTTTGTTATGATATTTTAATTTTGACATGTCTGGGCCGATCATGAATGTTTATTCAATCGTATACCATCAAAGGGAACTCTATATATAGAGATTTCATAGATGAAACAAAGGTTTTGAATTTTGGAGAAGCTTTGATGTAGTTCTGTGTAACTGTGCTCTATATGCTATGAGATACATATTTGGGAGAGTTGTTTTGAAGTTAATATGATACAATGTTGTTTATTTGGATTCCAAATGGGGCAATGAGTAGTATGTATCTATTTTCCCTTTCTTTATCAGTATTCTCCTGTCTATGTATAATCATCTTTTCATGCTCTGCTGCTATGGATGATTCTTGTATTGTAGCTGCCGGTGGTATGCATTTCTATTCACGAATTTGTTTTATGTATAATGCTCATGTGTTAAACTTGCTACACTTCCTTAATTCACGCTCCACGAATCCCTACTATTAGTCATAATTCACTTACATCCGTTTCCTTTGATTTCATGGGAGACAAATTATTAATAATTTTAATCCTGTCCCTTGTGGATTCCTCCTCCATTCCTTCTCAACACCTTTGCATATTTTGAAAGTATTTTCTCATTGTTTCAGACTTGGCCCATTTGAAAAGCCACTAAGACATACAACCTCTTTAGCCCTCTCATAATATAGGGTAATTTACATGAATCAGAATCCAAGGTCTTATCCATTCTTGAACCACCAAAACCATTATTTTTCTTGATCCATATTCTGTCAGAGGCACCTATACAATTGTCCCAATTTAACCTTTGACTTTAAGATGTCCTAGGCACTGATATTTTTCACATTTATGATGTGGGCTCAAGGGTGTGAGGGTTCCACAAGTATAATAAAAGTGTGAGGGCATCCATGGAGATCATTCTGGATTATTATTATTTTCTTGTCGTTCACGACTTGAGCACGCTTGAGCTGTTTATTCATGTCTGCAGTGTTTTTTAGCACAAGGGTGTCTCCTAGTGGAGATCCCAACCTCATCCTTGGGGGACTTCAAGTGCCTACTCAAGAGAGGATTCTTGTTGTCCATGTGAGCTGATCTCATCATCTGGAATTCAGGCTAGTTATAGACCCTCTAGTGCTGCGCAGTCACTCAGTGACTTACGCAGTCCCGTAGAAAAGTTCATTAGAAGAGGGTGAAATTCCACAAAATTTCTTCTTGGAATCCATTGAAGGGATCAACCCTTCAATAGTTGGTATTGGGAGTAATTGCAGCTATTATATCTTTCAGTTTAGCCCATAGTTCTGCATATCCAATAGTTATTCATTGTAAACCCTAGGAGGGTGATTTTTCGAGGTCAGTTAATCTAGAAATCCTTTATGGGTTATTATGGGTTTTTGCCATAGATTCTAGATTCTAAATCCCAGATTTTTCTTAGCATCAAAGAATCCTCATCTCGTAGCCCTATTCACCCAACATCATAATTTCCAGCAGGGCAGTGTAGATGAAGAGCTCCAACAGCACAGCAGAGAGCAGTGTTTTCAATGGGAGAGCTTGAGGCCATTCTAGCCTGCTTTTTTTGGCTTGAGTGTTATCTATTTTGAAGCATTATTGTATTATTTTCACCTCCATATTAATAAATTGGTTCAGTTGTTCTATCTATGTTTATGGTATTTTCAATTTATTTCCATTTTGTTGTAGTTTATAGTTTATTTTGTTTTGTATTATTGTCTTTTCCTATTTGGAATATTACATGAAGTCTACAAAAGAGGGTCTGCCAAAGTTGAGGCAATGAGGATTCCTCAACAAAGGAATGAGGATCATAGTATTTTTATTGATATAGACTGACACCAGGGATGATTATGGATGAATAAGGGGATTGGTGGACTCATTAATTCCCTTTTCAAAGCATAAAATGCAAGTTTTACTTGGAAGCAACTGAAACAATTACCAAGGGGATGGTAAATTTTACTTCAGACAAAGGATTTTAAAAGACTGGTGAGGATAGCGAGAGGTAAAATTTGAATAAAATGGGATGAATGTGATGCATGAATGGATAATATATTGTAACAATACTTAATGGTACTCTAACAAACTCCATGGATGCAGGGGTGACTCATCTTTGATGCTATGAACCAAGGTGACTCTATGATGTTGCCACATGGAAAAGGACCAAAGAGGACCATAAAATCATGATTAAATAATGGTTACTCATGAAAAACTCAACACATAAGTTGACAAGTGTAAAGGCGAAGTGGTACTAGAGTACAAGTGACTAATACGAAGAGATTCGATTTTAATAGGTGGCAAAGTGAGACTTCATAGCAAAAATGGCTTCCTAATGAAGTTTAAAATTACAAAAAATGAAGAGAGACCCATTATATATCTCAATGAGAGATTTCCAACGGTTTAAATGGGTCATCAAACTAAGCCACGATTTTCTCGTAATGGAGAATGGAGAAAATAGGTTTTTTCTGATAAAAGAACTTCTTGACTCCAAATCCAATTCATTTTCACAATGAGCTATTGGATAATTTGGAGAGGGGGAAAAGGCCCTAAAACTTGGTGATAATGTAGTGAACAAATCGGCTGGTGGATTTTAGTTCTATAATTTTTAGGAAGGTGGCCTTGTCTAAAAAATGGCCTTAATGCTTCTTGTAAACGATGTGTCTTGGTGAAGAATCAAGGTAAAAATAATAGGAGAATGAACTACTATAGGAGGTCTAGAATCATACCCACCCACCAAGTCAAACATGGGGACACAATGCTAAGTGTGGCATCATATAAAGTAGAATGTTTAATGTATTGTATGAATCATCTACGATATGCGATGTATATATGGATCACTCGAGAGGCCCGTAGGACAAACTATCCAAGGAATGAAATGATAATCGACCATACCTGGATCATTGAGGTCTAGGTAGAGACTGATATTAATCTAGTGAGAAGGTATGAATAGGGACATCATGCCCCCAAGAATGATATACTTCCCACCAACATATGATTTTGGAGGGGATTGATCAGGTATGAAAAGGTGGGAATGATGCTCCAAACTAGATGAAGTTTTGGAGCACAATTGTGTTCTAGGTGCTCAAATAATGGATTCAAGCATTCGACCTGATTGGCATGACATCCTCTAGAGGATGATGAGTGGATGTAGGGGCATGGGTGCCCCCAAATTTTGTATATATGGCTATAGGATGATATGAACATTCCAAATGTATTTAAACTTGTGGAATCTAAACACTTTATTGGATGTACATAATATGGTTATGCACATTATTGTGGCATTTCCATTTGTTGTTTATGGTTGCCTTATTTTGGGAAGAAAGAATGGGGGATGCAGTAGGAGAATGAAAATGATGGATAACCAATCTCGCTTGTTATTTCATATATGACTCAAATGGACTGAATTTTTGGGTTCATATATATGGTGTCACCATACGAAAGAGTGGCTTTGAATATAATGAATTCATCCTCACCTAGATGATACAGTGGTTGAAAAACAACAATGTTTAAGGGACTGGGTTGTTAATGTAAGATATAGGAATGATGAAGTGGATCATCCCCATGGTGATTTGGAGTGATATGGGACTCTAGAAGTGCTTCAGGGTGGGGAAGAATAATTGTACTAGAGTCAACACTACCATATGCACCAAGAGGTTTGGGGAGAATTACTTCTCCTGGACTCTCATTAATGGTTGTCCCCTTACCTAAACATTGTGTGGAAATGGAATGGCCACAAGGTGGATATGGTTCAAATTATTGGGTTAGAAGTAAGGGTTTTATGAACCAATAATCATCATGGGATACATGGTTCACATACACAATGTCTACTCTGGTATATTGATGACAAGTGGATACAAGGTTCACCGATGTTGAGACCAAAGTGTCTTCAGAGGATGGTTCTAAAGAAGCACAATCCTAAACTCCTAGGGAGTTTGAGTAAGTTGATACCATGGATGGTGACATGTAGAGAATGGGTGTTGAATTATCCATCATCTTGACATCAATGTTGGGTGTGGAGCCTGGTCATATTCTTTACCTTGTATCATAGCGTTGGACCCATGTTCTTGACAGGGCGACAACGCTGACCGTAATTAAATGCTTCCTGGGGGGGTCTAGGGGGGGCGACTATGACTTTATGGAGCCGCCGCCCCCCCCCCCCCCCCCCCCCTTGGCGAGGGTTTCAGGGGTAGCACCCTCAAAGCTAAAAACATATGTAAAATTGCCTTGTAAAAGTATTGTAATTTCTAGCTAATCTGGGCCATTCATTAGGCGGATGATATGACAGTAGAATTTATGTTTAACTTATGTTTTTTTTCCCTAGAAGGCAACCGCTCATTTTGTATGAGGGTATTGTATTGCGACTGTGTATTTCATGTGTATTCTCAGAGCGATAAATAGATAGGGAGACTGTGAGAGAGAGCAGAAGATATTACAACAGATCTATTGTAGATTGTTTCTCTTCATTTTTTTGGATAGTAGAAAGGAAGGATTGGCTGTTCAGGGTGGACATAACCCAAACTGGGTGAACCACGTATATCTGTGTCTCTATGGTTTTATATGTTTTTTGTGTTTGTGTTTCCACATATTTTATGTGTTGCATTGCTCTGTAATATGTATCAAAGTCAAAGGTCTATTTGGCTGATAAACTCACAGGAAAGAAGGGTTCCTGGTTCGATTGGGAGCAATGGCGGAAGATGGTAAGTTTAGGGTCAATAAATTTAACAGCCAAAACTTCCCACTGTGGAAGATGCAGATGGAATATTATCTGTATTAGAAAGATCTTCACCTACCATTGAGCGGAAAAATAAAGAAGCCGTCGATAATGACAGATGCAGAATGGGAGATTCTCTATATAAATTCACTTGGAATAGTAAAATTGTGCCTCGCGGCATCAGTAGCCTTCAATATTTTGAAGGAAACAACAATAGAGGGTTTGATTAAGGCACTGCTGAAATTATATGAAAAACCATCGACCTCAAACAAGGTATTTCTTATGAAACATTTATTTAATATGAAGATTTCGGAAGGTGGATTTGTTGCAGACAATTTAAATGATTTTAATACGGTTAGTAGTCAGTTAAGTTTTGTAGGGGTAAAATTTGATGATGAAGTTAGGGCTCTGTTATTTCTGTGCTCATTTCTAGAAAGTTGGAATGGTCTAATTATGGCCATTAGTAACTCTGTCTCTGAATCTAGTACTTTAAAGTTTGATGATTTTTTCGATGCTATCCTTAGCAAGGAAATGAAACGGAAAAGCTCAGGTGAGACATCAGGTAATTATTTGAGTGTAGAGACTAGGGGAAGAAAAATGGAAAGAGGAAAGAGCTCAACATATCGCAGTCAATCAAGGAAAGTTAGATCCAAGTCTAGATCAGGGATAGTGTGATGGAAATGCGGAAAGAAAGGACACCTGAAGAAAGACTGTACATCTCGGAAGGGAAAAGAAGGAGACACACAACAAGAAAGAAATATTGAAGAAAATGTGACAGGTGATGTGTTACAAGATGCTTTGATTCTTTCTTTAGAAAATGTTACTGATTCCTGGGTGGTATATTCAGGGGCCTCATTCCATGCCACACCTAATAAGAAATATTTTCATGACTATGTTCAAGGAGATTTTGGACAAGTTCGTTTGGGTAAAGTTAGGAAAAAAAACAGAATGGAAACCAATGGTTATTAAAGGAGGTAAGGAATGTTCCAAATTTGAAGAAAAATATGATTTCAACAGGGCAGTTAGGTGGTGAAGATTGTGTGACAAATTTCACATATAAAACTTGGAAGGGCACCAAAGGAGCCCTCTTAATAGAAAAAGGTGAAAAGGTTGGTACATTGTATTTATGCAATGGTATTTCTAACTCTGTTAATGTTTTAACTTCCAAAGGAGAAGATTCAACATTATGGCATCATAGGCTCAGACACATGAGTGAGAAGGGGATGAAGATTCTTCACTCAATAAATTTGTTGTCGGGTTTGAAGAATATTGATTTGGATTTCTGTGAGAATTGTATTTATGGAAAACAGAAGAGAGTTAGATTTCTTAGAGTTGGGAAAGAAAATAGGAGCGAAAAATTAGACCTTGTGCATACATATGTATGGGGACCTGCTCAAGTATCGTCTCTCGGTGGCTCTCGTTATTATGTTACTTTTATTGATGATGCCACTAGAAAAACTTGGATTCATTGTATTCAGAATAAATCTGATGTATTTGATAATTTCAAGAAATGGAAACCTTTGGTTGAGATTGATATAGGAAAGAAGTTGAAGTGTTTGAGATCATACAATGGAGGTGAATATTGCATCAAAGAGTTTGATAGGTACTATTCAGAGCATGGAATTCGCAGAGAGAAGACAGTTCCAAGAACACCACAAGAAAATGGTGTGTCAAAAAAGATCAACAGAACAATCACGGAGTGTGCAAGGTGCATGAGATTGCATGCAGGATTTCCTTTACAATTTTTGGAATATGTTTTAGATAATTTTGTTTATCTAATAAATAGAGGGCCTTCAAGCTCCTTGTATGGTTGTATTCCAGAGGAGGCATGGATAGGTAAAAAGGTAAACTACTCTTTTTTAAAGCCTTTCGGTTGTGAGGCCTTTGTCCATATTAAGAAAGAAAATAGAACAAAGCTTGAGGCAAAATCAAAGAAATGTAACTTTATTGGATATGGTGTTAATGATTTTGTTTATTGCTTATATGATTATGAAAATCACAAAATAATTAGGAGCAGAGATGTAATATTCAATGAAAAGGTCTTGTATAAGAATTAGTTGTAGGAAAAGAAACAGGGAAAAGAAAACAAAGAATACAAAGTTCTTGATGAGATCACAGAAAAAGTAAAGGTGCCTGAAAATAATAATAATCAACAACCACAACAAGAAAAACCACCACAACAGCAACAGGCACCTCAAACACCTAAAAGTGGTGTCAGAAGATCTACTAGGATAAGTAGACCCCTTGAACGATACTCTCCTTCATTATATTATTTATTGTTGACTGATTCTGGTGAACCCAAATGTTATGAAGATGCAATGTAGGTTGAAACCAAGAAGAAGTGGGAGCTAGCCATGAAAGAAGATATGGAATCCTTAATACATAACCATAATTGGGACTTAGTCAGGTTGCCTGTAGGTAAAAAAAAATTGCAGAATAAATGGGTTTACAGGCTGAAGGAAGATGATGGAGGAAAACAAAGGTACAAAGCTAGACTTGTGGTGAAGGGGTTTGCACAGAATAAAGGTATGGATTTTGATGAAATATTTTCTCCTATTGTTAAGATGACTTCAATCATAACTATTTTAAGTATTGTTGCAGCAGAATATTTGCATCTTGAACATTTAGATTTAAAGACAACATTTATCCATTGAGATTTCGAGGAAGAGATCTATATGCAGCAACCAGAAGGATATGAGGTCAAAGGGAAAGAAAAATTAGTGTGTAGGTTAAAGAAGAGCTTGTATGGATTAAAACAGGCTCCAAGGCAGTGGTATCTAAATTTTGACAAGTTTATCTCTGAATAAGGTTATACTAGATGTCACTCTCATCATTGTGTTTATATGAAAAATAAAAGATGGCAGCTATGTTATATTGTTATTGTATGTAGATGACATGCTTGTTGCAAGTTCTAACATGCAGGAAATAAATGTGGTCAAAATAAAATTGGAAAATTCATTTTCAATGAAGGATTTGGGAGCTGCAAACAAATCCTTGGTATGATAATAACTAGAGACAGGAAAAATCGCAAATTAACATTGTCCCAAAATGAGTACATACAAAAGGTGTTGAAAAGATTTAATATGCATAATGAAAAACCAATTAGTACACCTTTTTCTAGCCATTTCAAACTTAGTAAGGAGATGTGCCCCAAAACCCAAAAAAAAATGGATTCTATGTCTAAAGTTCCATATGCATCAGCATTTGGAAGCTTAATGTATGCAATGGTCTGCACAAGGCCTGATATTGCACATGCAGTGGGATTTGTAAGTAGGTACATGAACAATCCAGGAAAAGAACGTTGGATGGCAGTGAAATGGATTCTCAGATATTTGAGAGGTACCACAAATCAAGCATTATGCCTTGGTGGTTCAAACATTGCTCTACAAGGATATGTTGATGTAGATATGGCAGGTGGTAGAGATAATAGGAGGATCACTATAGGTATGTATTTATTGTAGGTGGAACAGCTGTCATTTTGGTTTCAAAAATCCAAAGTGTTGTTGCACTTTCAACAACGGAAGCATAGTATGTTGCTGCTACAGAGGCTAGTAAAGAAATGATTTGGTTGAACTCAACATTTCATTACAGAAATAAAGACATACAACTCAAGTACCATTTCATACGGTCAGTGTTGGAATATGGACAGTTGAAGCTGGAAAAGATACACACTAGCCAGAATCCTGCAGATATGCTAACAAAAGTTGTAACCAAGGAGAAACTAAGATTCTTCTCAGTTTCAATTGGTCTTCAAGTATGATGATGAAGATGAGAAACATCTAGGTCCAAAGTGGAGTCATTGTCCAACAAATGAAGCAGCAGTGGAGTTGATACAATCAGTCTCCAAGTGGGAGATTGTTGGGTGTGGAGCCTGATTATCTTCTTTACTTTGTATCACAGTGTTGGACCCCTGTTCTTGACGGGGTGACAACGCTGCCCGTAATTAAACGCTGCCTGGGGGATCCGGGGAGGGGGGGGGGGCGACTGCCCCTGAAGCTAAAAAGAGATGTAAAATTTCCTCGTACAATTATTGTAATTTCTAGTCAATACAGGTTTTTCATTAGGTAGATGATCTAACAGTAGAAGTTATGTTCAACTTAGGGGCTTTTCCCCTAGAAGGAAACCCATTTTTTGTATGAGGTTATCATATTGTTTCTGTGTACTGTATGTGTAGTCTCATAGCGAGAAACATATAGGGATACTGTGAGAGAGAACAGAGGATGTTACATCGGATTTGTTGTAGGTTGTGTATCTTCATTTTGATAGAAATGAAGGACTGGATGTTTAGGGTGGACGTAGCCCAAACTGGGTGAACCACGTATATCTATGTCTCTCTGGTTTTATATGTTTTTTTTGTTTGTGTTTTTGCATATTTTATGTGTTTCATTACTTTGTAATATATAATTTTTCTAACAATCAAGAGGGGGAATCACAATAGTAGGTTGAGAAGCCTCCTGTCCTGGCGAAGAATTGGTACCAGGACCTGCAAGTGGATAAGAAAGATAGTCCCCATAAGCAACACCGGTTTCACTAAGAACATGAAGCATATCACGAAAGTATTTGAGACGAGGACAATTATGGGTATAATTTTCGTACGTATTGAACAAGGCACAAGTGTGATTCATGTGTAACGACTTATTCTTCTTGTAAGACTGAGGTAAATTTACTTGCACCTCAAGAATTTTGGGGTCAAGTTGAGTATCAGAAACCTTGATTTTAACATGGGGGAGTTCAGGATAATTATTGGTGGCATAATCAAGAACATCATAGAAATAAAATGGAGTAGGCTTCACTGGTTTTGAAGAATTGGGTCTCCTTGTCTTTGTCCCCCTTTTTTTTGGGCTCCCCCCCCCTCACCAAATGATTTCAGAACAAGAGTAGATTCCCGTTGAGGTTGTTGTGAAATTGAAGGAAAGGACGAGGAGGTAGGAACAGTTTGAACTAGAGTCAAATCCATGTAAGGTTTGAGCTATTCAAGAGGAGTGTTTGCAGGAGGGCCAATTTTCTAGACTGCGATCCCTAAATTCATTCTAGGAAGACTCAACATATCCATTACAAGAGTAGAAAAAAAATTCTTGGTAGCGGGAATAAGAAAGGTATCTGACCGAATGAGTAATGACCTGGAGAAAATACTCCAGAGAGAGGATGGACTAGAGGGACACCACTTGAAGAGAATTGGCATGGAGTAATTGTTTCTAAAGGATGATATGATTCTTGAGTAGCGAATTGTTGGAGAGTTGACTGCTAGGAAGACATGCTATATTTCCAGTTGGAAATCCGTTACCCTTGAAGCATGCAAAAAATTTAAGAGCTAGGCTCAGAGAAAACATGCTGTGGGCCATAATAAGCCCCAAGAAACATGGAATATTTATAGATTCCAGGGGAAACATCAATAAAGGTAGGAGTGGTATTATTGCCTGTCATTGATGAGATAGTGGTCTGAGGAGAGGTCAGGGACTAAGGGTCATAGTAAGTAAGTTGATTGATAGTGATGCTATTTTCATTATGAGGAATGAAAATATTATGAAAGACAAAGGATGTGATAACTGACATGGCTTATGAGTAACTACGACCAAGAAGGATGTTATAATCTAAAGGGGCATCGATGAATTTGATATCAATCAAGACCGTCTTTCCAACAAAAATGATGGGGAAATTATGATATAAACCAAAAGGTTGCGAGGAAATACCATCCCAATCACGTAGAGTGAAAGTGGATGGTGATAGGTTAGGGAAACCAAGTTGATCCCAAACCCTAGTGGTCATCACACAATTGGAGGCACCTTCCTCGATTATACAACATTGAACAATGGCATTTTTATTGAGATTGGTATATGAAAATCAAAAAATGAATGGAGATGAGGATGTTCTGCTTTATCAACATCAAATACAATCAAATGATCATCAAAAGGATTTGAAGTTCTCATAGCAGATAGTAGAGATTTTTTATGGGAACCTATGGAGAATTTCCATCATTGAAGTTTTTAGTGTTAGTATTTGCATCCTGCCATCAGTGATCAAAATCCTCTTTTCATATCATTTTAGGAGTCCCACTCAGAAATGTTTTATCATTTCATTAGGTAATGCAAAAATTTACTCACTGATGGCAACCCTAGTAAAAAATATTCACTCTTCCTCAAAAATTCATACTTGCTAGCCCACCTTCATGTCTTGCTGAACATACTTCATTCATGAAAGTCCATTTCACCATGTCATTATGTCATTTAGGTCACCATGAAATCTGGTCATTCAAGGTATTCATTAGGTCTCTAGGTTTTCATTTTCCAAGGTCCAATAAAACACCATTTCATTGCATAAGGTCGGAAAAAGTATGAGAGTGATCCAAATAATATCCCTTTACCATACAAAGAGGATTTTCAAGCATGTAAAAATGGTTTCCAAAGTTGTAATTTTGATTTCAAGTGTGAATTTCATTCCAAAATGTAATTTTATTCCAAAAAACAAAGATGTAATTTTATTTTATTTATGTAATTTTATGTCCATATGTAATAAGTACTCAATTTCCCAAAGCTTCCAAATTAGTTCCATCTGCCAAACACATCAAACTTCAAAGTATGAATATTTCCTACAACATGATCAATTTGCAAAGCAAACAAGACAAAGTTAAAAAGTATTTTGCAAGGTTTTAAAGTTGAAATTGAACATTGCAAAAGTGGGTTTTAAAATCATCAAAATCAAATCCCACAAAGTATTTAAACCCAAAGAAAATAAATTCAAACTTCATTTTCTCTTGCCATCATCGAGTAATATCAACAAAAGCACGATTTCCAAATTTAGGGGGAAAATTTTGAAAAACAGAGGCAGCGCTACGCTCCTGGCAGAAGGAGGGTGCTCTTGTGTATTATGCTACGCTCCTGGAAAAGAGAGGACACACCTATGTTGTGCATTGCACGCATGCCCGAAAACACTTAGGGAGCTCCAAAATACATGACATCGCTCTCAAAATTCAGCAACGATGCTCTACAGCCTCCAATAATCAAGTAATCCACAATTGCACCATCCCTCTTCTTATCAAGTCGATTTTGTGGTGTTTGAAATTTTTTAAAATATTTGGTGCCTATTTTGAGCTTGAAACCATAGTACCACTATCAAATCCCTAATTACATTTCAATTTCACTCCCTAGAACTTCCATTCCCTTCCCATATCATAATTGACCTTTCCCAAAACCCCTATATCATAATCCCCTTTCCCTAAGCCCTTTTCCTTTGAAACCCTTAAGACCTGGGTGCTTCATTTGCATAGGCTCCCAAATCCCTAACATGTAATTAAATCCCCTATCCTAAATCCCTTATCATTACTACTCCCTGTCACCTCCCTCATTTCATAAACCCCTTCCCGCATATCCCTAAATTTCCCCATCCCATTCCCACTTCCTAAAACTCATTTTTCATTATCATTCCATATCCATATGGTTTTCACACTAAGACACCTATGAAAGAAGAATAGAAGAAAAACTAAAATGAGGGAGAAGAAAGAAAGGAGAGGAGGCCAAAAAAAGGAGGGAGAATCCTTAGACTTGAGCCAACAAATACCAGGGAACTCATGGCATCTCCCATGACTGTGACATGTTTTAAGCACGTAGGATGTTTTGAATTCCATGAGAAAATACAAAGGGTCCAATGCCATCCTATTTTGAGCAGACTATTCATCTCCAATCTCCATGACAACCAAGTAACCCTTAATGGTGTCACTTTCACTGTGTCCACTACCATCATATCAGCTGCCACTAGAATCCCAAATTTTGGGGAAAAATGGTTGAATAAAAAAGACTTGGAGGAGAATTACTTTGAGCCATACATAAAACCTAGGTACAAGAATGAAAGAAAGAGGATTTTTCCTTTCTCTTACCTCCTAGAGAGATATGCCTGCATGATGAAAATCATCATGAAATACTTCTCTTGTGAAGGCAGGTTTTCTAGAATTTACACCTATCATATCTGACTACTCATGCACTTCAAAAGGGTCAAAATGATCAACATACGTTATTAACTCTTCTGGAGCATTGACAAGATGGCTTGTCCAAAAGAGAGAATATGAGCACCAAATGAATAGTCTTTTTCACCACTCCCTCATCAAGATCATAGTCCTCCATCACCTCAAACAACTGAACATTTCATGGAGTACTTTCATAGCTAATGACATATTCACTAATCCATCTATTCAGCATGCACAAAATGTGCCTTCATCATCTCATCCTTCCAGATCCATTCCTCCATCTCAGCCCAAAATTCATGCATCATCATAAAATCCGTCTCCTTCACCCATTTCACCACCATCATCTCCATTTCACATTGAGAATGGGTCACCTAGTAGAGTTGAGATCAATGATCCTCAACAGACTAAGCGGGATGAGATAGAGCCATTGGATAAAACAAACTAGAGAGGTCACAAGCATGTGTTTTCTCCACAGACAGTGGAAGGGGTCTTGCCTTCTACATCGACAAAACAGGTATACAAAGGGAAGCAAAAGATGACAGAGGCAGAGATTCAAGTAGAGATCAGACATGAAGAAGAGGACCTCCATGAGACATAATAGGAATTTGACCTTGTTGACCTAGATGAGAATGATGATGATGATATCACTAGCATAATCATCAAGGAGAAAGAAGCTAAGATTAAGGAGCTACAAACTAATATTGATAGGTCTAAATTTGTCATTAACTTTCTTGAGTAGGGGAACCAACAACTAAAGGCCAAACATGTCATTGATGAAGTGAAATTCATCAAAGCTCAAAGAGAGGTAGAAAGAGCTAAAGTATTGCTTGAAGAGACACTAGAAACATATTGTGCAAAAGAGGAACCAGAAGAACAAGTGCCAAGGATAAGACCTAGGACTAGAGGGCTGAAAAGAGCTCTAGAACTAGAGAGGTAAAAGGAGCCTAAGCTTGCTAATCAACTCACTTTGAATGAACAATTTGCAGTAGTAATCAATGAGAATTGGGAGAAATGGCTCGAAAGAGCTAACCAACACCTAGAGAAGCTTCTAGAGAAGGAAAATAGAGATAATGATATATTGGGATAGAGGGCCAAGCACTATGCCAAGAAAACCAAAATTGCAAGGTCAAAACTTAAACAAGCCAATGCAAAAATTGAAACCTTGACCATGTAAGAAGAGAAAAGGAGGATTGACATACTAGCTAAAGCCTCACTCCATGCCTAACCACATCATCAACAACTGATTAGCATATTTTGAAAACTTTTTGGATCAATTTTTAAATTTTTTAAGTTTCTATGTATTCTTAGGCAGTCTTGTGACAATTGAACTGTCAGGGGCGTAATGCCATAGGCATTGCGATCTTGTTTGAGGAACTTTTTGGCCAAATGAAGACCACCAACAGATGAAAAATGATGAACAAGTTCCAGAAAACAACTTTTCTAGGCTTATTTTGGACAAAAGGAAGGTGAAAAGGTGAAAAAACACACAAAAAATTAATGTTCTGCCTCGTTTTTTGCCTTGGCGCTGCGTGCCTGAACAACTATGGGAGAATCAATTTTTGACAAGAAAAATAAACTCCATTCTGCAACATAAAGACATATCTGGAAACTAGACTAGATAGGAATTCCAAAAAGCCATCCCGAGCCCAATTTGGACACTGGGAAGGCCTCCAAAAGTGGTTTGCAACATGGAGGGATCTCATGGCAAAGAGAGGGCGTGCCTGGCACAAAAATGGCGCGCTTGAAAAATGTCCAATATTTTTCAATTTTCACTGCATTTTTTACTTTTATCTTGGGAAATGATGATTTTACCTATGTAATTGATGAAAATAAATGTAAATATGATGTGGATAAGTTATCTGGGGTAAATACATTGGTTAAATGTCATCATGAAGTCAAATGAATAATTTTCATTGTAATTAGGGAGGAGTCACTTGTACCTCCCTACACTTCAGCTATCAGCTCAGATTTTTGTGGATCTCTTCCTCAACTAAGGAATTAAACCCCTGAGGATGAGAGAAAGTTGTTTTGAGGCCTATATCATGTCATTTTTCAGTCATTTCATAGGTAGGAATCAGTTGGATGTTGGCATATTGATCAAAGACTTTATTGTAATAATTTTGGCAGGAGCTAAATAAAAGTGTTGCAGCTATTTCTTTGGGATATCTGTGGTATGGTTGTCTACAATTGTTTCTTCTCTTGTTTCATTTGTAGGAATTTATTGTTGGCCCATTTTCCATTTTATTTCTATTATACGATAACTTTCAAGTTAGAGAAACAAAATTCATCTCACATGCTCTGTTTTGGGAAAGTTTTCATAGCTTGTTCATCTTTCTTTCAGTTTAGAAAGAATTCATCTTTCATGCTCCTCCTAGCTCCTCACCTATCTGAATCATTCCATCCCAAGAACCCTAATGTGCTAGCCTTCCTACCTACCTTGCCCCATTGAATGGATGGTAACCCTAATCCTATTTTCCTTGACCTAGGCTCTTTGACCTAATATCCCCATCCAGCACCCCATCAAATCAAATCAAAACCCCTAAATTCATACCTATCCTTAAACCCTAATTTATCCAACCCTCTTTGTTGTGACCTTGTGGAGAGATCCCTCTCTAGTTTGGTAGGGCTAGATGCCAAGCCAAAATATTGGTCTGTGGTTACCTCCATTGGGGTTTCTTCTTCAGCCTTAGAAATATGGAGAAGTGATAACAAACGTGGCAGTAAGAGATTGCACCAAGTCATCTACTATACTATATGTGTGGGCAGATTTATAAGAAGAAATTCCTCAACGTAATGGTCCTTTGGTGATCTTGGGGTGAAATTTTACCTTAGAATGAGGGATCTGCAAGGTACCATTTGGTGATGACAAAGGATCAGTGGAACTTTTGGGTTGAGAATCAATCATTGACTTATAAGGAGGATTGTAATACTAGCACGAATGAGTATGAAGATTGATTTATTTGGAATTAATCATGAGAATATATTAATTTACATTCCTAGGTTGCAAAGGTTGGGGGGTTGGAGGATTCTGTGCGGGTTGGGAGGCCACATATCCTTGATGAGGGAATGGATTGGTAAGCACTACCAGTTGTGAAGAAGAAGGAGGGGGTTGAGCAATGTTTTGCGGAGCTATAGAGGAAGTTGCTTGAGCTTCCCATGGCCGATGAATCTAAGGGATAAGGATATATTCATGAGTATAATGGCCATAAGTCCTGCAACAAGTACAAGGTTTATTAGTTCGAAGAGCCTCATTTTGCTTGGGTTGTCTGCCCTGTTGTTGGGTTGCGATATTGGACTAGTCACCCCTATTGGAATTAGGTTGTCTACCTTGGTTTCCTTTATTACCTTGAGATGGTTGGTTCTGGTTACCTTTACCCTTGTTCCTTCTCTTGGGGATGGGGGGAATGGTAGCACTTTTCTGAGCATATACTTGACTCTATGGAGGTGGTTGTTGTTGTGACATAGGTGGTGGAGGGATGGAAGATTGAGGTGCTAGTGCCACTGGTGCTAGAGTGCTAAGTGATGCAAAGGGATAATAAGGGTCCACGACAACATTTTGGCAACCAGGTTGAGAAATAGTTGGCCCTAGCATTAGCTGATATGAATGGGAAAATGCATATGATGTGATAGTACCTTGGTAAGAGTTGGCACGCGAAGGATCAAAAGGGGGATAGCTGCAAGCAGAACTGGTCACCCCTTGGAATTTACCATAACTCATAAGAGGTTGAGAATATGGTGATGAATGAGGGTGGGATATAGATCCAATGATACCATTAGCAACATGAGATCCCCCCAATGCAGAAGTAACACCAAGCCAAGGTAGATCAGGAAGGACGATATAAACATGACTTGAATGTATGTAGATAAGATCATATTTCAACATTACCTGGAGAGCTTCTTCCTTAGCATAAGGGAAGCGTGGGTGGCATATTTACCTATGGGAGCCAAAATATTTCTCAAAAACCAATCCATATAAACATGACCCTCAAACTCAGGAGATTTATAGAGGTTCCTTCTTCTAGGCAATTCTTGTACATTTTCGGAAAGGCGGGTAGCAGAATTTTAATGAAAAGAAGTCAATAGTTCAGTACCCAAGTCATATCAAAGAGGTAAATGTAAATATGAAATAAAGGCATTGGCAAGAGTTGTAAATGTGGAACGAGGCATGTGGTTGATCGACATACCACATTGTAGCAGATCTAGTTAGAGTGCATTGGAAAAGAAAAAGATGAATGGAGTCCTCAGAGATGGAATTTAATGAACACCAAATGTGGAAAGAGTGAACATGATTGGTAGGGTCTTCTCAAGGATTACCTTCAAACTTGGGGATATCTAAGGGAATTTTGGTGGACATGGGAGGCCAATTCTAGTCATGGAGAAGGGGATCTTTGATGAGCTAGCTTAAATAGGGGGGATCAAACCAACCATGTAAGGATGGAGTGGTTGATTAACGGTCATACCTGAAGAGGTTACGATATTACTTCATTGAGGGTTACCCTGGTTAGAACCAGTGTTACCACCTTGGGTTCTGTTAGCCACCTATAAATTTTTGTCAAGCAAACAGGTGGCTAAAATGTTTCTGAGCATTCAAGAGAAACATTTCCCTTGAAAATATTTCATCCTTGAAGCCTCCATGTGTCTTTTTCCCTTTGAAGAAATCTTCACTGCTATTTCCATTGAAAACCTGCTATTCTGCTGTGAAGAAACTGCTTTAAGAAACCCCCCATTTCCTCCAGTTCATCCCTACGAAATCCCCCATTTCTCATCTTTATTTCATTCATGAAGCCCCTCAAAACACCCTCATTTGACTCTCTAACCCTCTCAAAACCCTTTTTAAACCTCGTGTTATCCTCTGTCTGGTTTAAAAATCCCTTTTACCCCTTACCGGAACCCCTTTCTTGGCCTTAAAAACACTAAATTTGGCCTAAAAACCCCCTATTCCACACTATAATAGAGTTTAGCCCCCGAGGACTTACACTTTGTAGCCCCATTCCTTCATATAACTGCTGCCCGCAACCGGGCGCTAAAAAGGCCGGAAAACCCTTTAAAAAGGTCTAAAATACCTTTCCCCACTCCTTTATAGTGTTAAGCACCTATCGGTTAGCCCTTAGCCCCTTTCTCCACATAAAACCTGGGGCCAGAACCAGGCGTTGTGCCCTCATGGCGCTAATCACAATCAGAACTGTCTATTAACGGTTTTTCCTTTGTTTCTTCCAAAATCTCCGTTGCGATTGGTCCTCTTCGTCTCTACCCCCGCTGCAATCTACACCATTGAACTGCATGGACCAACGGCTATCACTCTTCATCATTCTCCACCCATCGCCTCTCTCCATCACCCCTCCGATTGACTCTGGACCATTGATCTCCCCCCTAGATCTAATGGCCAGCGCTCAATTGCATCGCGCTCATCCATCTGTTTGCCCTCCCCGCCTACGCAATCTCCGATTGAATCACAACCATCCATTTCTGTAGATCTGACAGTCAAGATTTTTTCGCACACCATATATCTTTTATCCCCCTTTGTAACACTGTCACACTAGTTTTAAATCTCAACCGTCCAATGTATAGATCTAATGGCTCGCATTTAATCTGATAAACCCAATGGCCCAGCATATGCAATGCCGCCCCATCCAATCTTAGCCATTCATCCAGTTTGATCCTACGGTCCACAGTGAACCCGATGGCCCATTTTAGCCCTGCACACCTTCCCCCATCGCGCTCGCGCCTCCACCGTCAGATCTCCTCGCCCCACATCCAACGTCCGAGAAACATATCGCGTTATTTTAGTGTCCGGGCTTTAAAATTTTGAAATCTCACGATATGGGAAGTTTTATTTTTCCACGTGGCACGCGATGAGTGGAATCACATGAATTTATTGAATACCATTTACCGCTCCCTACCCCGCGTGAAAACCACCCTGGTTTTCCACCTTACCACCTATTCTACTCCACATCGAGCTTTCATGTTTAATCCTAGCCATTGATTGTTTTGATTGAACGGCCTATACCGCATCGCGTTTTTATTCATCCGCCATTCAAACGAATTCTTTTGCCGATCTCCACCGTTGATCTCTTCCAATGATCTAACGGTCCGCATTCAGTCGCCCTCCGCCCTTCTGGTCCCACCACCAAACGCCCCGATTTCATTCATTTTACTCTTTTTCCTTTGTTATTCACCCAAACGTTAAACTTTAATGTTTAACACTAAAGGTTATTTGTTTCCGTATAATTCAGTCTAACCTCCTACACCGGTGAATCTCGACCATCGATCGCCACCTATCAGCCTAATCCAACGGTCTAGAACTGTCCTCACACCAGACTTTCATTAGGCCAGTTTCCTTCCATTCTGTCATGATTTTTACCTGATTTTTCGCCTACATCCTCCATTTCTGTCACTGCACCACCATTTCCATAGGCCTCCACAGCATTCCTTCCCTCACTCCCCTGGATTTTATAACAAGTTTATTGTATTGTGCAGGGTATACAGATGGTGAAATCATTCTATCTCCATAGTCACAGTCACTGTGATTGAGAGTGCAGAAAGACCATCACAGAAGCGACAAAGAGTATCAGTGAAGGATGTAGGCTCCTTATTGAGGATTTAATGCCTGTAACCCATTTTTTAAAGGACGAAGACACAGATGAAGACCATAAAGATTATTAGAAGGCTTAATGAAGCCTAAAGCACATGAAGCAAGCCATATATGTGTTTAAATATTAGCAGAACACCTTTCTCCAGAAAGGACTAGCTACATCACTTCTACCATCTTCCATCGAACACCAAAATCAGTTATTACACTAACAGAGGCCTTGAAATACTGTCAAGATAATAGTTATGGAAGCATGGGAGCCCTACAGACCTTCTAGCCACTTTACTTCTTTCAGAAGGAAAAACAGAGTACTGCAGTCAGAAGAGTACTACACAGAACATATCTGAAGATTATTAACAAAGACTTCTAGACCATACTTCAGAGTACACACAGTTAATGAAAAGCCATTATGCAGAATGGGCACTCGACCTTCTTCTCCTCTGTCATAATGAGACAATTAAGTTTACATCTACTCCTACTATCACTCATTCTCCTATAAGAACCCCTGAAGAATACATTGTAAAGGTTGTTGTTGGTTGTAGGGATTCATTCAACTGTTAGAACTGTTATTAGGGGAAGCAGCTGAGTAGTTTGTAATTTAGTAGGCTGGGAGGAGAAGTTTGGAATGTAAAGAGCCATTGAGCTCAGATTATGTGATTGGTTTTTCACATCAATTAATTAAGAAAATTTCACAGGATCCTGGTCTATATTACTGGTGATGTTTTCTCTTACTGCAATTGTCTCATTTCATGCTTTCCACACTGTCCATTATTCTCTGATAAGAATAATTAATCTAGCTTAGGATATACTACTGCAAAGTACCCTGATGCTTCCTGCTCTTCTTATCTTTGATGTTTTCTGCTGACTGTGTATCTAAGAGAAAATTCATGATAATTTAACCAGTATAGAAGTTGGCTGGTCCATGCTTACTAATGTATAAATGTGGATTTTTTTTCTTGGATTTTCTTGTTTGGTTTTAGCTGAAAGAATTGGGATACTGGGAGATTAGAGTTAGCCCTATCTCACTAGGGTCCTTTTTCTAACAGTTGGCCTTTTCTAAGATCCCTTAGAGTTAGTGTCAAAGCATGGAAGGTTAAAAGTCCTTCTCTGATCTTAGGCCTTACTCTCTGTTTAATCTTAAATGTTTTCTACTATTCTGAAAGTAGTTATGAGGACTGTTGGATTGTCTTCCTTTAGAGTGTGCTGAAAGCAGGTCTGGAGTTAAATGACCTCTGATATGATCTTAAGCTACCCTTTGTGTCTTATTGAAAGTTTCCTTAGAAGTATGTCAAAGCAGGCCTGGATTTAGATGACATCTGACCTGATCTTAGACTGCACTTTGGTTTCTTTCTTTCACCCATTCTTAATGTTCCATCTCACCATTTATCTAAAATATCCTTTAGTATAGATGACTTTCCGTATGAAAACCTTAAATATTTTTTATGCAAGTAATCCCCTTTCATGACTCCATAGCCCAATGGATTAACCTTTCTCTTGACCTATCTTCCCATGTTGAAACATCCTTCTATTCAGTTCCTTCTTTACTTCCATAACCTTCTCAGTTAATGATCTCCAATCAATCCAACCAAAAAAACAATAAAAAACCCCTTTGCTTCATACCTACCCTAATACCTCATTTTGAGCTTTAAAGATATATCATTCTTTACATTTATAGAGAGATCCCTCTCTGGATCTAGGAGGGCTAGATCCTAGGATCCAAAAGTGGTTTGATGTTGTCTTATCTTTTGGTCTTACCAATCTGGCCAAAACATAGGAACCACAACAGGTTCCACTCTTGGGTGTGGAGGTTGATTATCTTATTTATTTTAAATGTATTGTTGCATTGGACCCCTATTCTTAACAGAGCAGAAACGTCACCCGTTGTTTGATCACCATCAGGGGGGTCTAGGGGGGTTGACCTTTTGGAGCCCCCCCAGCGGGGGGTTTCAAGGGTAGCGCCCTGAAGCTAAAAACATATGCAAATTTTCCTTGTCAAATATTGTAATGTCATAGTCAATCTGGGTCGTTCATTAGGCGGATGATCTGACAGTAGAAGTTATGTTTAATTTAGGTTTTTTTTCCCTAGAAGGCAACCCCTTTGTTGTATGAGGGAATTGTATTGCGACTGTGTATTGTGTGTATATTATGAGCGAGAAAAAGAAAGGGGGACTGTGTGAGAGAGTATATGATATTACAATAGATATGTTGTAGGTTATGTCTCTTCATTTTTCTGATTTTAGAATCCTTCGATCTCTATTTTGTAATAATGTTATTTTTGGATCCATCGCATTAAGTAGATTTTTCTATCGAAGATGTTTCAAACCAGCTACCGAGGTTCATTATCAAGATAAAAAGGAATGAGAGAAACTGATCTCAGGTAGAATAAATAAATATATTTCACAGGGCAGGAGAGCCAAGCTGGTTTTGATGAAGATGTGAGGAGGGGATAATGGAGCAATCCCGACAACGTTTCAGGAAAGCGAGATCAACTTTTCTCTTAGCAGTTAAATATCTACATCGTTCTAATGTACAAATTTATTTAGTTGTATTCCTTCCATATAGGTGTGATATTTATGATTTTAGACTTTCATGATCTTTATTTTGTAATAATGTTATTTCTGGATCCATCACATTAAGTAGATTTTTCTATCGACGACGTTTCAAACTAGCTACCGAGGTTCATTATCAAGATAAAAATGAATGAGAGAAATTGATATCAGGTAGGATAAATAAATATATTTCGCAACACAGGAGAGCTAGGTTGGTTTTGATGAAGATGTGAGAAGGAGGGGTAATGAAGCAATCCTTGCAATGTTTCAGGAAAGCGAGATCAACTTTTCTCTTAGAAATTAAAGATTTGCATCGTTCTAATGTGTGAATTTATTTAGTTGTATTCCTTTAATATAGGTGTGATATTTTTTATTTCAGACTTCTGCGATCTCTATTTTGTAAAAATGTTATTTTTGGATCCATCGCATTAAGTAGATTTTTCTATCGATGACATTTTGAACCAGCTACCGAGGTTCATTATCAAGATAAAAATGAATGAGAGAAATTGATCTTAGGTAGGATAAATAAATAGATTTCATCGCGTAGGAGAGCCAGGTTGGTTTTGATGAAGATGTGAGAAGGAGGGGATAATGGAGCAATCCCTGCAACGTTTCAGGAAAGCGAGACCAAATTTTATCTTAGCCTTTAAAGATCTGCATCATTATAATGTACGAATTTATTTAGTTATATTCCTTCTGTATAGGTGTGATATTTCTAATTTCAGATTTCTGTGATCTCTATTTTGTAATAATGTTAAGTGGATTTTTCTATTGACGATGTTTCAAACTAGATAACGAGGTTCATTATCAAGATAAAATAAATGAGAGAAACTGATCTCAGGTAGGATAAATAAATAGATTTCACAATGAAGGAGAGCTAGGTTGGTTTTGATGAAGATGTGAGAAGGAGGGGATAATGGAGCAAGAATTGGCTGTTTCTGTGGACGTAGCCCAAGTTGGGTGAACCACATATATCCGTGTCTCTCTTGTTCTATATGTTATTTCTGTGTTTGTATTTCCGCATTTTTTATGCATTCCATTTCTTTGTAATATATAATTTTCTAACATCCACCACCCACATTAGCTCCTGACATGGTACGGTGTGGGGTTGGGATAATGTGGAATCAAAGGAAGAGGTAGAAAAATCAGAAGAAGTAGAGTCTGTATATGGACTCAATGGAGGATTAGGAATATGGATCATAACTCGATGAACATGGGTAAAAGGATGTTAAAGGAAAATGGGGGCAAAGGCCATGAAGTCTCCGCAACAGATGCCTAGGAGGTGCAATGGTATCAGGAAAAAATACTGACACTAAAGGATAAATGGTAATGATGAAGGTCGAGAGTAACAAAAAATAAGAAAACACCTACTGCAGTGGTGCCAAGTGTAAAATAACTATAATGATATGCTACTCTTATCCAAGAAAACACATCCTATCAAAATGAAAATTACCTCTAGCCTAAAGGTGGTATGAATCCTCAAACAAGTCATAGTTCTACTATTTCAACTGGCCTTCCAAAAGAATACTTATTTGACGGGGTCTGATCTCCACAAGCAGAGATGTCTAGGGGAAGGTAGGGTAGAGGAGTGACTTCTTTTCCCACAACCACTGCCTATAGGGTGTTTTCCTAATATTAAACACTAAGGTTACCTTCATCCCATGGGGGTAGTCGAGTCTTGGGATTCTTGGTACTCAGTCAACAATTTGGAACCATGGACCAACGGGTCGGGCTAGCCTTGTGGAGAGTTGCATACAATGATACCTAATCCTAGCCCCCTCTCAAATGGTTCTCTAGCATGCACCGACTTTGTACTGTGGGATTGTGGAGGATTTTAAGCTCCCTAAAATGTCAAATTTATATGTCTTGGTGTAAGTGATCGACTGATGTTTTTGGAATCCTATCCCACCAATCCTAAACCTAACTAAAAATATTGTTTTTCCCTATTTCCCAAGTGGGCTTAATATATACGAGTTAAGTTATTAATAATGTGGAGTTTTTCAAGTCTTGGCTTGGAAGTTGTAACCAAGCTCACGTCCGCTTAGGGTATGAGTATGTGAAAAATGTATCAGTGGATGAGTTAATTGAGTATGTTTTATGATGAAAATGCTGCTGAAAATAAAGTGCATAAACTATAAAAAATACTGAAAATGAATAGTAAAATAAATAACAATAAAAAGCACAAAATTACCCACCCAAAAAGGCTATGAAGCAGCAATAAAAATGATGGGAAAAAAAAGAAACTCAAAGACACAAAATGACCAAAATATCTAATGTCTAAAGGGATTGGTATTGTAAGGGAAAAATCCACTGAAATGATGTAGAAAAGCCAAAAAAAAAAGTAAAGTGTTGGAAAATTGCAGAAAACAAGCTGAAAAAAGAAGGATCCTCAAGAGGATCCTAAAAAGGGAAAGCAGTACAAATTTCTAAGGGAAAAAAAGTTTTTTAAAATTTTCCTAAAAAAACTGCAAAATGATGGAAAAATTCTAGAAAACAGTGGCTAAAAGTTTTGAAAACTAGACTCCTCAACTCAACAAAATGTCTCCTAAATGGTAGAGGTGTGCTCTAAATCCTAAGGGGATTTTTACTTCCTCAAAATGAGAAAAATAATAAGAGATTCTAGGCCTAGGGGTGACTAATATAAGGACAGAAACCCTTCCCCGCACATAAGAAAAGAACTCGGAAAAAATCTAAAAAGTTATAAAAATTGTAGGGCATAGGTGTTGACTTGTTTAATGCACCTCAATGTAGAAAAGGCCTGAAAAGTGCATTATGGAGCGCAGATTTTGGACCAAAAAGTGTGTTTTGTTCCTGGAGATGCCGCTTGACAACTTTGGAGTAGATTGTGTCATCTCTTGTGTGGTTGGTACCTGTGACCTACAAAAAATATGTAGAAACCCAACATAAGCAAGAATTTTTAGGTAAAAAGAAAATTCCTAAAAATAGTAATGATAATTGAGAGAAAGAAGAAATCTAAAAAATTACTGAAGATTGTTGAAACAATAGTCATCAAGGTTTTGGATTGCTACACTAGTGGAGTCGCCATTTGTTGACAACTAAAGACCTAGTGGCATCGCCATTTGTTAGGGTAAATTTTTCAGAAATGTGTACAAAAAATGCTTCACCTAAGTCACTAGTGACTAATGACCCTAAAAACAAGAATTGGTTGTTACTGCATCCTTTAAACCTGTAAAAAAATAGTAAACCCTACAAAAAATAATATGCAAATAAATAATATACATGAAACAACAAGATAAAGTGTAACCCAATGGAAATACGAAAAAAGAAATTTGTATTTTATAAATAAGAATGAAAATTTAACACTTGATGAGGAGAGTTTGTGGACTTGGGTTTGCAAATACCCCTTCGTGGGATGGTTCCTTCTTGACCTTGTGCTCCAACAGGATTCAACTCTTTTTCAATTTGTGTAATGGGAAAAGTGTGGTAGTGGAGGCTTGAACTCAATATGGGAGCTCAAATGTTTCAGGACTATAATGGGGACAATGAGAATGGTCATAGTGAAGATTGAGGAGAAAAATCTCATATTTATAGCAAATTATTGAGATAGAATGAGAATTAGAAAATAATAAAATATTATTGACTAAATCAAAATCTAGCTATTGTGAATATTTTATTATATTTTATGAGAGGGAAAATATATTCGAAATATTCAAATATATTTATTTAGAAAGTCATTAAAGTATTTAAAAAATAAAAATGATTTATTAATTACTTTGTGGTGATTAAGTCAAATTTGAATTAGAAACAATTATTAATAATTACTTCATTAGGGAAATTGGGAACTAATAAATAAATAAAGATTTATTTAATTATTCTTGAGTGGTTGAGTAAAAACTGGTTAGAAATAATCATTAAATAATTATTTAATATTTATTGTGAGAGAATATTAAACAAATAATGATTTATTTAATTATTCTCATGGGGTATTTTGGTTTTAATTGGAAATAATTTAGGAAAATGGTTCACTAAATTATTTCCTAAGGGTCAAAGTGGGCTTTAATGTGTAAAAACCCATCCTACATGGTGTATTTCGATCCACCTAGTAAGAAATGGCTAGGTGAACATTTTTTCAGTGATAACAATGGGTGAAGGAAGGAGTGCAACGAAATTTTTGAGACACATTTTGAATAAATATGAGGGAGTTGACCGAAGTTTCTTTGTGTATTTATGGGCAGTAGATCAAAGTTTGTTGAGGTAACAGTTAAAATTTTGAGGAAAGTGCAGGAGGAAAAAATTTTAGGAGGTCAAAATTTATCAGTTTGACCAATTTTGACATGGGATTGTTTATTTTTAGTTTTACTTTATTTTTGATTAGAAGATCAGATTGTATCTCTTGTTGAATTAGAAAATTTATGTAAGAAAAGGTTGATAGGTTTTTCCTTGGGTAAAAATTTTGTGTCTCTTGTGTTTGGTTGTCTCTTGATGGTCCTATTGTCATTATTGTTTCACAGTTTATATTTTATGTGTAATTAGTTAATGATAAATGTGACACAAGAAGAGTTGGCTAAAGAATCATTAAAGGTAATTATCAGATTATAAGATCTTAAAAATCAACAATTCCCTCATAGTTTGAGGGTCAGTATATAATGGCTAAATATTTTTTAATAATTGTGGAATTGGAAAAACCTTTTGTGATGTCTAATCTAACAGGAAACCTGACCATTCCCATATTCCATGTTTCTATATAAGTATTATCAATATCATAAAATATAACCAAGACATTATTGATTTTGTTGAAGACACCATTTGACCATAGAATCAAAGCTATACTCCTAGTACCATTACCCAAATCAAATAGTAGTCCATATGGGCTAATTGGGCATCAAATTCCAAGAATTAATTCAAAATAAATAGTGATTTTGAATCTCTTTTTCATCTTGCCTAAACATTTTTATCAACATCCACATTTAACCTAATTTACCCTAGCACTATAGTGAAGTTTTCTTTGTTCCATTCTTTTAGTGATTCTTCGCTCATACATTTTCTCAAGAAGCAGCCCAAAATGGATAAGTCCCCAGGCTCCATCACTTCATTCAATTTGATATTATCTCCTAAGTGTGGGTTTACCACCTTGGATTCTTGTTTAACTTTCTTTCATCTCTTCTTCTCTTTCCCTAATTTCAAACCTTCATATTCGAATGCCAAGGATTTAAAAATTGGCATTGCAACTCATTAAATATCCCATGAGCATACCAACAATGAAACCTTGCTCTAGATGTCCACCTACTAAATCCCCCTTGATAAGAAAAAAGAGTGTGAGAAGCATGGAAGAAGGTCTAAAGCATCACCCCTTAAAGGACTTAATGATTGAAGTAAGATCTCAAGTGGTGAGTATGAATTCCTATTAGCGTTTGCTCTCAAGAAACAAAATATTTGGCCTCTCAAATCTTGCACCATGTACTTTCTAAGATCACCCAATTAGTTGATGTGATTTCTTATCAAATTTCCTAACATGATGGTACATTTTCTCGACAAGTTAGAAATTACGCCACCAATCTATTCTATTTCTAGCTCACCAATCATTGTTAGGGTTTATTCCTCTACGAGTTTTACTCCAATTTTGATACTTATGAGTGAGGTGGAAGTGGAAATGGATTCAAATTTGAGCCCATAATATCAAACTAAAAAAATCCACAATTTCTTCCTCGATACCATATAAAAAACCCTAGTCTTTATTTATTCCAACATAAACCTAACATTATGCTATATTGAACATACTATAGATGGAATTCAAGTAACCAACATTGGAGTAAGAGAAATTTACTAAGCTTACTACAATAGATATTGGAATCCTAATCTTAGCTTCCCTAAATATTAGACTAAAGAACCTATTGATGGTGATGGATAATGCCAACATACAAGAGATCTCCCTAATATAAGATCCCAACTATACCTCACACCATTTTGTGTAGGAGTACCATATGGAATATGGCCCAACTACCATTTACTTAAAGATATGCCTTGGATATAGCTGTAAGCATGAGAGAGAAGCACAATTTTCCTTTCAAATGAGCAAGGTCATATGCCTTGTGTATGTTTGATTACCAATGTATCAAATTTTATTCTACTACAGGGGGGAATTAAGTGAGCCTCTCAAGAGAGAAGTAATAATACTACCCTGATGGAGACACACATGAAAGATAAAGGATTGTCTAACATCAATCAAAATATTTCATAAATATGCAACGATAATTATGAGCATAATAACACATTTCATACAAGGAGCATCAAAGTACTCGAAATAGCACAATTTATATAGTACTTAATGAAAGAAAATGTGAACTATAAACTTTCAAAGAATAGTCTTAGAAACATTGACAATCCATGTGTGAAAACATGGTGGCCTAGAAAGATTCAATATTATGCAAAAGTTCCAAGATACATAAATGCAAGGACTACCACTAGCTCCAATAGTGGAGAGTTAGAGCCACAACTTTCTCCCCAAAAGTACAAAATCTCTCTCTCTAATTCCTTGTGGGAGAAGCCAAGATTAAAAGCATTTTACATGAGAAGTGAGGATCTATTTATAACTTGAGGAATGCCCATTCACATTCTCATGACTCTTGACCTTATAAATTCTTGTTACCTTTGGACTTCTACAACCTTTGGAATTCCAAATGACTTTTGGAATTACATATAACTTTTAATATTACATGTCTTTTTGAATTCCATGAATCTTTAATTCATACAAGACTCTTGGAATTCCACTTATTTGTATTTTACAATGATTGCAAAATACATCATGACATCCACATCATCATGTGATGAGACTTGACCTGTCACTATTTTGATGATTGGGACTAATAGTGACTGATCATGACATGGATTTTATTTAGAGCTGACGTGGATGCTAGTTGTGTCTTCTTTCTTTATGGTTATTTTGATAATGGAAATTTCATCCTCCAAAGGGCCTTTAGGCTTGGAGTCTTTAGAGTACTTCGATCATAAATATCAAATTGTTTTTTTCATTCTTTCCACGCTTCCTTTGCTTGTTCTCCTTGACCTATCTTCCTAGTGTGTTATTGTCATGGTGTTTTTGAAATACCTGTATCTCCAACCACTCATGAATAGAAACTCTTAGCCTGGAAATTTCCTATTCTACCATGATCCATGTTTTTTTTCTATTCACACCTTTTGGTGTGCTCAAAAGAGTCAAAATGGATATAGGGAACAAGGGCACAATTTGAAAATATGAAGGGGTTAAGAGGAGAGGATTAGGAGCTTCAGCATGTGCTCATGCACCCAAAAGAGGAAGAAAATCAAGGTAGGGTGCATGGCACAAGTTCGAAGGAAAAAGGGGGAGAATTTAGGCTTCCCAAATGCATTATGAGCTCAAGGGAGAGAAGGATGGCTCAAGGTGCACTCTCGAAGGCTGAAATCTTAGGCTTTGTGCCTTTGGGGTTCACTCGTGCACTTAAGATGCCTCAGGAAGGAGACATGGAACACTCTTGAAGGCTGAAGGCTGGGGCTTCGTGCCTTAAGAGTGCATTAGTGAACTTAATAAGTTCTAGAGGGCACATTGAGCTTCGAGTCTTCAGGGTGTGCCAATGAGTTTAAGGAGGGTGCACTTCTTCGTGTTAAATAAGTGTGCTCTAGGAAGAATTAGTATTTTTTAGAGGGCACAGTTTGGAACAGGGAAGGGGAACTAGAGTTGAAGAGTGTGATTAGATCTCAAGGAGGGCACAGGGCATACTTCCGAACAATGAAGGATTCCTCATAAAGGATTCATAGTGTGCTTATGCACTTTTGGCCTTAATGGGTTCAATTTGAAACAAAAATTTATCTAAGTATGGATTATAGGGAAAGGGGTGAGCAAGATGAGTTCTAGAAATAAAACCATGTGTGACACATACCAACTGCTCAAGAAAACTTATAAAAGCTTTATTAATAATGAATATAAATCAAAATGATACTTTATACACATTACCCAAGTATTACGAGTGAAGTGTGTGTGACTGCGACCCAAAAGTGTCGTTTTATGACAAAAAAGATGTTCTAACCATGATATGCATAAAAAAATGTTTTGATTAATGAAATGACACTTTAGAACATTCAAGAGAACTTAAAACATGTATAGAGCCATGGAACAACACTTGATTATCGAAGCAAAACTTACTGGGACAATGAAGTAGGCTCCAAATTCAAATGTAGTGAAATTTTGGAGGGTGTTGTAGCAACAACAACACTTGGTGACACACTAGGCGGGTTTCCAAGAATATCTTTCAGCTGAGGATCAAAAATTCAGGAAATATTGATTTCCTTGAGTTCCCTTTTCGGCCCATTTTTATACATAACATATTATTTTTCTCTACTAGGCTGAAAAACATACAAAAGGCACACTATATCACAATTGTTTCAATGTAGGAAAGGGTAATATGCGCGAAAATTTTATGATTTTAAGAGTATTTTGTTTTCATATCTGGTGTTTCTTCACTGTCAGCAGCCTTAGGCAGTACCCTGATGGAGTCACTTTAGGAGCACAAATGTTTCTTTGCTTCCAACGAGCCTAGAAAGTACCCTCGCGAAGTCGCTTGCTTCACTCTTTTATTTATATATTTATTTTAAATGAACTGTGCATTAGAACTTATTATTTTCAACGGGAAAAAGAGGGATCCCAAATTATTGAGAGAAGAGGAGGTTTCCCCTTTAGATAAGTATTTTTATACCTCTAATATTAGTTTTTCTGCTTTATGTTTTCCCCTTATCCTTTCTCTACTAGATTAGACAAACGTTAACATACAAGTAGACTTCTACCAAGTTTATCAGTTATGATACTAGCACAGGTACAAATATTATAAGTTCCTTCAAGGCTCTCCTATTGGAAAAATCATATTTTCCATCTAGCCTTAGCTCAAACTATGGAATTTTCCCAGCCAAAGAAGGCAAACAACGAATAGCCAAGCATTGTGGTTGTCACACTTCTCTTTGATTGCACCACAAAGCCTTCGAGCCATGCAATTTTACACAAGGGTCTTATTTATGTACACATACCAAGAATGGGACACGTCAAGATATGAAAACATAACATACATACTACTGACACATGCAAAAAACAAGAAAAGAAAAGACAAAGAATCAAAACAATATGTACAGAAAGTACAAATTGTAGCTACTAGTGGAAATGATGCTTTAAGTATTAGACATTTATGAGAAGGGGGTAAATATTCTCATCTAAATAATTTAACTTAAAGGAATTATGGCTAATATTTTCATGAACAATATATGGTCCAATCCACAAAGTCTGGAACTTTGTACGTTTACCTTTGTCTTCATGGGGTTTATCCCATTTCAGAACTAGGTCCCAACACCAAAGCTCTTTTCCCCTAATTTTTTTTTTATCAAACCAACATTTTACAAAGTTTTGATGTAAGTCAAAAAATTATTTGGACTTGCGCCTGTATTCCTCATGTTTAAGTAGCATATATGTCATGCTCTAAACCAAGAGGCAAGATTTACCTTGTGACTCTTGAGAAAGTTACAAGGTAGGAAGATACAGGTTCAAAGGCAAGATAAATTCCTTACATTAAACCAGGAAGTAGGGTGATGTTTTCAGGGAATTTTTTGGGGTAAGACGGTCAGCCCAAAGAGCATTGATAAAATCCTTATGCCAACTCCTTTGTTCAAATAAAATTGTCTTCTTGATTATACAAATAATATTATTATTTGTTGATTCAACCAAACCATTTCCTTGGGGATAATAATTGGCTTCATGTTTTAAAATAATCCCGTTCTCTAATGAAAATTCATAAAGTTTTAACAAAGAAAAATATGTTGCATTATCAAATACAAGTGATGTAGGAATGCCAAATCTAGTTATGATGTTCTACTGTAAAAAGTGGATGACCTCCTAGTCATTTACTTGTCTGAGGGGAACTACTTCAGAGCACTAGGTGAAGTAATATGTTGCTATGAGAATACACCGGTGTTGCTTTGATGAATGAGGAAAAAAATCTCCAATGACATCGAGGCCCAAATATTGGAATGACTCTTCACCTGCTGCTGGTAGTAGTGGGGCGGCTAACCTCTGATCATGCTTAGAGCATATTTGACATGCTTGGAACTTTTGGACATAAGTGTGAGCATCCTTAAATAATGTGTGAAAATAATAGCCAACTCACATAACCTTATTCACTGTAATTTCACACACATAATATCTACCTGTTGATCCATCGTGTAAATATTTTAAGACCTTCTATGTATCTTGTGGCTCAAGGCATCTCAATAGGACACCATTGTGGTGCTTTCAAAAAATCACTCCATGCACTGATTGATATGATATATATTTTAAATGAATTTCCCTTTTCTTCTTGTTCGATAAGTGCAAGGGAAAGGTTCCATGCTCCAAAAACTACCGTAGATATGAATACCAAAGTGTTGTGAATGTAGATTGAGGAACATATTCAATATTGTACATTTCAATCTCCTGCTCCCACCCTGAAAGATCTAGTTCGATAGCATCTCTTGCTTCAACGACTAGCTTTTAACGGCCATGAACCTTTATGGTATGGACTGGTTTGAATACCATATCATACTCTTGAAGACATGCCATCCAATTATCCCTCTTCTCACCCAACTCTTACGACATGAACCATGTTCTTACAGCTGGATGAGGTATAAATACATTTGTGTGATCTTTCAATATTTAGGGCCTGAAATACTTAGTTTCCTTGTAGATTGCATACGCCTATTTATCAATAGAAGGATAATTTAATTCGGGCCATTGTAGAATAATGCTCATAAGAGAGATAGCTTTCTCATTTCCTTCATTATCTTTCCAATTCAACACAGTCGCGATTGAAAAATCTTAATAAAATGTATAGAGAAAGAAGTCCTTTCCATAATCTGGACTAAAAAGTGAAGGTGCATCGGTGATAACCTACTTAACCTGAGAAAAATAATATTTCTCCTGTTTGTCCCATTCACTGCAAAGAAAAGATCCTCTAGCAGATGTTTTTGAGGAACCCCTTATAAAAATAGCCCAAATATACGTTTGTAGCGGAGGTCTCTAGAGGAGTTTGGCGGGTGGAGGTTTTTGCAGATGTTTTTTTTGCGGTGTGTTTCTCATCATAAACCGCATTGGTGCGTTTTATGCAAAATGCACCAGTGCGTACTAAATATTGGCACACCAAGACACCATGCTCTACGTACAAACCTGCCTGGTGCGTCTAATTAATCTAGCGCATCGGTGTGTCTCCGTAATCTAGCACACTATAATGACGTGCGATGCGGAATTGATAATACTGCCCGATGCATCTTAAATTCCAACACACTAGAAAAGAGTTAATTTTAAAAAAAAATATCAACCGTAAAAAACTCGTTTTTACTTCTTTAGTGCTCTAGACCTGTCATGCACTGGTGTGAGTTTTTCTTGTGTGAGGCACCCTCCAATCGGTGCTCCCATTGCACACATTACTGTCGTCCATTTCCCACTGTGTGGAGTTCAAATTTTCGAAAACGGTGGGCAAATTTGGTTTCTTCAATTCCTCAGCAAATATGTCTCCTCGACATGCAAATGTACATTTAATCTACTTGTTTATAAATAACTAAGCCTTTTAGCATATTAAATTTTGAAATTAAAATTAATCATTTTTAAATAAGAAAAGCAGTGTGTTCGAGTCGTTCGGCTCGCATCATTCATGGTGCTACCCATAAATTTACAGGATGCACTATGAACGGTGTTAATGGAAACCGCACTGAGTTACGGTGTGGTACTGAAAAACGAGCATTGTAACGAATTAAAATATAAGAAGGCAGTGTGGCGGTTTAAATGACTACATCATTGACTATGTAGTAATGTGGGGAGGGCGGTGTGTTGACCAACTATCTGCCCTGGGGCAGATAGTTAGGTCAACATACTGCCCGCCCGATAGAATTACATAGTCAACGATGTAGTCATTTAGAGGACCACACCATTGACCATGTACTATTGTTGAGCGGTGTGTTGATCTAACTATCCGCCCTGGGGCAGATAGTTTGGTTAGTGCACCGCCCGCCCGATAGCATTACATAGTCAACGGTGTAGTCATTTACAGGACCACATCATTGACCATGTACTGTTGTTGGGCAGTGCATTAACCAAACTATCCACCCCAGGGAAAATAGTTTGGTTAACGCACCACATAAAAATATTCCCTTCTTTGGTGGTGTGCGATAAAAAAGTACTTATCGTTACTGGTGTGTGATTGTTTTTTTTGGGCACACCAGCTGTGTTTTTTCTTTTAAATTTTATATATATATATAGATATAAATACATTTCTCATTTAATAAAAAAATGTTTTTAATATGTGAATCATTCAGTGACATCAATGTAGAGAAAAAAGGGAATAACACGAATATGTGGAGGACCGTTATAACGTGATTCAACTGTGGGAGGCACGAGAGAGGGAGATAATTTTGTACCCTTGCCCTGTTACAACAACCACCTAATTGTCCTAAGGGATGTAGAGGTAGGCCCCCTCAAGTTCTACGAGGAGGCTACATCCCTGCAGGGCCATAATGGGTTATTGGGACAACTGATCTACAGGTGGGATGCCCACTAACATGCTTTCTGGGTTGGTCCTAGCCAGTGGTTTGAGCCCACTAAGGAGGACATATATTTTATTACTAGCTTATCTAGGAGAGGAAAATATTTTCCCCAGTTCCCAGATGTCCCGGTCGGCTATGCAGCAGGGAGTCAGTTGGCGTACTCCCAAGATACATTAGGGACGTGTTTTAGCTGCTACAACAACACCCAAAAATTTTGGGTGTGTTCAAAATTTCGGGTCCCCCCTCTGCTTGCTTAACCCATTAGGGTTTTAACCCGGGCCCCAGTGATTTCATCTCCCTCAAGGCCTAAACCCTGATCACATCGTGCTGAACATACTTGGGTTTGAAAAAACCATAATTTATCCAGAGTGATCCCCTTCCTATTTTAACCTAACTCATATTCCATTGGGCCACACTCTCATCAACATTGCAAGTCGTCGCGGTAAGATTCATCTAGCATAAAGGTCCCTAGGTTCATGATTTGTTTCCCCATCTCGACATGTGCATTCAGGTTGGTGGTAACACCTCATGAATATAAACCTGCCTCACCTCAGTCCTCGTCCCCTCAAATGTATTCACATTCATAAAAATTCCATCTTGATTGAATACATTGGAAATCGTAGATTGTCATGACTATGACCTCGGTCATGCTTGACCCATTTTCAACCAAAATTATTCACCATAATGAAAAAACACTTATACTGTAGTCACGTCAAGTCAGGAGGTATGTTGTACAACCACCGAGATCCTACATACACTTTAGTGTAAGTTAGTTTGTGCATTAAGTACATGACATATCTCCGAAAATCACCTTCACCATGGATTTTTTAGGCATTCTATTTGGGTTCCCCATCAAGCGTGTGGTCACTTGTTAATTATTTTCAAATTTAGGGACATCGTTCTCTAAAGTAACCATGGACTAATTTATATTATAATATTTCATGTAGGTCGAGTCCATGGAGAATATGGTCAACAATATCACCATCACACAAAAGGAAGAAATTGAAACTAAAAGTACAGGGGCTCGATTTCGTAACATGACACATTCATCCCTTGTCCATAAGTAAGGAACAAAATGCATGCTAATTGGGGAACTTAATATCGTGGTTAAGCCACATATTTTCCATTTGTATTGCCTCATTCTCGAGGAGCTACTTGTAGAGGGTAATTAATTTTTTGATGTCAGCCGCATATTTCAAACCAAATGGCGTGAAGCAAGAACTGATGAACAACATATAGATTAGGTTCCCTCTGCTCCTCCACATGATAATTATTATGTTCCATCAGACCTTCCTCTAGAGGCTCACTCCCACTCTGGTTGAAACATGTATGGCAGAGATCCCCTTGGTGGTCATTCGATTCCAAATGCAACACTAACACTTATTATCGCACAGGTGATTAGGGAAAATCGTGAAAATACTAGTTATTGCAGAAGGGGATGGTGAGAGTTATACATACTGGCATGATAAGTATTGTGCGCCATCAGACCTTCCTCTAGATATGCACTCCCACCATGATTTAAGCATGTATGGTGCAACACTAGCACTTGTTATCGTACAGGTTTCTTTGCGGGTGTAAATTCCTTCATTATACATTGATCCTGTGATTGGGATATATGTTACAAATATCAGTTATCACAGAAGGAATATACCCAAAAATGTCACTGCTGCATGGTTTTGTTAATAAAAGTTCATTGCGTCATCAAACCTTCCTCCAGAAACTCACTCCCACCATGATTTAAGCATGTATGGAAGAGATCCCCTTGGTGGTCATTCAGTGCCAAATGCAGCACCAACACCTGTAACCGCATAGGTTTCTCGGTGGATGAAAATTATTTTATTATGCATTGATGTCATGATTTGGGACATATGGTGCAAATATCAGTTATCGCAGAAGGAATATTGGAGTAGTTAGTTACACAAGTCACACCGATGAACCCCAGCCAAGAGTGCAACCTCTGGCTCATTGCGACTAGTCGCTGAGTTGCAAATATCTCGGAGCAACAATTGGTGCTACCAACGTAACTCCCCAACTATCCAACCTTCGTAAGTCGCATCACGATCCAAGTCGCCAAGTTGTGTTGTAGGACTCATGAAAGCAACCAGGAATTGCGACCAACCTTGTGGTGCGACTATGCGACCTCTGGTAAGTCGCGGTTTCTCCCATCGATCCCTAAGTCGTAGGAAGGGGCAGAAAGTGAGATGGAGTCCAAAGGTAGAACGTAGCTTTCGCTGGAACTTTAGATCAAGCTTTGGATACAAGTTATTCGACTTCTCGGTACATGTGGAATCCACGAGCTAACAACTTTGAAAAGAATAGCGTTTGTGACAGCAATAGTGGGAATAATAGTTCTTTCATCACTGGCCCATAATACCTGGTGACCTCTTAGCAAGTCACAGTTTCTCTACACACTTTTCACTAAGATGCAAAAGCAATAAGGGTTTTGTCATCAATGCCAGTGGGAAGGAATATTAAGCTAGATCAGATGTGTGGCGCCATACATACACCGTATGATGCGAGAAAACATTGTGGATCAAAATTTGTATTGTATCATGACATGAGGGAAGCATTCAATATGGATCTATGTTATGGACACCAGTTGAAATTTCAAGACACACCCCCCCCCCAAATAACATGATTTAATAAGCTCAGTATAATTATGCATGGGTTGTAAAGATGTTCCTCTACGAAACAGACCACACAGGGTTCTAAACTAACCTCATTTGTTTAAATCACTATTTCGATTAATTAAATAGGATTTCAGCATCATTATTTGATTATAAATACATGTAACCCAAGTTATTTATTTGAAGATATAAGATGTCAATTTACACGACGAAATCTAGGGTTTTCACGGCGAGCGAGGTGGATCCTTACGAAACTCCAAGAACCTCACTACAAGCTCAAACACATTCGATCATTTGCACAAGAATGATATGTAAGAAAAGACATCTTGTTGTGCAAAGTCTAAGATCATGAAAAGAGAAGTGTAGAAGGAAAATCCCTAGGTCGTAAATACTTCCAAGTCATAGACCTCCCCAGGTCGCAGATCGCAAATGACCGCAGGTCACAAATAGCCTTCGGTCGTAGATAACCTCAGGTTGCAGGTTGAAAATAGCCTCAGGTCGCAGGCCTCCCTAGGTTGCAAGTCGTAGATATCCCCTAGTCACAGATAGCCCTAGGTAGCAGATGACCTCAGGTCGCAGGTCGTAGGTCGCAAATAGCTTTGGGTCGTAAGTGGTCCCAGTCCCAAGCTAGCCGAACGGTTGGGGAGATCAAGAGTCAAGGGCAACTCAAGAGTCATTTCAGCCTATATGTACGACTTCGGGAAATCAACCAAGGACTTTAGCACTTGAATTGAAATGAGAATGAGATAGTGAGTTCCTGCTTGAGAGCTAAAGGCACTCAACTCTTGGTATCAAGTGGAGGGAGCTGTAGCGAGGCTAGGGTTTTGATATCATGCATTGAGATGAATAGGCCATGTTCCATTATTGGGTTTTGATGAGTTGCAAAATATGTATTTGAAGTTGCAGCAACATTAATAATATATTCTCTTTTTCTGGCACTAATTCACATGCTTTCTTGTGGTGATAGTACAAGATGTCTAATATTTCACTATGTTTGTACATGTGATTTCATACCTGCAATTGGTTATGTACTAATTCATAGTGGTTGCATGTACGTTTGTTTTCAAATTGGTGTTTATTTGTTTCTTGCCATGTTAGTGATCTATTGTGAACTACTTTGCAGTTAACTTCTGACATGTTTTCTTCAATGTATGTCTGACTGGGTTTTGGCTCACCGATCCCTCTCACGATGCACCCATTTTTATTTGTTGCTTAGATTTTCTTATATCTTTGTTTGTGGTTCGTCAATCTTGGGCTGATTTTGCTTCACTGATTGGTCATTTCACCCTTGCCTCTGCTTCATAATCTTATCATCCAAAAACCAAGAGTGGAAACACTTATGGTGGCATCCGGGCCCACATACTAGATGAGGCTCCTATCCCAAACGGTGTGAATTCTAATTGGGACCTCTCACCAGGGAGACCCCCTTGTTATTGGCAGTACAATTTTTCTGGTCAACATTTTGGCACTAGAAGGAGAGCCATATGACAAGTTGAGCCCTTGGAGCCTATAGTTAGTCTCATATCTGTAAATGGCTTGTCCTAAAATCATCATCTTGAGATTTTTATCAAGTTTATCTATTTCTCGATTCTCAATCCCTGATGAACGTCTATATCACTTGTCTCAGTTAAAGTTCGATGGTGAGAATGGAATTCCCATAACTGAACACCCTTCCAATTTCCTTGAGTTTTATGAGTATTACGAATTGATGATGATGATATGGCTTGTGTGCTCTTCTCCCTCACTTTCAAAGGTCACGTTAAGAAATGGTGTCACACGCTATCAACAGAGTCCATCTATTCGTACTTCTCAGCAACACCTTTAATCTGTAACAAATCATGATCCTTATGTCTATTATGATAACCCTCAAGTTACTAGTTGTCCAAATTCTATCCCTAATATTTCCTTGCCCATCTCTCTGAGTCTGTGACAACTTCAAGCCTCCAAGAAGGAAATTTCTATTTGTGACATTCATCTTCCTCCTCTTGAATTTCTGCATAATGGAGTTTTGGTCGCAAAAGTTTTTAGTGATGATGGACGCGTACAGGAAAACGAAATATGTTGTATCACCTCTGAATCTTTCATACACTCTGTGAAATCAAAACTTGAAAACCATATTGGCTTAACATCTCTCCCTTCGCTGTTGATGAAAACAATCTCGAATCCACTGAACATATGCCTCATTCTAGTTCTAAATCTCGTTCACCTGACGACAATAAACTGGGCCTTGTCCCGAATAAAGTTGATTACCTTGTAAAATCCTTAGATCATGACGTGCATGCAGGTTCATTAGCCTCTCTAGATGACACTGATGTGCGAGGTGAAATTCCTTGAACGATTGGTACCCCCACATCCGAATCATTTCATCCATTATCCCCTGATTCATTTCTTGAGTTTTCCACACCAACAATTTCTTCAAATTATTCAAAATTGTCTCATGTTGGTGTTGATGGCAATGATGAAAACGAGGGTAATGTTTCAAAATCACATTACGAAATTGATGAGTCTCTTATTTCTTATCTCTTTCATCCGCAATCTTTAAACAACCAAGAGAGTGACTGCATGTCTCAACAATCTCAAGATGTTTCTCTTACTGATTCATCCCCATTTTTAACCCTATAGGAGCCTAATATACTAGATACCCAACCTAATCAAATTGGTGGTCCTAATGATTGTTATTTCTCCAAAAATGTATTCACTCACACCTCTTGTGAATGTCCCTCATATCTATCTTTTGATACTACGAAGCCACCGAAATTCGATGATTCGCTTTTTAATGATTCAGCGACCCATCAGAAAGTCAAGGCAATTCAAATTCCGCTAACGGTTATCTCAGGTTCTCACGATCTGGATGGGACCCATGAAACAAGTCAAACTATGGTTTCTCGAATTAGGGTTTCTAAAATTACGGTTCCCACACACCACACTCCTCTCATCATAACCATGCTATATGTCATCTCATCTGAGCAAGCCTTCGATTTGAGTGATGTTTCTCTGAGCGTGTCTTTCTTTCCCCCAAGAGGTGATATGCAACAACCTCTATACCCTAATTTATTCACTTGAAGGAAGACACCAGCCATTGTCTTTAATCTTTGTGGTTGTTGCCCAGCGAATACAGGTTGCAGTCAGGTACAAGCATGTGATGTTTTACAAACCTCTCTATTGCTTGAAAATCTTCCGGTCAATTGATCTCATCCGCAGAAATATAAAAAATCTGATATGTTGTATTGTCAATATGTTAGTTCGCAAACATTTGAACGAATTAATAATACGCACACTGACAGTTGTCCAGTCACCACAAATAATGACCACACCCATTTGCTAGTTGATCTCACGAAACCACCCACGTTTGAAAGCCCCCTGTTGGAAGGTCCAAAGTTTTTCCAGGACGGTGAGGCACTTCAGGCCCCGCTGATGGTTACGTTAGGTCCTCATGTCCCCGTCAAAACCCACGGACAACTTCAAACTAGGGTTTCAAAGATTAGGGTTTCTGCACTTGGATTCTTGAGCATCTCAACTTCATGGTGGATGCTTATTTTTCCCATTCCATCAAATTGATCATCATCAACATCATGATGAGATTCCCGGCTAGCTTGACGGATCTTAACTGAAAAATGTATTTGCAAGTAGGTAATGTTTTACCTCAATTCCGTCGGATCTAGGGTTGTGCATGAATGGATGTATGTCATTTATATATTATTTTAGGTTTCAAGTACATCTTCTTGTGTATCGGGACATAATTGTAATTAAGCTTGAACAACCAATTTTTGCACATTCTCTGGCAAGCAGCCATGACCTTCTTGTTGTTGCACATGCTTTTTAGCCTTAAGTCTTGTTTTTGGTACACAATTTTGTATGCTATTTCTGATTGTGATCAGTGTTGTTCTTTCAGGTCAGGAGCTAATGCTATGGCTACACTGGAAATCTGATTTCACATAACCTGACCGCCTCTTCGGTCAAATTAGGGTTTTAGGTTTAGGCTAGCTAGGATCTTTAATAAAATTTTGTTGGTTGAAGTTGTTAATTGGGGTTTACTTTCTAGGTTTTTCTCTATGGTTTAAAATTATGTTTGTTGACTTTTTATGCAGTGTAATTTTATGTTGGTTTACACTCATACTCTTGCATTTCCTCATTGTTGGATGGAATTCTTATAATCACTGCATGTGCTTTATTTGCAACTAGTTGATCCTTCTCGCACATGGCATTACATTGCATTATAAGCCTCGTCTGTTGCATCATGTTGTACGCTTTCCTCCTTGCATCATATGCACTGGTTGTTGGTCTAGCCTGGGAATTTTCTGTATATTTCATGCCTCCGCATTAGCCTTCATCAAACCTGAAGCCTTCAAACCCTCGGTGACTTGACTAGCCTTCTTACTCCTTCTTGCACATGCTTGAATCTGGATGGATTAATTTTGCCTCTTTGCACGCATCGAAACCCAAAAGGTCTTCCTTTCCTTCCTTGTCATAGTTTCTAAAACCCTAACCCTAATATTTGTGCGAGCTTGTGGTGGTTTTCCCAAGAGGCAGCTTCTCTTAGAACCGGTCATCAGAGTCACATTCTAGGACTAATTCCTACGAGTCTAATTCATTAGCCAGGGAGATATAAGGAAGTTGCTTTTAGGGAACCCTAATCAGTTTAAATGACCTGTAATCATAACCTAAAACTCATGCTCAACATAGTCTTGAATATCTCAATGATGTGTCACATGTTTCACCTATTAGCTGGAGATGGGATGTGAAGGCTTGGCATGAGGGCAAACCCAAATCATAATATATTTCAGTTTCTGTCAAACAAGAAACAACCTCTCTTGACCGTAAAATAAGTTGGTATCCCTCATCCGCCCATGCAAAATAAATGCCACGATCAGCACATACAACTAAGTGCTACAAGCACATGAAACAAATAAGGGTAAAGGATTGAGAAAGGCTTCCTGCGTAGAGAGGTAACACAAAAATTCTATCGGGGTACTGACCAAGCTCGCTGGTAGCGGAGCAATGTTTGTGATTTCTTGAGGTGACTCCGTCGGGGTGTTGTCCATGCTTGCTTGTAGCGGAGCAACAACAAAGACTTATTTTAAAATTCTGAATATAATAAGTCTGCTGGCTAGCTATTTTCATCATCATCAAACTACTAGCATGCGTGAATTCCTGCTTGGGTGTTTTTCGATTAACAAGACCTAGCTGAGGCACAAATATTAGGCATATCTGTAAAGGTCAAAGTAACACAAGAGGTACCCACAATACCTGTTCAATATTCCCTTGCATCACTATCCAGACTCAGATTATTGTAGGGATCTTGGTAGAGATGTTGGATTCTACCAGTGGTTCACCATTTGTTGTAGCTACTACAACAACACCCCAAAATTTTGGGTGTATTCAATGTTTCGGGTCCCCCTTCTGCTTGCTCAGCCCATTAGGGTTTTAACTCTGGCCCCAGTGAGTTCATCTCCCTCAAGGATTTAGGCCCAATCGCATCATGTTGACCATACTAGGGTTTGGAAAAACCCTAATTTATCTAGAGTCATATGCTTCCTATTTTAACCTAACTCATATTCCCCTGGGGCACACTCTCATCAACACTTCATGTCATCGCAGTAAGATTCATATAGCATAAAGGTCCCTGGATTCATGATTGGTTTTCCCATATTGGTATGCACATTTGGGTTGGTGGTAACACCTCATGACGCTAAGCCCACCTCGCCTCAATCCTCATTCCCTCAAATGCATTCACATTCCTAAAAATTCCATCTTGATTGAATACATTGGAAACCGTAGATTTTCATGACTATGACCTCAGTCATTCTTGACCCATTTTCAACCAAACTTACTCACCATCATGAAAACACACTTATACTGTAGTCACGTCAAGTCAGGAGGTATGTTGTACAACCACCAAGATCCTACACACACTTGAGTGTAAGTTAGTTTGTGCATTAAATACAGGACATATCTCCCAGAAGCACCTTCACCATGGATTTTTTAGGGATTCTATTTGGGTTCCCCATCAAGCTTGTGGTCACATGTTAATTATTTTCAAATTTAGTGACATCATTCTCTAAATTAACCATGGACTAATTTGTATTATAATATTTGATGTAGGTCGAGTCCATGGAGAATATGGTCAACAATATCACCATCACACGGAAGGAAGAAATTGAAACTAAAAATATAGGGGCTCGATTTTGTAACATGACACATTCATCCCCTGTCCATAAGCAAGGAACAAAAGGCGTGCTAATTGGGGAACTTAAGATCGTGGTTAAGCCACATCTCTTCCATTTTTATTGCCTCATTCACGAGGAGCTGCTTGCAGAGGGTAATTACTTATTTGATGTCAGATGCATATTTAAAACCAAATGGCATGAAGCAATATTTGATGAAAAACATATAGATCAGGTTCCTACTACTCCTCCACATGATAATTATGATGCGCCATCAGACCTTCCTCCAGAGGCTCACTTCCACTATGGTTGAAACATTTATGGCAGAGATCCCATTTGTGGTCATTTGGTGCCAAATACAACACCGACACTTGTTCTCGCACAAGTGATTGGGGAAAATCGTGCAAATACTAGTTATTGCAAAAGGGGATGGTGAAAGTTATATATGCTATCATGATAAGTATTATGCACCATCAGACCTTCCTCCAGATATGCACTCCCACCATGATTTAAGCATGTATGGCGCAACACCAGAACCTATATTGCACAGGTTTCTCTCTGGGTGCAAATTCCTTCATTATATGTTGATGTTGTTATTGGGACATATGGTGCAAAAATCAGTTATCGCAGAAGGAATATACCCAATAATATCCACATCACATGATTTTGTTAATAAAATCTCATTGCACCATCAAACCTTCCTCCAAAAACTCACTTCCACCATGATTTAAGCATGTATGGTAGAGATCCCCTTGGTGGTCATTCGGTGCCAAACATAGCACCAACACCTATTATTGCACAGGTTTCTCAGCAGATGAAAATTCCTTTACTATGCATTGATGTTGTGATTTGGGACATATGGTGAAAATATCAATTATTGCAGAAGGAATAGTGGAGCAGTTAGTCGCACAAGTCGCACCGATGAACCCCAACTAAGAGTGCGACCTCTGGCTCGTTGCGACCAATCGCTGAATCGAAAATATCTCAGAGCAACGATTAGTGCTACCAATGCGACTCCCTGAATCTCTAACCTCCTTAATTCGCATCACATTCCAAGTCACCAAGTCGCATTGCGGGACTCATGAAAGCAGTCAGGAATCGCGACTAGTCTTGTGGTGCGACTATGTGGCCTCTGGTAAGTCGCGGTTTCTCCCATTGATCGAGAAGTCACAGCAAGGGGTAGCAAGTGAGATGGAGTCCAAATCCAAAACACAACTTTTTCTCCAACTTCAGATTGAGCTTTGGATCAAATTTATTTAGCTTCTCGGTACATGCGAAATCTACCAGCTAACAACTTCGAAAATAATAGCATTTGTGACAGAAAGAGTGGGAGCAATAGTTCTTTCATAATTGGCCCATAATACTTGGCGACCTCTTAGCAAGTCACAGTTTCTCTGCACACTTCTCACTTAGATGCAGAAGCAATAATGGTTTCGTCATCAATGATAGTGGGAAGGAAAATTAAGCCGGATCAGAAGTGTGGCGCCATACATACACCGTATGATGTGAGTAGATGTTGTGGATTGAAATTTGTACTATATCATGACATGAGCGAAGCATTCAATATGGATCTATGTTATGGACACCAGTTGACATTTCAATATCCCCCCCCCCCCCATAGCATGATTTAACAAGCTCATTATAATCACGCATGGGTTGTAAAGATGTTCCTCTACGAAACAGACGACACAGGGGTCTAAACTAACAACATTTGTTTAAATAACTCTTTCTATTAATTGAATACGTTTCTAGCATCATTATTTGATTATAAAGACATGTAACCCATGTTATTTGTTTGCAGATAGAACCTGCCAATTTACATGGTGAAAGCTAGGGTTTTCCCAGCGAGCGAGGTGGATCCTGACGAAACTACAAGAACCTCACTACAAGCTCAAAGGCACCCAATCATTTTCACATGAATGATATGCAGGAAAATACATCTTGTTGTGACAATTCTGAGATCATGAAAAGAGAAGTGCAGAAGGAAAAGCCTTAGGTCACATATACTCCCAAGTCATAGGCCTCCCCAGGTCGCAGATCGCAAATGACCATAGGTCGCAAATAGCCTCTGGTCGCAGATAACCTCAAGTCGCAGGTTACAAATAGCCTTAGGTCTTAGGCCTCCCCAGGTCACAAGTTGCAAATATCCCTAGGTCGTAAATTACCTCAGGTCGCAAGTCACAAATAGCTTTGGGTTGCAAGTGGTCCTAATCGAAAGCAAACCGAACGGTCGGGGAGATCAAGAGTCAAGGGCAACTCAAGTTTCATTTTAGCCTATATGTATGAGTTTGGGAAATCATCCAAGGACTTTAGCACTTGAGTTGAAATGAGGACAAGATAGTGAATTCGTGCCTGAGAGCTAAAGGCACTCAGAGCTTGGTATCAAGTGGAGGGAGTTGTAACGAGGCTATGGTTTTGGTATCATGCATTGAGATGAATATCCCATGTTCCACTATTGGGTTTTGAAGAGTTGCAAAATATGTATTTGAAGTTGGAACATCATTAATAATATATTCTCTTTTTGCAGCACTGATTCACATGCTTTCTTGTGGTGATAGTACTAGTTATCTAATATTTCACTATGTTTGTACATGTGCTTTCATACACGCAATCGGTTATGGAATGATTCATGGTGGTTGCATGTACGTTTGTTTTTGATTTGGTGTTTATTTGTTTCTTGCCATGTCAGTGATCTATTGTGAACTACTTTACAGTTAACTTCTGGCATGTTTTCTTTCATGTACATCTAACTAGGTTTTGGCTCACCGATCCCTCTCATGGAGCACCCCTTTTTATTTGTTGTTTAGACTTTCTTATATCTTTGTTTGTGGTTCATCAATCTTGGGATGATTTTGCTTCATTGATTGGTCATTTCGCCCTTGCCTCCACTTCATAATCTTCTCATCTGACAAACAAGAGTGGAAACACTTATGGCGGCAACCAGGCCCACATACCAGATGGGGCTACTATATTCCCAAACCGTGTGAAGTCTAATTGGGACCTCTCACTCGGGATACCCCCTTGTTATTGGCGGTACAATTTTTCACGTCAATAAGATGATATAGTTTCTCCTGCATATTTTCAGGTGTCCGGTGGTCAGTTACGTATTTCTTTGTTTGGTGCAAAGGAGGTGAGGTTCCTCTCACTACTGCTGATGACCATTGCACACTATACCAGTGATGGACAACGCATTAGTTGCTCACTTTTATTTTATGTTGATTCTTTATTCTAGGTGCCACGACTTGTGAGATGGTCTGCTATTTTTTTGCAGCAGTTTTGTACAACATTAGATAGATGTCGTTCTTAGGCAGGTGGGAGGTTGACCTTCCTTTTTGCTTCAGCGTTATTTGGTTATTTTTTGAGAGGTTTCCGGAGACGAGGCCTACTTTTGTTCGACAGCCTGGTAGGCTGATGCTGCATGTATGGATGTAGATGTGGGTCCAGATGATGCCCAAGAGGGGCCAACCTGACTTTCCCGCCAGGATATCTACTAATGCATTGGAGTTGCTACCAGTGTTGATCACTCTTTTGTGATGGTGCCATGTTTATACACCTGTTTGGATTAGCAAGGGTGTACCAACATCCTCTTCACACAAGATGAGCCACTAGATGCAAGAGGTAATATTAGTGTTTTCTTTAAATTAATATAGTTTCATTTGGTTATCTTAATTAATTAATTAGAATTATAAAATTTATTCTAACATGTTATTTAACTTGTTTTATTAATTTTTTTAATGAAATTTTCTAATTATTGTTGTGTACTATATATTTTATAGATATTGGGACATTCATTGGGGACATGATTCCACCCCCACCAAATGATCCAGGTGTAGATGTTGATGAGGATATGGCGAAGGTGGAGGATCAGGGTAACAGACCTGATCCTCGGGTGAAGATACCCACGGGGGTGCAGTGTAGGCCAGACACCCGATTCAAGATGGATTTGGGCGATCGACTATGTCGACTTATAGTTGATGAGGGAGTCCACCCTACTATGATCAAATAGATCTAGGTTGATCATAGGCTCACATAGCTCTGGAGAGACATGCCCCGCAATATGATGACCCTCATGTGTCATATTGTTTGAGCTTCCAGAGTATTGGCGGCTAGGAGGGATAGGTGTCATGGATATGCATGACATATCTGATTCATATGAAGACCATGATCATGATCATGAGGGGAGTGATCATCATTCTAGTACTCCACCTCCTCCTCCTTCACCTTGCACCAGAGATCATGAGCACCTAGCATCCAGGCCTGATCAATAGGCATCTTTTGAGAATTCTGCACCATTTCAGTAGACACCTAGTCTTGAGCAGGCACGACCATTGACTAAAAAGGAACCTGATCCTGAGAAGGCAAGTCCATCTGAGTAGGCTGCACCATCCACTAAGTAGGCTGCACTATCAACGACTCATCAATAAGAAGTTCTTGAGTAGACTGCACCATCGATGACTCATCAACAGGAAGTTCCTGAGTAGACTGCACCATCGACTAATCAACAAACACCTCCGGAGTAGGAACATCATCTATCTAAGCATGAGGCTACACCATTTGTTATCAATAGAAAATAAAACAAGTAAAGGACATCATGAAATGAAAAATGGAAGGATTTAGAGGGTTGAAAAACATTAGAGAATCTAGAAATTTTAACTTTCTCTAAGGTCAACAGGAAAATTTATCAAATTGTGCACATAAGAAACTGGCACAATGTGATCTACACGCCCTCTTCTTCGATAGCAGCGCAGGTCTTCGTGGCTTTCCCTCAATAAGTCGCACAGTCCTAAGTATGGCGGAAGGTCACCATCCGGCACAACTTTGCACACTTCAGGAAGAAGATTCTCCACTTGAGGCTGCCCAAGGATAGGCAACTATAGCCACCTTGAGACCTCAAGTGAGCACACATTGGAATCAACCACCACTCTTGGGTCACTATCCACAATTTTACCAAGAGAGGGAAGAAGATTTGAATTTTTCCTATAAAATACCACCATGAGAAGAACAAATTAGAAGACATTGTTATGCTAGCCAAATTTCCCATGAGAAAACCAATAGTGTGTTGTCCAAGCAACAAAGGAGTGAAGGGATTCATTTGTTGGCCATCCAACATCTCAATCCCAAAGGAGAAGTGCATCAATTTTTCGTTATTCGATCACTCATTTGAGGAGAAGAGAGAGGCTTGCAAATAGCTTAAGGGGAGAGCCCTCCTTGATTTGAGTATTAGAGCTCCATAGCTCTAAGGACTCACTATGAGTGTTTTAGGGTTCCACCTATTTTTTACCACCAATGACTAATAAAAGGGGATTTTTTATCTATTGGTATTATTTGTTCATTTACTTGATATTGAGCTTGTGTTATATGTGTATTTGTTTTTTCTTGTTTCCTCCTCTTTTTGTAGTATGCTATGTTTTATAACTAGTTTTTCCACATGTTATGATGCTTCACTAACCATCTAACAACCCATTTTTTCCCTGTGACATTGCCTTTGGGCTAGAAATCACTCCTACCAAGCACCAATGCTTTTTGTACACTCATGTACTAAACACACCAACACAAGATTGGTGACTCCACTTATTTTTCCTCTTACGCTAAGTGGTTGTGGTTTTGCAGAACCTATTTTCTTCTCAGGATTGTTGCAGGACCAACTCTCCTCTTCCTCAAATTCTCTCATTCACCCTTTTTGAAGAGATTCAGTTTAGGAGAAGTATAATTTCGGTGTGCAGGAAAACCGTGTGTGTTCAGCTTAGATAGAAGTGTAGGTCCGCGTGCCTGTGTAGAAATAATCCACGTAGAAACCAGTGAGCCATTTTTTCAATTATTTTGTCCATTCTTGCAAGTGTAAAGTGACTATTAGCCTAGAATAAATCTGCCAGCACTATGTTATGGTTTCCCTTAACTAATAGGACATGTTTTTAGCTGAACTTTAGCTTAGCTATTACATAATTCTAATTTTTAGTTTATTATCAAAAATTCACATAGTTTAATTAAGAGGCATGTAAGTGGTTAAAATCCACCCATGCTATCTGAATGAACTTATTAGCAATAATAGGCACCAAACACGTAGGTAATTAGCAAGAAGTAAGTGGCCCATATCCATGCATGCTTAGCTAGTTTCCAAAATTTTCAAAGTTTTTGCATTAAGTTTAGTTTAAATTTTGCATTAGGATTCGGGAATAGGATCAAATTATCTAAGAAGGCAAGTAATATTTGCTACCCTTGCACCTCTTGGTGACCCTATGCATGCATATGAACACTCTCTTTTGATATTTTTCCATCTCCCTATAGTGCGACATTTTTTCTAAATAGGCAATATTGAAAGCGACCCATTATCCGCGCATCATTTAATTTTTGAAAGGAATAATCAAAACATAGTTTAATTAGGAGGGAGTGTGAAGCATCATCACATATCTTCATCCTATAAACATTGTGATTGTACACTTTATCGTACACATTAGTACACCATAAGAAAATTAAGACTCCTTAAAACTAACCATTAATCAAACTCATTAACTCTCCCCATAGGGGCCACAAGATAATTAATAGTTCAAGTTAGGACCATTGGGGGTAGGCATCCAATAAGCCACCATGGTCAGTTTACATTCTTGAAACATAGAATTTGACTTTTTAGGGAGCTTTAAACTTGTCCATCCACCCACGGAAAATAATTCCCGAGTGCCACAAAGACCCGATTAGGAATGGGTTAATCTTAGGCCCATTGTGTGCGGTACTATTTGGGGCTACCTGACCCATCTAGTTCTCGATAATGGTAGTTGAATACCAAGCTCAAAAATCAAACTCTCACGTGTGACGGCGGTACTTAGTGGCCAAATATAGGTCATCCTTCCCTATAGGTGATGGTGTGGGAAACACTAAATCTTATTTCCATTACCTTGGTCGAATCTTCGGCTACTGGAAAGCGTCTCCAATTCTTTCGAGACGTTGGCCACAGTACCCACTAGAAGATATATTTGCAAGGCCCAGTTACAATTGAGAGAGTGAGGAGGATTAGGTCTTCTAGGATTTTTGAGTAGTATACACAAAACAACCAAAAGCAGTTTTTGATTAAATGATCACATATGATTAATATAAAGGGAAATTTAACTTTTTTTTGCTTTGTTTTATGTATGTGATCACTGTTTTCTTTGATAATAATCTCTCTCCTCTCAGAAAACTAAAAAATATTTCCAAAATCAAACCAAGTCGACACCATAACGGACCCAACGAGACCTCGTCGATCTAGAAGTTTTTTGGACCTCCCCCATTAGAGGGAGGAGTGCTAGGTATTTCACCATTCAGTCGTCAAAGATGACACACAACCACCCTTATTGGTTCATCCTTTAACGGGGCATATTTAGTTGGGAACCCCCAAGGGCCACCCAACACCACACCTATGGAAACCCCCTCAGGGACACCACACATCACTCCTCCCACAACCCCCAGAGGGCAGAGGAGCGCTACCCATTTGAGGAGCCAAAAAAACACACAGCCAGGTACATCATAGACAAAACCCATACATAACTAGAACCTTGTGTTTCCACAGTCTATGATGGCCCTCAACACTTAGTTACCTTTCCTAACATCTTTAAACTTACCTGATCTATCAAAGTTAACAAATGATCCCATTGCACGCAATCCCATTTGGCCCCCCAAGCCCACGAAGCTCCCTTCAGACATTCCAAAATTCGAAGGGAATTAGCGGAAGACCCTGGAAACCATGTAATGAATTTCCACCTATGGTGTTCATCAAACAGTATTATCGATGATACTATTTGATTATGACTATTTCAGTGCACCTTAACTAGGCCAACTGCGAAATGGTATGTGGAATAGCTTTCTGCTTCCCATGGAACCTTTAGCGCCCTCGCTACTACATTCCTCACGTATTTTCAGCTACCCATCCACCACGATTCGGGAATGGAGTTATTGGCCCAATTTAGGCAAATGCCAGCCGTCCATATCTCGGACCATCTCCATGAATGGCAGCGACGTCGAAGTTTGTGTAAAGCCAAACTCGACAATCGAGTTCTATTAGACCTATTCCTGAAAACTATCACAACAGAGATTTGAAAGAACATGGAAAATCAAGGACCTACTTCCGAAGAGGATTCCATTAGAAAATCCCAACAACTCGAGCTATATCATCCTACCTAATGCCTCACACCTGCAAACTTATAAAGAATTTCCAGGCATGTCAAATACTACAAACGGATCGATAGAGCCACCAACCCAAATTCACCTAAGAAACAGTATCCCATACCCTAGTTATGTGTATGATCCTAACCAGAACATTCCGCAACCAGACTACCATCAGAGTCATCATGCACCTCTGTAGAACATGACCAATAGGGAGTCGTCATATTATCATTAACAAGGAGGATCATACCCTCCTGCACAGGGAACCCATTACGCAGCTAGGAATGCTGACATAAGAGCTCGCTCCCAACAACCATATACAACCCAGGTACAGGGACCTCAATACTCCCACTCCCTAACACAAAACCCAACGATGAAAAATAATGCACCAGTGAACTTCATGCAACCTTCCCAGGCCCAACCATTGTAGTCATACAACTAAGAGAATCATAGCCATCCTCCTAACGCGGCAAGGAAAAATCCGAAAAATAAACAAAAGGGAGATCCTGGACAGGGGGGAAATAACCAGCAATGCCCTCTACGATCCTAGGCTGGGGGTGACCACAACCAGAATCAAAACCAATAGCCAAATAACTCCCAAGGGAAGAACAAGAGAGCTAATCTATGGACCAACCACTCTTGTACTATTTTTGGTGAGTATGGCTATTACACTCATCACTGTCCCGAACTACCCAAGCAAAAGAACCTTCAGAGTAACCATGGATAAGGGGGACCTATACATCAAAAAATTGTATTGAAGGAGCCCTTCCCCCACCAAGGAGTAGTTAGTACCCAAAAGAAACAACCACCCCCCGAATATTTCGAAAACAAAAAACATGAAATATATATGAATAGAGAGGAAATGTTCTTTTAGATATGGGATTGAAGCTATGATACCCGACCAGACACTAGTTTGCCAGGGGCTAGCACCATTGACTTATCAAAAATTCCTATTGAACCTCTGCCAAAAATGGCTAAGGGTTCAACAAGGCAAGTGGGACACCACTCCAAATCGGCACATAATTATAACATCATGGATGATTTAGCACAATATCCCACTTCCATGTCAGCGTTTAAGGTCCTGCAATATTTCCAAAAGGAAAGGAAAGCCTTACTTTCTGCGTTAGGCGTAATCGACCTTGCTGATTTGCGCCTAATGTATTTTGACTTAGATAAAGCCACCCCCAAGGCTTCCTTCATTTTTTGCATTCCAGATACTAGTGTCAGCCCAAAACATCACTATACACTGATATATCATTGACCAGGGTGAATCCACATGTATCATGTCAAAAAAAGTTTGGCAGAAGTTAGGATCTCCTGAACTGAATCCATCAGACATCACACTCATAGCATACAATGGGCGGCCTTCTGCTCCCATCGGTCTCTATCAAAATGTCCCAGTTCGCTTGGCCGACAAGACAATTCTTATAGACATTGAGGTCTTGTATGCTCAACTAGAAAAAAATATACTCTTGTTATAGTATTAAGAAAATGCCCCATTTTTCTAGGTAAAATAGTATAGAAAGAACAATGGGGACCCTTTTAAAAAAATTTAGGATTAAATTCATTTTAGAAATAAAACATAGAATTGGATTCTATTATATTAATTTTTTTTTCTTAGAAAACATAAGAAAATCATAAAAAGCGCTCAAAGGAACCCATAAAGGCTAAAAGTACAAGAGCGGGAATTAAATCGCCAAAATGTAAATCGACGAAACAAAAAATCTTCGAAATAAAAAATCGTTGAAACAACGAATCTTCGAAATATGAAACTGTGAATTACGAATATGAAAAATTTCAAAATACATCATGTAACAAATACCGATATCACAATTTGTTGCCTAAGATATGTCGATATTGCATTCCGTCATCGAACAAAAAAGCCATCACAATATCGCATTTCCGCATGTCACACATTGCTTTGAAATGCCAAAATTCACTAATCATGAAAAGGATGATTTGTAGATACCGATAAGATAACAATTGTCAAACTCACATGAACCCATGTTATCAATTTAATGATAATTCAGGTGTTTTTATGATCTGGAGGTTTGAAAATGATTTTATAATTATTTCATTTATAATACCAATGATTCCCATTATGCATGAGTTAAATTGACATGACAGTTAATAGCATTTGATGTTATCTCAGCTTACGTTCCTTGGTTTTCTTTCAACAGGGTAATTCCAAAAACTTAGGCATAAAAGGATGTCAAGGCTGATTAAAGCACGAAGGAAGTCTACCACCCCACCTTAGTTAGTTTTTCAGCAAGAGGAAAACAATGAGATGACTCCTTTAATCTCAGACACAAAATGCAACCCATAAATTGGTTCCTCAAGTTGGGAAGGGATCTATAAGCTGTTTGATAACGAAAATCCACAAGTAGTTTTTAACGGAAAAGTTGTAGCTGACAATTTTGCATCCACAGATTCAGACTCATGGTCCGATGAAGCTAACTCTTTTCTTCACAAAATTGTTGCCTATCCTAAAATACTGCCATACACTGAATTACTAAAATGGGTGTTGGATCATGTGGAAATTCAAGATAGATAGTTTGCTACCAGAAACATAACAGTCATTGGCTCTCTCAGGCCTTCATATTTGAAGGATATGTACAAATTTCTAGAGCCCCAGAATAGATATGACAACCATTTTGTTCAAGCATTCATGTGAGAGAATGAACACCCTACAAATGTAATCAAGGATTGGATAAATGATCCTAATCACCATAAACGAGACGATAAGGGTATGTAATCAGTAGTTTCTCTTAAATTCCCTTTCTCGCAAATTTTTTCCATGATGTGTTGTCTTTTTGGGTCTGCAAATACAACTAAGTTTAAGAAAAATTGGATACCCCTGATAGAACAACCTCTGATGGTTATATTCTTGATTGTGATAATATTATGTCTGATAATTTGATTATATGTATCACTGTATATAGAGAAAATCATAATCTCCCGTCTAATACAGTTACTCCTTTTTATATGAGTTCTTTTATCCTAGATGCTGTCTATTTTTCTATTGAATTGTTGTCATTAGGATGAAAATGGACCAGAGAAGTCAAAATGCACATTTAGAATTCCTGTGGGAATCAAAATACCACTCTCATATGTTTAAAATATGTAATGATACAATGCTCTAAGTTTTTCAAGTCATTTTTGAAAGAAAAATCCCTAGAGTCACCCATGTAGCCAATAAAAGTCTCAAGCCTATAGGAAAGTGGTTTAGTGAAGAATTTTACGCATACATCCAAATTCTTGGAATTCATTCTTGCCCTCATGTCCTAGCCTTATATATACTAGATAAATTATTGGCTAAGTAAATTTCCTACTAGACCATAGATAATGGGTTGACTAAATTTCTGAAAGATGCAAAAAAGACAATTTGGCCAACTTTTCCTATTTCATGTGGGTCATATACTCTTGAAAATTTCAAGCATGCATGTCTTGAAATTGATCGATTAAAACCCTTCAATTTTCTAATACTACCCAATAGAAGTTATGTTTCATATGGCGTTGCTAGAGAAATAACAAATCAAGTTAAGTTGCGGGCATTTCCAAGCGAGCCTAATAAATTCGATGATGTGTTCGAGTTAATCCCAAAATTATTAAGAGTTCAACAAATAGAAACTGAAAGGTTCATTCTAAATGATTTGATATGATTCAAAGAATATAGAGAACATAATAATTCTCATTTTCCAGACTACATGTTCCACATGCCAGTGCCAGAAGCAGAAAAAATTGCGGTTCTAATTCCTCCAGTTCACATACCAGTACCAGTAGCAGAACCATAAATCGTGGATATTGCACAGGAAGAAAAGTTTAATAAAGACAGGGAAAGTTTTGAGAAAGCATTTTCTGATACTAATATTCCTGCTGATCAGAGTGTTATTTTTCTAGAAACTCTTCCTACTGAAGATACTCTAAAAACAAAAATTCATATAGGTGAATCAAGTGTTCAACAAGTTTCCTCTAATCTAAATGAATCTATGTAATATTCCCAAATGGGAAAAGCAAGAATGTAGTGCATAAACATGGAAATAGCAGTGAAGATCAATGCATAAATGTGAGAGACCAATATGGAGCTTCTTTATACATAAAAACAACAGCAAGCATGTATAATATAATGGGCCACAAAGCATATAACAATATATAACAAGCCTCCAATAAAGAAATCCCTCAAGAATGAGGTGTTGCTACTATATCAAAATGCTGGAAGACTGCTACAATGCAGTCATAGGTGCACTACTACAAAAAATAAACATACAAAAGATGAATGGCTAATATATGCCTCTAAAGATCCAAAAAATGAATATATAGGCTCTATACAACCTCCAACAAGAAACCCAAGAGGGTTTTTAGAAATACACCAATATACAAGATATGAATCAAAGCCCTAATGCTGAAGATTCACTACAAAAATAAAGATGGAAATATGTGGCTGAGCTGATATGACAAAGAATGTAGTCTCCTCCAATAGATCCTCTAGATGAAAATTTGATCCCTCCACTAGAAAACCTTCTCTCCAAATGGTGTACTGAAACCACCCCTACAACTCCTCCCTAAAATAATGCAGTCCAAGACAAAAAAATGTGTTGTAGGGGAAAATGATGATGTGGACTGATGCTACACTACAAGGAAAAGAACCTCTAGTGGATTTTTTTGAGGAACCACAAAGAAAAATATCCCATACATCCATTTCTAGCGGAGGTTACTAGAGGATGTTGGTGGGCGGGGGGTTTTGTGGATGTTTCCTATTAGTGCTCTTATCGTTAAAGCTCGCTCTGGTGCTCTCAAAAAATAAAGCACCGGTGCAGACAAAATCATTGGCACACCGGACACCGTGCACTCCGTACACACACGCCCGGTGCATCATAATATAACAGAGCACCGGTACCTCACAAATTGTCCGTGCCAGTGCATTATAAAACACAACGCCAACACCAAAACCACCTGGTGCGGTAGACAAAAACCACACTGGTGCATCATAAAAAACGCGTGAAAACACAAACCGACCGGTGTGTTTCTAGAAAACAGTACCGGTGTGCCTATAAACAATGTGCACCGGTAAAGGGTTAAATTAAATGACAAAAAACTTGGATTTTTCAGTTTTCCAGTGTTCCTGAGCTATCAATTACCGGTACGCACGATACCATAGAATGCACCAATGTGCACCGAACATTGGCACACTGGACAGCATGCGTGAAGTACACACCACCGAGGCTTCCAATTACTATAATGCACCGAGGCGTCAATACTCTTCCGCGCGGGTGATCATAAAACACCGCGCCAAAAAACAAACGAACCAATGCGTTCTTCTATAAGAGCACTGGTGCGCCAGAAACTGCACGCACTAGAATAGCGTTATACAAAAAAAAATTAAGGCAAAAAAATAGGTGCTTTGCGACTATTACGCATCGGTGCTTTACTATTACACCACCCCAGTGCATCATCAAATTTTCGAGCCAAAACTAAAACATCTCGGTGCATGGTTAGGGAAACGCCCCGACGCGTTATAAACAACGCGCCAAAATTGATACCGCCTTGTGCGGTTTTATTGAAAAACACCGGTGCGCTTATACAACCCTGAACATCGAAACAGGGTTAATACAAAAAAAAATTACGGCCAAAAAATTTCATTATTCGCTTTCCTCAGTGCTCCAGAGCTCTCAAGCCCCGGTGCTATTTCCTTATTTCTGAGCCACTTTGACATCGATGCTCTCATTGCCCATTACACTCACTACTGCTCTGCATTGGCCACCAATCTGCAGCTTACATTTTGAAAAATAGTGCCCACAAATTTTATTTTCCAAATTTTATAGCCAATATGACTCCTCGATCGCGAAATGTATAGGTATTTTTCTAATTTTTCTATAATTAAGCCTTTTACCGAATTAGATATTGAAATAAACTTAAAAATAACCATTTAAAAAAAAAATTTGTCGCGTGGTGCGCTCGAGTTGTTCAACTCGCACCGGTAGCAGTGCTACCTATAAAATTTACAGGCAGCACTGCTACCGGTGCTAACGGTAACTGCACCATTTCTGAGGTGGTGCCGAAAGGTTCCCCAAATAATTTTAAACTAAAAATAAAAAATAAAAAAGGCGGTGCGCTCATTTATCTAGGTGCACCATTGACCCCATCAATCACAATGTGGTGTGTTGACAGCATTTGCCGCCCCAGTTTATGTCAGCGCACCACATTTAACATTCCGAGAGGGTCAACGGTGCGACCAGGTAAAAGATTGCACCGTCAACTCTATCATTGTCATGAAGTCGGTGCGCTAACATGACTATAGGCGTCGGGGTGTACATTTCAGTCAGTGCACCGCTATTCTGAATTATATACAGTCCACGGTGCTTGAAAAATAGACATCGGCACCAAATCCAGTGTGGTTTGTTTCATTAGGGGCCCCAAGGTCGGTGTGCTAAAATATTAGGACGCACTAGCACCGATGCATGACTGTTTTTATGGAGCACCGACTTGTATTTTTTTTTTTTTTCAAAAAAATTTATATATGTATATTTATAAATACATTTCTGTTTTAATAAAAAAAAATTATTTAATATGGAAATGATTCAGAGAGAATAGGAGCAACAACAACAAGAACAAGCAAAACAATATGACATGATTTTCCAATTGGAAGCGAGAGAGAGGGAGAGAGATGGATGCCCTCGACCTATTACTGCAGATACCTAGAAGATCCTTAAGCAGGTAGGCCTCCACAATTTCTATTAGGAGGTTATTTCTGGCCTAAAGGCCCATAGTGTGCTTTTGAGACATCTTATCGGTAGGTGGAATGCCCACCGACAGGCTTTTTAGGTTGGTCCTAACTAGTGGTACACACCCACTGAGGAGGAAATTTATTTTATTACAGGACTATCAAGGAGAGGGGTGGATTTTCCCTCATTCCCAGACGTGCGACGTAGTTGTGTAGCAGGGAGTCAGTTAGTTTACTCCCAGAGATACATTGGAGCACATGAATTGTCTCCTTCAGACTTTTAAGTACCTGGAGGTCAGTTACATATAGGTTCTTTTAGTAGACAGGACGTGCAGTGCCTCTCTATTATCACTTAAATCATTTCGCACAACACCAGTGACGGGCAATGCATTAGTTGCTCATTTTTATATTACGTTGATTCTTTAGTATAGCATCCACAACTTGTCAGGTGGTCTAACATTTTTTTGCGACATTTTTGTACAGCCTTAGATAGATGTTGTACTCATGCACAAGGGAGGGTCAACTTCCCTTTTTCTTTAGAGCTATTTTGTTTATTTTTTGAGAGGTTTCCAGAGATGAGACCTAGTTTTGTTCGACAGCCTCGTAGGCCGATGTTCGAGGCCCGGATGCACAAGTGGCGATAGATGATGCCCAAGATGGGAGACAGTATGTTTCCAGTGATGTTATCACATGATTTGCTGGACTTACTAGCTAGCGTTGGCGAGCTACATCCCTTCATTATGGTCCCATGTCCTTATGCTGGACTAGATTGGCAAGGGTGTCCCAACATCCTCTTCACTCCTGATGAGCCGCTAGATGATAGAGGTAATATTACTATTTTATTTATATTTATTCTAACATGTTCTTTAACTTGTTTTTATTAAATTGTGTAATGAAATTGTCTAATTATTGTTGTGTACTTGTATATATTTTGCAGACATTAGCTCTTTTGATGGCGATGAGATGTCTGATCCACCACATGATCTAGGTGTCAATACTGATGATTACGATCGGGAGATGGCTAATGCACCAGAGGATGAGGCCAGTGGCACAACAGAGAGATGTGATGATCCTCATGTGCCTCATGGTGCACCGGTGCCACCTTTTGCTAGGCGTGGTCGACCTAAGACCAGATACCGGATGGAGTTGGGCAGCCAACTTTGTGGATTGATTTCAGATGTGGGCATCAAGCCCACTCATTATAGAGTGATACAGGGCAATGATAGATTGTTACGGATGTGGAGAGGCATGTCGCGTGACATATATGGCCTGATGCGTCATGTTGTAGGAGCTACGACAGCTGTTACGTGATTGAGGAGGATTGTCCGTAGCTATAGGCGTAGTCGAGCTACGACACATGATGGACAGTCTGCCAATAGCCACTCATATGCATCTCATGATCGTTCACCTCGCGGTGCACCTGATGATCAACATGAGGCTCCACTGCCAACATCTGACACTAGTCATCATGGAGATGAGGCTGGACCATTGGCCACGTCCAGTCAGCAGCCTGCAACATCCATCATGAATACTAGTCACGATCATCATGAGCAGGCTGGACCATCGACTGCCGAGGCTGCAGTACTATTGACTAAGCAGGCCGCCTCCACTACTACTGCGCCTCATATTGATCATGTTTTACTACTAACAGCGGATGCATCCATCATTACTAGTGATTATCATGATCATGAGCAGGCTAGTCAACCATTGACTGTCGAGGCTGCACCCAACTTTACTGAGCAGGCCGCATCCACTTCTACTGGTGTTATTAATGTTGTTATACTACCACCAGCGCTTGATCCATGACATGATTTATATTACAGTTATATATTTTTAACATTATTCAGTTATATATATATATATATATATATAGATGGTCGATGTATTTTACGTTCATGTTGCAGTTGTACTTAATTTTCATGTTGATGATCATCATGATGTGGCGCATATTGTTAGTCATGTTAGATATGTTCATTTAATGTTTAGCTTGTAGATAGATGTGTATATGTGATAGGCACGAGTTATTTGAAATTATATTGAGATGTATATTTGATGTTTGTGTTGTGATGATGTTAATATATAATGTTAATTTGATGTTAATTGAATGTGTTTATTAGTCGAATATGATGTTTGTACAATGGTTATCATGATCTTGATGATGTTTATTAATTAATTTAATATTATTAAATGACCATGATATTTATTAAATATTATGTCGTGAATGTAATTGTAATTTAAATTTTAATTCTATGTAAAATTGTAAAATTGTATTTGTTTTTGTACTAATTGTAATTTTAAGTGTAATTGTATGTAAAATATTTATTAATGTATAATTTTAATTGTAATTGTAATAATTAATTTATTATGAAATGATTGTAATTGTATATATGAAAAATTGTAAAATTGTAATTGTAATTCTAATTGTATGTAAATTTCACAAATTGTAATTGTATTTGTAATTGTAATTTTAATTGAATTGTATGTAAAATATTTGTAAGATTATAATTGTAATTGTAAATGTAATTCTATGTAAAATTGTAAATGTAGTTGTATTTGTAACTGTAATTTTAATTGAATTGTCTGTAAAATATTTGTAAAATTGTAGTTGTAATTGTAAATGTAATTATATGTAAAATTGTAATTGTAATTGTATGTAAAATTAAAATTCTAATTCTAATTCTAATCGTAATTCATGTATGTGAAATTAATGTAAAATTGTAATTGTAATTTTAATTTTAATTCTAATTGTAATTTTAATTAATGTAATTGTATGTAAAATATTAATTTGTAAAATTTTAATTCTATTAATGTGAAAATTTTAATTATATTAATGTGAAATGATTTTATTAAAATATTTGAATTTGTAAATTTGCAAATAATTGTAAAATAACAAATCTAGAATAATACGAATTTTTGTAACATAAAGTTTAGAAAATAATGAAAATAAATTCATGTACTTTATAATTATCATTATTTTATTATGATCTTGGATATATAAAGTTTAGAAAATAATGAAAATAAATTCATGTACTTTATAATTATCATTATTTTTTATGATCTTACATACAAAAAAAAAAAAACTTTAAAAAGTCTAGTGCGCTTTTCATCCTAACAGGCCCCGGTGCGTTGTATTAATAAAACGCACCAGTGCGTCACATTTACACACACCAGAAATGAATAAACACAAATGAAAAAAATGCAACTCTATTTTGTTTAAGTTAAAAAAGCAACAATTTGAAAAATGGGCGGAAAAATATTTTCAAAAATATAATTTGATAAAATAATTCTTTAAATACTAAATACTTTTCATTATTTCACTATTTTTGCTAAACATTTTCAGTCATATTTTTGCAGGAGATAGACTTGGAGCAAGAGAGCATGAGGGCACTATGGATGGCGAAATACGTTCCAACAAAAGTATTCAGACAATCAGAAACCAAAACTCTGGTGATTCAAGCCCTTTATCATAGAATTTTAAACCATTTCGTGATTAAATTCAATTCTTTTTTTACTTTTTTCTATAGTTTTTTATTTTTTCCTGCAGTTTTACCCATTTTTACCCTGAACCCTTTATTTGTTTTTTTTTTCCCTTTCTTCTCCCTATTTATGTGATTTAAAAATTAGGGTTTTTCATTTTAGATTGACATCCAACCCATGGGACAACTTGCATAGTCGGATCCCAATCCATTCGGCAATTGTGTGAATTTTTGAAAAAATGGATTTTTCTTTATCGGTGCGCCCTGCGTACACCACCGCACCAGTGCTCTGTATTATTACAACGCACCACACAAGTTATGTGTCGTAAAAAATTGAAAACATTTTTTTAAATCTGTGCGCCAAATCTGAAATAGGGCACCGGTGCTCTCTTTAACTAGGAAAGCACCGTACGGATTTAAAAAACACCGTTTTGCGATGCGTTTATAATACCCCATGCACCGTTAGGTCTATTACACTATTTTTTTGGTACATTTATAATACCGAACACATCGTATTGCGTATTATACTGTTTTGCGGTGCGTTGTTAATATATCCACGCACCGGTGGCAGTGCGGATTTCATGAAAGGAGCACCGGTGTCTCGAGATTTATTTTCTAACTGAAAAGTTGAGAATTTATTTATAAATATATTAATGAATGATATGCTACAGGTTTTAGATTGATAAAGAAATGACTAACAAGATATCAAGTAACAAAAACACTGTTAACACATCAAGAAAAGCAAAAAGGGCAAGTTATTTGTAAATTATATATAAAAAATATTATTTTTGAACTATATGTAACTTTAACTAATATGTATTTTTTACTGTGTATCATGTAGAGCCACAAAATGACAAAGCTCGATATGATTATTTTTTATCTATGACCAGAAGAGCATAAAATTTCAATGGAAAAATTGCAAAAAGATGAATCAGGTGAATGAAACAATACTATCGATCCAATATGAGTTTCTTTTTTAATTATCATTAATAATATACTTAAAATTATTAGATAACATGTGTTAAACACTCTACTAATTCACATCTGTTTAATGTTCTATAGGGACCAAAACCTCAGAAAAGGAATGTTGTTCTAAGAAAAGAAAAGAAAAATAGAACATGCAAATGAAAATGAATTGCTCCTTGGCTCATCTAGAGCGGTGTTGGAAGTTAACAAAAGGGGGAAAAACTTTTACAAAATTTTTATGGATCTAGTGGAATGAATACAACAGTGTGCTTTAAATGTAATATGTAATCATTGAATTTTTCGATCATTAGATACAATAAATAAACAATTTAGCATTAAATATTAATTTTCAAGAATTTTCTTGCAGAAATGAAAAGAAAATGGAACCCATTCAGCACATAAAACAAGACAAGAAGGAAGAAAATGGTTGATCTCTAAGTTTGTGAGTAATTGTTACTTCCTTATAACAACTTAACTAGATTTTATTTTTTTATTTTTTAAGTTGTTTTACAAAAATCATCATTGAATGTCTTCAAACAGGTGCTAACATACAAAGAAGAATCATCAGACGAATTGATTGAAATTGGGTTAAATATGGGTTGTGAGTATATGTTGGCATATCAGAATTTAATTGTGGAATTTGTAAGCATATGTCGAACTTGTTTTAATTAGATCCATCTATAATTAATAGAACAAAAACATATTTTATATTAAATATATGATTTTTTATGGGGTATAAAACTTGCAGGAAACAAAGTATGGAACTACGCCAACAGATGAAATTTTGAAAGATGGCATGGTACAAGGTTTTGAAAGAATGTGTATAGTTTATGAGTTAATTGTTGCTATGGTACATCATTTTTCTTTTCGATTTACATTGATGTATATTATTTAATATTGAAATTTTCATTATTCTCACCAATGTATATACACTCATTTCAGTTTATTTTGTGTTTGTAGATGGCAAGTGAAGAAGAAGAAAATGATAAAGCATGCGTGACACAACATATATTTAAATAACCAAAATCATGAGTATTTCTGTGAGTAGCAATAGTTGGAAAAGAGAAGAATGATGATCACTATGTAATTTGGATATCAAAGCAAAGTGTTTTATTTTTTGAAATGTGTCTATGAAATCAGACATATTGTTTAATGTAATGGACATAGTGTCCCAATTGAAAGACGAAGGGATGCAAATAATTTTTCCCATTTTGTATGATAAATAATGTCTTCTTCATATATATATATATATATATATATATATATATATATATATATATATATATATATATATTTATTTTAATTTATTCTATTGCATTCTCCATTGTCATTCTCAAATGCACTAATAAAATTTAATTCATATGATATTGTTATAAGATATATATGTGTCGACTTTTGATGAATAATGAATTTTAAAAAACCACAATAATTATGATATGATATAACAATTTAATCCAAACATCACATTCAAATGCATTAATAAAAATTTAATTAATATGAATATTGTTATAAGATGTGTCAACTTTTGATGAATAATGAATTTAAAATAATCACAATAATTGCACTGTCATAGGTCGATGATTCTAAAAAATACAAAATGAAAACCGGTGCATTTATGTTCTCTTTGCTTTGAATTGCATTTAATATTGTCCTCGCGCAGTCCATTTATGATTATGAACGCGCACTGTCAACGTTCAGTTATAAATATTGGTGCGTTTGTGAGATACTACACACCAAGGCATTTATGTATCTATAAGCACCGGTACATTTGTAGATGCCATGTGCACCGCACGAATACCAATACCAATTATAAATCTTGGTTCATTTTTGTGATACAGAGCACCAGTGCCTCATAAAGATACACGCACCGATGCACTTATGGAAGCCTATGAGCTATGCAATCGACCAATTAAGACAAGCTTGTTGTATCACTGCCACAGACAAATGTTGATAGCTGCCTTAACATCCCGGTGCATTCTCCTTGAGCTGCCCAGTCTGGCTGTCCATAGAATGTATGGTCATCAAACAATCAAGAACCAATGGAAATATGTCAATAACCTCAGAGCACTTAATTTTTGTTAGTTATTGTTGAATTTACGTTAAAAGCTGCCTTAAAACCTGCCTTACCATAAATGGATGTGGTAGCATATGTTTTGACAATTTTGACTGATTGTTTTAACATTAAAAACCTCCTTTTACATCTCCATGGAGGTCTTTTCATATGGTACTAATGTTTTATGTCAGGCTCTGGAGCCTTCCTCATGACCTCTAGTGGGAAAACCATGTCCATGGCTTCTCATGAAAATCCCCAGAATATTTGTGATACTCCATTGTTGCACCCTACAACTCAACACATCTCTTAATAGAAACTGCACTGTAGAATAAAGGTAGAGCTTGGCCTGATGCCTAAATGTGGAAATATAGTGCAATACACTTCCTGAGTGGACACTACAAGTTCCCAAAGAATAGAGGTGGGATTCCTGCTCGGGAACACCCTGTGCTAAACAACACTACAATCTTAGCTAAACAGCTGAAGAGAGCAACAAATCTAAACATACCATAAAATTAAAATATCATAACATAACATAATGAACTATGGTTTCCATCCTCTTCCTTATATAAGTGGTGAGATTCCTCACCCTTGGCCCCACTCATTAAAGCCACTATCTCCATGCATTATATCTCCCTCCAAAACTGCGTTGTCCCTCAATAAATGTCCACTCCTCCATAACAACGTTGTTGATTTGGTCAAAGTTGACCCAGTCTTCATGCTCTAGCCCCTTTTCACACACAAGGGTGTTTAATTAAGCTACCAAGATGTCCTCCTTTCACATTAGCAGTGATTTTATTCCTATTAAGGAGATTTATGGGTCTCCATACCCTCTTATTCATAAAACAAGGAAGAAAAAACAAAAATTGATATTCCAACTATCTTATGGCTAATTGGGAATATTACACTCTAAAGATCAAGGAGAAATTTGAGAAATATCATTTATTGTAGAGGTTTCTGAAATTGCTCTTGAGAAAATTCATATACTAAATATCAATGTTACAGAGGAAAAACAAGGAGAAACATCGGCCCAAGATATAGAGATCATCCCTGCTTTCCCAACAAAAGAAATAATACTGAATATTGAGGAAATACCTCCATTTGATGTATTTTACAGTTCAAAGCACAAATCTGTTATATCCAGGTCAAAGAAGAAATGAAAGATAAAAGATTCTTCAGAACTTCCTATGGACACAACATCAATGCAAATTCTCTGGAAAGGAACTCAGTCAATTCCAGGTAAAGAACTTATCATATTATCCCAGTTTGCAGGTTCTTATGTAGACGAAACTATTCGTAAGGAAGCAGAGATTGAGTCATTAATTATGGAGAAGGATCAGAAAATTTATCAAATGGAGCAAAGTTTCTTTAATGAAAAATAAAAGATCAAGCAGGAGTTTCACTCAAGTATTAATAATCTACAACAGGAGTTTGAAGGTCTCAAAATCAAATTCGAAAATGAAATTAAAGAGAAGGATCTAATAGTTCTTAAATTACAGAAGAACATTCAAAAGCTCCATGAGAATCCAAAACTTAATTAGGTAAATAAAGAAACAACAAAATTGGAATCATTACTAGTAAATCAACATACAATTTTCTATCAGAAGTACAAATAGATTCAAGAGAAAACTAAAATAAGTGATCAGTTAGTCACTCATATTTCTAATTTGAGGATTTATTATGAAGAGACTGATGATAAGGTATCAAATTATATATATATTGGAAAGACACTATACAGGGAAGAGTGACTGATCTTCCTCGTCTTGAAGAATCAATAAAATATATAATATTCGGAGACTGGGACATCAAAATGAAAAGTGTTGAATTAGCTATCATTAGAGCTAAAAATATGTGTCCTCCAACATCTCCAAGTATATAAAATATTCTCTTCTACAAGCCAATATTATCGAGGAAATACCAAGAGACACTATGCCAGAAGTCATCGTTTTAAAACAATATTGGCAAGAAACATAAAATCTCTTGACATAGAAAACTTGACAAAGGTAATTATGGAGATTTAATGGTACTTGTCGATCAAGCCTCACAGTCAATTAGGAGTGTTGAGGTGTCTTTCCAACATTGCAGATCAACTTCTTCCAACACTCAATGATGCAATATTCACGGGCCAGATGAGAATGCAACCAATGCATCCCCCAGCTCGAATATATGATCAAAGCCTGCCAGCTCAAGGAACAAGTATAGAGTGGATCCGAGAAACAATCATGAGACTATTATAACTTATGAATTTTAATTTCCTAGTTTTTTGTTTATAGTTTAGAATATATTAAGAATAATTCTTTCACAAGTCTTCTATTCTTGTAATATTAATTAGTATTTAAACCCCTTTCATGCATTTAGAAAGAGGTCCAGATTTTTCAGAAGGAGGCTTTTGGAACTTACACTATTGTTTGAAAAGAAGTATCTAATTGAAATTCTGAGCCCAGAGGATATTTTTTCAGAGCTAAGCTATGATATAATGGGTACTATTATCTGTGTACTGATCATTTTATGTTTATGAGATTTTAGCAGACTTGTTTCTATCTATTTTTTTCTCTCTCTAATAAGCATTGAAATGACATATATTCTTATTACTGTTGATAAAATGTATTGAATGATATGATGTTAGATGAGTAACTTAGAGATCTTTTATATGATTAATTTTATTCATAAACTAAATCAATTAAATTTATTTAGTTTCTTTAATGTGCTTATATCCATTTAGTATGCGATGATCTATATTGTTTCATGCTTATGAAATATTATTCCATAATCATATAAATCAGTCCAATCCTGGGAAGTAGTTAGATTTAGTTTTATTTATGTTATCATTAGAATAAATCACTCCATTAGAGTTGATTTTATTCCATTTTTATATAAATTCTTTCCTATACGGGAAATGGTTCCCTATGTCCCCATTCGGACCAACCATTTCAACAGAAAAGGAGTTTCTTTAAGCTCCCAACTGGGTGGAATCCCCAATGTTGAGGAAGTCACTCTCCAGCCTTCAACATTTTTGGTGCTAGAAGGAGGGCATCCGACTATGTATGGCATATAAAGATGAATTTAAATTGAAAAGCCAACATAAGAGCCAAACTCCCTCCAAAGCTTCTATGACTTCTAGATCTCGTTCACTATCTCCTAGTAATAATTCTAAAGTTGTAGAACCATTTCTTACATCTCCTGAATCATTACCTCATAGACCTTCTTCAGAACATATTCGTGAATCTCCCAAAGTTCAGTCTTTGATTGAAAGGTTAGAACAAATATCTATATTTCCAAATAATACAACCAATCCAAAAATTTCTGAAGAAAGTATTACATCTAAGTTTCGATGTACTGGTGTGTTAACTTGATCACAAAGTGAAAAACTTGGGATAACTCCTTTCAATTTCCTATTTTATCTCATCGTAATAAAGCAACCACATTAGCATCGTAATAAAGCAACCACACCAGCATGTCAATCAGGTATCAGTGAGATCACATCATCTTCATCCTTATTTACTCCCACCATATCCTCCAATCAACCCATTTCTATTCATCAAACCATTTCCACTCAAAAAATCAGTGCTACTATAAGTAGTACTAGTCCAGTAGTAAGTTTTTCTCCATCCACATCTACTTCTAGACCCACTAGCTCATCTTCACAAGAAACAAGTGAAACAATGGCCAACTTACCATGGGTTAATCCGAGTGTTGTTCAAATGGAAAATTTACATCCTCTCCCAGAGCTTCCAGAAAAACGGTTACCAAAATATAATCCGGATGATGGCCTTCCTGCTGAAGAACATCTCAATAATTTTATGTTGGCCATGAATCTCCATGGTATGCAACATGAAGATGTTGTAGTAAGATTGTTTCCATATAATTTTCAAGGATCTGCAGGATCTTGGTATTTTTCCCTCCCTTCTGGTTCAATAGGAGATTGGAATACTTTTCAAGACCTATTTCTTTCTAAATTTGGTGATGATAGGACAATTGCCTCATTAATCAATGATATTTCTAATTTAAAAGCTAATTCAAATGAAAATATCAAAGAATTCAACTCCATATTTAACAAATTATTGAATAAAATTCCAGCTGCCTCTAGACTAGGATTGGATGTACAAATAGAATGGTACATATCTTCCCTTCCTTCTAATATAAAAATTTTGTAGATAGAGCCAATAATCCTACCCTTTTAGAAAATATGAAAGAAGCCTTTTCCGTTGAGAGAAGAATTGTAGCTTTAGAGAAGAAGACTAATTTGGAAGATAAAAAATATAAAAAAGTAACATTTCAAGATGAGAAAAAGAAGAAATCTCCCAAAGATCCATTTGATATTGAAGGATTACAAAAGGTCCTGAAGACCATGTCCAATGAAATGGTTGAAATAAAAAAATAGGTTGTTGATATTTCTACTAGAAAAACCTTTAGATCATTTAGAAAAAATCAGTCGTCTGTATCACAGCCCGCCAATATATTTCTAATGTTGAATCTGAAGAAGAAGAAGAAGAAACTACAACTTCTGCCAATGAATCTCAAGATTAAGATGCAGTTGAATTATATGGATTATGAGACTTTGTATTACATTCCTCCGATGAAGAGATAGAATCTGAAGTGATGCTTGTTAGCACTAGAAATCATACTTCTGCAGAACCAAATCAATCAATACGGAAACATAAAATCCCAAATTTTATTTCTAAAGACAAACCTGTCAATAAAAAACCTCCAGTCAAACCATATTAGCAATTTATTACTGAATCCCAACTGATCAAATCTACACCCAATCCTCAATCTAAAACTTTGGTAGTATATGACACTATTGAATACAACATTGTTGAGGACATGAAGAAGATTAAAGCCAATATTTCTCTTCATGAATTTAGCAAATTAAAGCAGTGACATAAAATTGTATTAAAATATTTTAATACGGTTACAACATATCCTCTTCCTCCAACTATTATTTTAAAGCTACTAATGGAATATGGAAACCTCCAATTGACAATTCAAACAAAGTTAACGCTTCATATGCTATTTTTATTGGCGATAAATCCAATTATCACACCCCTCATTTCCTCTTAACCTATGAAATATATGATAGAATGTTCATAACTGTTTGATTGATTCTAGGGCTTCATCTAATATAATGCCATATTAAATTTGTGAGAATTTAAATATCGCACCCCAAAAATCATCGATTAGTATAGTTCAATTGGATAGAACAAAGGTTAAGGTATTAAGAGAAATCAATTCGGTAAGTATTTGATTGTCATAAAATGCAAAAATTGCTCAGATTATCAATATACTGATTGTTGACATCCCTGAATTCTATGGTTTAGTTCTTAGCAGTGATTGGTTTGAAAAATTACATGGATATTTCGCAACAGACTAGTGTCACAAGTGGCTTCCATATAATGGAAAACCCAACCAAGTCAGATTTGATCGTGAAAAACATATGAAACACTTAGTTACAGATCAATGGGGAAGAAAGTGAACCCATAGCATTCAATAACAATATTTTGGGTAATTACTTTGCTGATTCATTCTTGTGGAATTTTAGTGCTAAAAGTTCACCTTTCTCGATCGATTTTGTTAATTCACAAATAGATATTTTTTCCCAAAATGATTTGACCAAATGCTTAAATTTTGAAGAAGAAACAATAGTCCATTCTCTGTTTTGGAAACTTTTCTTTGATGGATCAAGATCCAATGATGGTGCAGGAGTAGGATCCGTGCTTGTTAGTCCAAAATTTGAAAAAACTATGCTAGCTTGTAGACTTGAATTTGAATACACTAACAATATTGATGAATAAAAAGCATTAGTTCAAGGTCTTCGTAAAGAAATAAGTCTTGATATACAATATATTCAGGTATTTGGAGATTCAGAAATCATCGTAAGACAAGTACGAAATACTATTCACTGTCTCTCAATTCACTTGAAACATTATCAATCTATGGTTCAAGACCTCACATCTCATTTTTTAGCATTCAATATAGTTCCTATTCCTAGATCACAAAATGCCAATGCTGATTTTTTGGCTAATGTTGCATCCAAGATGATTCCACAAGAATATTTTAGTCATGAAAGATTCTTTATCGAATTGATTTTTTGTCCATCTGTGCCAGATAATGTTACTAGTTGGTGAGTTTTCAATGACAATAGTAATATTTTAAGTTTTCTTACTTCTGAAAAATCATATGATGATCAAATTCTAGATTAAGATGAACATTATAATCAAATAAAGCAACGAACTGATAATAATATCTTACCGAAATCCATGGTAAAACTTGAAGATTTATATGATTTAAAAGACAGGTCCAAAAAAATCAACAATTGCAAACTGCAAAGTTCTACTTTAAATTTTGAATTAGTTAACTTAGGATTTGATAAAGTACATCAAGATATAAGTATAAGGCTTACCCTTTCATCTGGAGAAAGAAATGCATTCATTTCATTATTGAAAAAATACAAAGATATTTCTTCATGGAATTATCAGGATCTTAAAACCTACAACCCACCCATCATTCAACATATTATTCCTATGGTAGTTGATGTTCAATCCATCCAGAAAAAGCTCAGGAAAATATATCCAAATTTGGAAACTCAAATGAAAAATGAGTGAAATAAACTTTTGAAAGCCAAAATAATTTTTCCTATTAGACATTCAAAATGGGTTTCTAATATAGTACATGTGAGAAAAAATAATGGTGATATTTGAATTTTTATTGACGTTAGCAATCTGAAAAAAAAACATGTCAAAAGCATAATTTTACTTTACCATCAATGGAACAAGTTTTATAGTCAGTATCAGGTTCAAAATTAATGTCTTTTTTAGATGGATTTTCAGGATATAACCAAATTAAGGTTCATCCAGAGGATCATTTGAAAAATACATTTAGAACAAAGTGGGGAACATATGCATACCAAAATATTCCATTTGGTTTAATGAATGCAGGAGAAAATTTTTAGAGAGCTATGGATATTCCCTTTAAAGGATTGATAAATCAAACAAAGGTTGTTTATCTTGATGATATAACCATATATTCAAAAAAGAGAAAAAAATCATTTGCATGACTTAAAGCAGATCTTTGAAAGATGCAGAAGATTTGGGATTTATCTTAATCCAAATAAGTCAATTTTTTCTTTAATCGAGGGTAAAATTCTTGGTTTTATCGTCTCAAAAAATGGAATTTGTATTCATTGTAACCGGATTAAAAAAAATTCAAAAAATCCACTACCCCATAAGAAAAAATCAATGCAATCTTTTCTAGGGCATATAAACTTCGTAAAACGATTCATTCTAGATTTTTCATATATTTTCCTTCCATTGAAAAAGATGATAAAGAAAGATAAATTGTTTAAATGGGGAGAGAAAGAAAATAAAGCATTTCAAATTATTAAATAAGCAATTGTCGATGCTCCTTCTCTCTCAACTCCAAATTTTACCAATGATTTCATTCTATATACTTTCGCTTCTAATCTATCATATACCACAGTATTAACTCAGCTAGATGATAAGAAGTTTGAAACTCCAATTGTCTTTTTTAGTTTTAATTTTCAAGGAGCTTAATTGAACTATACAAGAGTAAAAAAACAAGCGTTTTCAGTTTATAAAGAATTAAAATATTTTCGCTCTTTTATTCTGAAAGCTCATGTCAAAGTAATAGTTCCCTTCTTATCAGTAAAAAAAATACTTATACAGAAGGAACTAGGAGAAAAGAGAGCCAATTGGGTAAGAACCATGCAGGAGTACGACTTAGAAATTAAGCCCGCTAAAATTGTGCGAGGACAAGGATTTTGCAGATTGATTACATGAATGAATGATACATCACCTGATGAGGTAACTGCTACTATTGAATAGTTTGCTAAGGTACTCAACATTAACCCTCAATCTCAGTATTTTGATTTAATATTTTATCTAAAAAATGGTTATGCTCCACTTAATTTGGATTCCAAAAGAAAACGAGCATTAAGATTGAAGGCTAATCAATATCAATTAGTCAATGATGTGTTATTCAGAAAAAATTACGATTATGTTTTACTGAGATGTTTAGAGAAGACTGAAATACCTAATGTGCTCCAGGAACTTCATGATGGACTAGCAGGTGGACACTTTGGTGTAGATACCACGGCCCATAAAATTTTTCATGCAGGTTATTATTGTCCAACATTATTCAAGGATGCACACAACTATGTCAGAAATTGTAAGGCTTGTCAAACTACAACAGGAAGACAAAGAAAAGCCTCAGTTCCACTTAAACCAGTCAATATGGAACAACCTTTCAATCAATGGGGACTCGACATAAAAGGTGAGATCGTTCCTCATTCTTCTAATCATAAAAATATATTGACTACTACATATTATTTTACGAAGTGGGTAGAAGAAATACCTCTGAGGACAGCAAACTCTGAAAATATTATTGAGTTCATTGATCAATTCATTATCACAGGGTTTGGTGTACCTTATGCTTTAGTATTTGATAATACCTCTTATTTTCTGGAAATGCCATGGCTCAATTTGCTTTGAAAAGAGGGTTTAAATTGAAATATTCCACAAATTAGTATCCTTAGGGAAACTTTTTGGCAGAATCCACAAATAAAAACCTCATAATAATAATTAAATGCACCATTAATCAAAAGCAGAAAAATTGGCACAAAGCTTTGACTTTTGCATTATGGGCAGATAGGATAACTAAGAAATCTTCAATAGGAACTTCTCCTTTTCAATTGGTATATGGTAATGAAGCAATTTTACCTTTAAACATAGTTATCCCATCAACGACCCTATTCCAACTCATTAACAAACAACATTTCTCTTCATTACAATCAAGAATGTCCCAAACAATTAAAATGGAAGAAGAAAGAGAAAAGGCTAAAATGATACATAATCATCATCAACAATTGATTAAAAGCTCATTTGATTCAAATAAAGTTAAAACAAAATAGTTGGAAATTGGAGATTTGTTATTGAAATGGGATAGAGTGCAAGAGGAAAAAAGGAAAACATACAAAATTTCAAAATCTTTGGCTTGGCCCTTTTCAAATAATCGAAAAAATATGTCCATCGACTTTTATTTTTCAAAATTTACAAGGGAAGAAGGAAACTCTCCCTGTTAATGGACTTATCCTCAAAAAATACTTTTATTAAAATAAAAATCAATTCTTGTGTACGAATATGTACATACTTTAATTTAAAATAAAACAAGTTTTTGTAATTTTACACAAAAAGTGAAACACTTCATCATTTTCTTGAACATGAAAGTGTTAATCTTTAGAGATACAAAACTAGGAAATAAATCATTAAATTGAAATGTCTATTTCTTTGGAAAATTTTGATTCAAATATCCAATTAGAAAGAAGAATTCTTGTAAATTGAAAAATTATTTTGACATGAATCAAGTTCGAAAAGTTATTTTTACAAAGTATAGGATTTTATTGAAGTATTAGCACTTTTTACTTCAATGGTCATCCAAAAGCTCATAAGGAGAAAAATTATAACCTCCCCATTAATTCATATTAGATATTTTTTCAAAGTGTAATTCAAAACTATAAAATAATCTAAACTTGAGAGATCTCATTGCGAGTCAACTCATCATGTTCATAGGAAACTAGTAAACTTGACATTATCAAACTGGCTACCAAACCAGGATAGTGGCTCATGGCCTAAAACCCCGAGATAAGGGATCTCATCACGAGTCAACTTGTTCAAATTTACTATAACCAGTGAATGCCATTATCACTTCTGGTTACCAAACCAGGATAGTGATTTTAAAGTGAGAAAAAATAAAAGTAATTACATTACCTTCGGAAATGTCTATTATGTTATGAATGTGATACTGGTTCATTTTGGTTAAATAGTAAACATGTCGAGGCTATGAATTCCTACTGGAAGCACAGGCTCTACTAGTGACTAATAAGTTCATCAAACAAGCTAAACTTTGACTTAATTCTTACTTATCCTTTCAACTTACTAAAATTTGATTCATTTAGAGAGAAATTTTGTTTGCAAAAGTAAGAAAAAATTTCAAGTAAAACCAAGCTATTTGGATTGAGATTTATCTATATTTAAGATAGATTTTGATCACTTATAAATTTCCTAGAATATTGTCTTTTAAGTATTAATATTTATCAGAGATTCTAGATTCATCCAGTGTATTGCCAATTGTTGTAGTATTACAACAACACCCCATTTTTCTAAGTAAAATAGTATAGAAAGAACGATGGGGACCCTTTTAAAAAAATTTAGGATAAAATTTATTTTTAGAAATAAAACTTAGAATTGGATTCTATTAGATTAAATTTTGTTTTTCTTAAAAAACATAAGAAAATCATAAAAATCACTCTAAGGAACCCATAAAGGCTAAAAGCACAAGAGAAGGAATTAAATCACAAAAATGTGAATCACCGAAACAAAAAATTGCCAAAATAAAAAATCATTGATACAACGAATTGCCGAAATATGAAACTGCGAATTACTGATATGCAAAACTTTGAAATAACTCATGTAATGGATACCAATATCGCAATCTAGCGTGTGACATATGCTGATATCGCATTCTGTCATCCAACATGTTGTGGCTCATTTGCATTTACTTTTGAAATATTTCTCAAAACACCAATAAATCATATATGTTAGAAAAGGTAAAAATTTTGTATGTCGAAAAATAATTTTGATTTTTATGTTGGTGTATTAACATTATGTGTGGGGATGTGAAGGTGGGTCGAGTCAGGCTTATTCACATGTATAATAGTTAAATATTTGGTTTGATTGATGTGTTCATAACATTGCATATAGGTCAAGGTTGAGTCGGGATTATTCACAAGCTCGGGAGAGACTAGCACTACAGAATACTGAATAAGCTTAGGAGGGTTACACAGTGGAGAAAAACAAATTAGTAATCAAGATTGTTTATTCGTTAAAGGAACATATGCGACCCTATTGAATGAAAATATTTTCATTACTGAAGAAAAGACGTATAGATTTCCCGAAGTCAGAGAAATGGCGTATTTTCCTTAAAAACTTAATAGTTTTGGAAGAATCGTAAAGGGGGGAAATTGACGGTCAGGATCAAAGCGCAGAATTGAAGCGGAGAGATGGATGACATAGATCATATCACAGAAATTCAAGTTAGTTGGATTGGAGGTTGTGAAGAGAAGCCATGTGTCGGGTTCTGTCTCATATCACATTCGGTAAAGGATACAAGTTTGAGACATGGTTAAACTTGCAAAGATGCGATGCGAAGAACGATAAGTATAAGATCTGGCAATGCGATAAATATTGCATATGGAATGTGATAAGATATTGTGGTGATCATAGGAATTTAAAATTGGAAAAGTTGTAAAGTTCTGATGAGGCAAAGGTTATAAAAGACGATCTGTGATGAGGCCTAAAGTTGTGATATTACAAGGCGATGCGGTCGCATATCGCACGTCGCAAGTTCAGGAGGAAAGGCACTAAGAAATATGTTGTGAATGCCGAAGGAAGAAATGCGATGGAAAGGCAGAAGAGATACCATTCAAAGGTTAAGTTGAACTTATTTAGAGTCCAATATTATGTGCAGTTGCGTTGATTTTACAAAGAAACGCGAACGCGGGAAGTAGACTCGGGTATGTGACCTAACGTAGAGTAAAGGGAAGGAAAAGATGAAACGCAGTAGACATGAGCAGAATAGGCAGAGTCGGGTAGAAGGGGATATGATAACCTTGGTTGAAACATAGAAGCATAGGTAGATTCGGGCAAAGAGAGCACATAGTGGCACTATTGGAAACACAACAACTGGGTCAAGTCGGGCAAGGATACATTATTTCAGAACTGTTCAAATACCGCACTAGAAGCATAAAAGACATGAAAGCAAGCAGAAAAGACAAATGTTGAACTCTAGAAGAAAGGCAGGGCAAGGATGTCTGATATGTTAGGGAGACACATCAGTACTCTAGGGAGACGCATAAGCAACAAATCAGATTAAGCAAAAAGAATAACCTTTCAAATTTTAATTCATTTTCTTTCTTGGTTAAGTTCAAAGCTATAGTGATGTTCTCAATTTCAATGTAATAAGTATTTTTAACAGTTTAGGTAGTCAAAGGATTTTCAAGAATTTTTGTTAGTTATGAATTGTTTTTTATGTATTTAAGCAAGATAGAACGAAAGAATAAAGGTTCCGCGTTTTGGACCTATGGAAGAATAAAACTTTGGTACTTACTTTTCTGAGGAATTAATGAAAGAAGCATCAAGTTTCCTACAACTGTTGATGGTGATTCATTTTTCCTGTGCCATTTTGTGTTCCTTCTTCCTGGAATGAAGTGAAGTAAATTAGTTGTTGGTCTCTTAATTACATATTTGATTAAGAGTTAAATAACCTTAATTTACGCTCCTTCAATCCAACTCCTCTCCCTTCACAAATTCTCTCTAGAACTTAAAAGTAATAGATTCTGTGTTTACGGCATATTTTTTTGAGTTTCCTCTCTCTCCATAAATTCATTCTGAAATTTAAAGTGGTAGATTTGTGTTACAACATATAATTTTGAATTTATTCTACAGTTCTACTTTTCCATTTGGATATCAGTAGTTAATAGCATTGTAGAGTCATTCATTATACCAGATTATTAAGAGTTTTAAATAAATAGTTTCCAAAGGGATTGAACGAAGACCACCTGATATAATTACTTATGTGACACATTGTTAAAATAATGTCTTAAGCACTGATTCCTTTTCACAACCAAGGAATTGTCTCTTAAGATACAACATTTTCTGGCGCCGTTGTCGAGGACGAAGAGACGAAGTTATTTTCCCTAGGTTTTTCACATTATTTCCTTTGGTTGTTCAATGAGGAGGAAATATTTGGCTGTGTTTGTTATTCTCATAATTCTGGCTCACAAAAGGCCCCACACGAGGTCTGATACCTCGCAGCAGAAGGTCCCTGCTTTGTCAAACCCTGAAAGATTGGTTTCTAAAAGGGTTCATAAACCCAACACCCCCTCAACACCTAGTCCTACATTGTTAGCTCTTGGAAATAGTCCTAATAATCCTTTGTTTGAATATATATCTGAAGTACTTCCTTTCTTGGAACAAGATTCACCTTTCACACCACTTTGTTTTCAAGAACCTAAGTTAGAAGAACACTCATTTGAGTCTATTTCTTTTATTTTTACTCAATCTTAGCAAACTCTAGTTTCTGTTCCCTCTGCTATTTTCCATCAACCCATCCCCATATCAATTTTAACTCCACCTTCGTTCATTTTCACAGCAGATTCGTTGAGTGCATCTAACCAAGGAACAGTCAATCAAGGTGTAAACATGGTATCACCAGCATTTTTTTTGAACATATATGCTCCACTTAACCTTCCACAACCAATGAATGAAATGCCTCAATATTATCTTAAATTACTCCCATGTTTTACTGGATAATATGAAATAACTGCATAACAACACTTGCCTATGTTTTGTAATATTGCTGAAAATCTGAATGTAGAACATCTTGATGTTGTAATCAAGCTTTTTTTTCAGTCTCTAGATAGAGAGGCTATAAAGTGGTTTAAGGGATTTCCAAATAATTCTATTAATACATGGGAAGAAATGGAAAATTTATTTACTCATAGATGGGGTGAAAAAATGGATCATGGATATTCACTGACAGAATTCAATGCAATCAAAAGAAAACTAGATGAGAATATATCAAATTTTATCAAAAGATTCAATAAGTTGTATAAAAGTTTTCCTGTAGAAATGAAGCCCCCTCCTTTGGAGAAATGGTGGTTTTTGTTGGGGCTTTTCAAGTCGATTTTAGTTTCACGCTTAGAGAAAGGAGATCCCCTACTCTAGAGAAAATACAAATAGATGCTTTATATATTGAAGCTAATATGACTGCATCTGGAAAGGCGAAAGGGAAACATCCAGTCCAAGAGAAGGGGAAAGCCAAAGAATAATAATCACAAGATCAAAGAATTGAAGATATGACAAAGGTGGTAAAAAATTTGTCAAATAAGCTATTTAATATAGAATTGGAAAGTAAAAACTCCCAAAGACAAGTACAACAAAACTAAGGAGGATTTAACCCTCAATTCAAAAGGCATCCCCTGCAATTTTTGTAGAGGGAAAGAAAATATCAAGACCAGGTTCAAGCACCATTGTATATAGAAGCAACACTCAGAGAGTCAGTAGAAGATGACCAAAGGGAAGCTGAAGATCAGATATCCGCTATGTACACAATAGAAGATGATGGAGAGGAAGATTGTGAGGGAGAATATGTTGAAGCTGAAGTATCTTTTGACCAAGATGAAAAGGATGAATATTGTATGAAATTCACATATTTCATGCAAGCTGAGTTTCATAAAAAGTATGCTTTGAGGTCTAGAAAGAGATCTAGAGTGCAAGATAATGAAGGTGAACGACAAGATTCTATCCCTCTTCCAATGGTGACTCCACAACAAAGGGACCTCATAAAACAAGTCAATAATGGGAAGCAACCTATAAATTTAGTTAATAGAACATATGTGTAACAGGGTGAATCTTCCCAGATCAAATCAGTTGATACTAATATTTTGGAGAGAGTTGTTCCTGTACCCAAACAAGCAGCAAATTCTATAAAGAGTGAAGACGAACCTGAAAAGAATGTTAAACAAACTTATCCTTTCAGTTTTACAAAAGAGTTGGAGAAGGTAAAAATTCAAGTAAATCTTCTAGAATTAGCTAAAATACCAACCTACAAGAAAGAAATTTCATAATTTATTAATCTCACACAGATTGAAGATATAAGTGACACTATGAACTTAAAATAAGAGAAGCCAGTGGTCACCTTTGGTCCTCATGTAGAATAAGTAGGTCCCCTCTATTCCAAAATTCTATATTTCTCTGTTGCCTCATGATTTTAATCTCCATAATTGTATGTTGGACTCAGGAGCATACCATAATCTCATGCCATTGTCTGTTATGAAGGAATTAAACTTGCATATTACCAAAACTTACAGGGATCTATATTCTTTTGATTCCAAAAGGGTGAAATGCATTGGGTTAATTAAATATGTAGTAGTTTCTTTGCCACAAATTCCAACAAAGAGTATAGTCATGGATGTAGTGGTTGCTGACATTCTCGCCGAGTTTGGAATGCTCCTGTCAAGATCTTGGGGAGCAAAGCTGGGAGGTGTTCTTAAATTGGATTTCACTTATGCTATCATTCCTATTTTCAATTGGGAAGAAAGGATATTGTACAGGGAAACAAGGTTCGAGAAGACTACTGCTAAGAAAGATGCTGGAAATTTCCCTATTTATAGTCAAGAAACAAAAGATATTTCTTGTTTCATGTTGCATGAAGGTGTAGAATTTGCTGAAGACATAGGGAAGCAGCTCTCTTCAGTAGTTTCAAATAATAATCTACACTCAAAAATATTTTGAAATGCTACTTTGATGGTGTATACTCCAAGGAAGACACAAAAGATGGATTCTTGTTGATATCGCCAGAAGGTAACCTCATGCATTTTTATTTTAAGTTAGAGTTTGATTCAACAAACAACATGGCTGAGTATGAGGCCTTAATCTTAAGCCTTCAAGTCGCTAAACAGATGGGAGTTCAGTGTATTTTTATTTTACGGTGACTTTAAACTGATAATAAGACAGATCAAAAATCATTGTCAAACTAAGCATCTCAGATTAAGATCATATAGAAATGAATTTTGGGATCTGACAGAGAACTATTTTCAAGCCTTCAATCATTCAGTTCATCCCGAGGGAGGAGAATAGGTTGGAATATTGGTTAGCAGTTGTAGCTAGTACCTTGAAGCCTCCAATGAATCCAAGGTTAAGGTATGAGATTGAAATGAGACACAAACCCTCCATTCTTGACAATGTGAAACATTGGCAGGTGTTTGAAGATGATGAACAAATAATCATTTCTTGACAATGATTGGAAACTTTGAAGATGTTGAGATAGATCAAGAAGAAGAATAGACAGAGAATAAAGGGGAGGCAAGAAACCTTAAGAAGTCAATAGGTGAGCAGAAGATATCTAATTGAAATACAATATCCTCCCTAAAGGACTGGTTCCCCTTGAAATACTATTTAACTCTAACGACGTTGTTGTTAATTCAAAGGAAATACATTAAGAGAAAGAGATGGAAGATTGAAATTTGGGAACTCAACATGACCCAAAAATGGTTAAATTATTCAAGGGTGTTCCCAAAAATTACAAAGAAAGATACATTAAAATTTTTAAGAAGTATATGGACGTGTTTGCTTGGTCATATGAAGACTTGAAAACGTATGATAATAGCATAATACAGCATAAGATCCCATTGAAATAAGAAATGAAACCACATATAAAAAAGCTCAAACATATTAATCCATTACTGTTAGCTTCTATTGAGAAGGAAGTGAAGAAATTGCTGCCAGCAAAAATCATAGTCCCTCTTAGATATTCAGATTTGGTTTCTAATCTAGTTCCTGTGAGGAAGAGAAATGGAGAGATAAGATTGCGTGTGGATTTCAGGAATTTTAACAGAGCATCTCTAAAGGATAATTATCCTTTACATAAAATGGATTATGTCTTACAGAAGGTGACAAGAGCTTACAGGATGTCTATGGTTGATGGATTCTCTGGACATAACCAAGTGGAAGTGGATCAGGAATATCATAAGAACACAACTTTTACAACCCCCTTGGGCACATTCATGTATGCACGAATGCCATTTGGTCTTATGAATGCAGGTGAAACTTTTCAAATGGCCATGGACATAGCATTTGTGGGAGACAAGTATGTGTATATATATTTGGATGATGTAACTATTTTTCAGGATCATATGATGAACACCTGGAACATCTACAAAGGACTTTCGAAAAGTGCAGGAGGTATGTTATGTCACTAAATCCAAAATAATATTTGTTCACCTTGGATGAAGGTAAATTATTGGGTCACATAGTTTCAAAACAAGGAGTAAAGATTGATCCAGCAAGGGTGGAGGAAATTCAGACCATTCCTTTACCGAGAAGCGAGAAATATATTTAGAGATTTTTGGGAAAAATAAACTTTCGGAGAATATTTGTACCAAATTATGCTCAGATTGTAAGAAATATAACAGACATGTTGAAGAAGAATTCAGAAGTGAGGTGGGATAAAGAAGCAAGAAAAGCATTTTCCATAATAAAATAAGCACTCCAGGAAGATTTGATTTTAATAACCCTTGATTATCAAAAGGTATTTCAAATATTTTCATTTGCTTCCCCCACCACTATTGTTGTTATGTTATTGCAGAAAAATGACAATAGTAAGTAACATCCAGTGGCATTCTTCAGCAAAGTTCTCAGAGATGCTAAGCTCAAATATAACATTTTGGAGAAACAAGTGTATGAATTGGTTAAAGCACTCAAAGCCTTCAGGACTTATGTGCTGCAATCCCAAATAACTACTTATGTACCTAATTTTGTTGTCAAGGAAGTGCTAGTTCAAAGTGATGTTGAAGGAAAAAGAGGAAAATGGATAGTAAAACCTAGAAGTACGATTTGGACATTAAACCCACCAAGTTAATCAAAGGACAGGGTTTAGAAAAGTTGCTAACAGAAACAAATTTTCAAGCACTGGGAATTAATCTCTTGGCACCAGTGGATGGAGCTAACAATGAAGAAGGTTAGAATAAGCCCAAAACAGGTATTCAATACAATTTTGTGTGTTCATATTGGTATAAAGATGTTGTTCATTACCTATTTTTCTTTTCTTGTCCATCTTCACTGAACATAACCAAATACAGAGCTCTCAAGCTTAAATCTCAGCCTTATGTCATAGTAGAAGCAAAGTTGTACTGGAAATATCCTGCTAGTATTTTTCTTTTGTGTTTAACTGAAAGTGCATCCATTGAGGTTATCAAGGAATATCATGAAATTCTATGTGGAGGACATTATATTTGGAAGGTCACAACACATAAAATCCTGAAGTTGGGTTTTTATTGGCCTGCACTATTTGTTGATGTATACAGACTGGTCAGAAATTTTTCGAAGTGTTAAATGTTTGCAGAAAATAAAAGACTTGCTACGTTGCCTCATTCCAGTATTCATATAAGAGCCTTTCAGGTAGTGGGGATTGGAATTTATTAGAGAGATCAATCCACCATAAAGTGGGAATTTCAAATGGATTCTAACTGCTACTGATTACTTCAAAAGGTGGGTTGAAGAAATCTGCACCAAGAAAGAAAATGACCAAGTGGTGATGAAGTTTTTGGAGGACAACATCTTAAGTAGGTTTGGTTGTCCAAACAAGATTGTAACTGATAATGTTTAGGTATTTAATTCAGCTCAATTCATTAATTTCTGTCAAACAAATAATGTAATTTTTTCACATTTCACAACCTACCATCCACAAGGGAATGTATTAACAAGATATTGGTCAGGATTTTGAAGAAGACAAACACTGAAAATCAGAAAGACTGTGATTCAAAGTTGAATTTTTCTCTTTGGGCAGTACAAGTAACCACTAGGAGATCTACTAACAAGTCACCCTATGAATTGGTTTCTGGAACTCAGGATTTATTTCCTACTCAGTTGGTCAAACCAGTGATTGCTTTCCTTCAAGAAGCTCAGGAAGAACCTAATGCTCTAGTGAGAAGATTGAACAAGGTGATTGAATCAATTGAAGAAAGGAACAAAGTTAGAGATAAATTGATTTCTTATCAAGCAAAGATGAAGTCTATATTTGAGAGAAAAGAAAAATAAATCCTCTTCCAAGTAGGATATTTAGTATTAATATGGGACACCAGAAGGGCAGATAAAGGAAAGAAGGCAAGTTTGACCTTCTATGGTGTGGCCCGTACAAAATATCTGAAGCCATATGAAACAATAATTTTATCCTAGACGATTTAGATGGAGAATCTCAACAGCTACCTATGAATGGGCAGTATCTGAAGAATTATTTCTAGCACTAAAATTTAGCATTTCACCATTGTAAAAACCGAATTTCTCATTGTTCATATGTCACCAAGAAATATTTGACTCCATACCCAATGTATAAGGCACTAATATGTGGTTCTTAGAGATTTCATGGAAAAAATCACTATCCCCATGTGGAGCCAGATGTTGTGGCTCATTTGCATTTACTTTTGAAATATTTCTCAAAACACCAAAAAAGCATATATGTTAGAAAAGGTAAAAATTTTGTATCTCAAAAAAGAATTTTGATTTTTATGTTGGTGTATTAACATTATGTGCGAAGATGTGAAGGCAGGTCAAGTCAGGCTTATTCACGTGTAGAATAGTTCAAGATTCGGGTCGACTGATGCATTCAAAACATTGCACACAGTTCAGGGTTGAGTCGGGCTTATTCACAAGCTCAAGAGAGACTAGTGCTACAAAATACCGAATAAGCTCAGGAGGGTTACACCGTGGAGAAAAAAAAATAGTAATCAAGATCGTTTATTCGTTAAAGGAACATATGCGAGCCTATTAAATGAAACTGTGTTCATTGCTGAAGAAATCATATAGATTTACCGAAGGTAGAGAACTGGCGTATTTTCCTTAAAAACATAAGAGTTTTGGAAGAAGCGTAAAGGGTTAAAATCGATGGTTAAGATAAAAGCACAGAATTGAAGCAGAGAGATGGATGATGGAGATCATATCACAGAAATTCAAGTCAGAAGGATCAAAGGTTGTGAAGAGAAGCCACGTGTCGGCCATAGGTTCCATCGTATATCGCATTTGATAAAGGATAAAATAGTTAAAATTGCAAATATGTGATGCGAAGACCAACATGTTTAAGATCTGGCGATGCAATGAATATCGCACATCGCATGCGATAAGATATTGTGATGATTGGAGGAATTGAAAATTGGAAAAGTTGCGAAGTATTGATGAGGTAAAGGTTATAAAATTTGATCTACGATGAGGCCTAAAGTTGTGATATTACAAGGCGATGCGGTCACATATCACACATAGAAATTTCAAGAGGAAATGCACTAAGAAATATGTTGTGAACACTGAAGATCAAAATGCGATGGAAAGGCGGACGCGATACCATTCAAAGGTTAAGTTAAATTTATTTAAAGTCCAATATTATGTGCAGTTGTGTTGGTTTTACGAAGAAACATGAATGTGGGTAGTAGACTCAGGTATGTGACCTGACGCATAGCAAATGGAATGAAAAGACGGAACGCAGCAGACATGAGCAGAAGATGTGAAGTCGGGCAGAAGGGGACACATGATAACCTTGGTTGAAATGTATATGCATAGGCAGAGTCGGGCAAAGAGAGCACATAGTGGAACTTTTGGAAAAGCAATAGCTAGGTCAAGTCGGGAAAGGATACATTATTGCAGAACTATTCGAATACCACACCAGAAGCAGAAAAGAAAAATGTTGAAATCTGGAAGAAAGGCAGGGCAAGGATGTTCGATCTGTCAGGAGGACACATTACTACTTCAGGGAGATGCATCAACAACAAATCAGATTCAACAAAAAGAATAACCTTTTAAATTTTAATTCATTTTCTTTGTCTGTTAAGGCCGAAGCTATAGTGATGTCCTCAATTGCAACGTAATAAGTAGTTTAAACAATTTATGTAGTTGAAGGAGTTTCAAGAATTTTTGGTAGTTACGAAATGTTTTTGATGTATTTAAGAAAGATAGAAAGAAAGAAGAAAGGTTTCATGCTTTGGACCTCTGGAAGACTAAAACTTTGGTACTTAATTTTCTGAGGAATTAATAAAAGAAGCACCAAGCTTCCTACAAATGTTGATGGTGATTAAATTTTCTTGTGCCATTTTGTGTTCCTTATTCCTGGAATGAAGTGAATTAAAGTAGTTTCTGGTCTCTTAATCACATCTGTGAGTAAGATTTAAATAACCTTACTTTTCGCTCCTTCACTCCAACTCCTCTCCCTTCACAAATTCTCTCTAGAACTTAAAAGTAATAGATTATGTGTTTACACCATATTATTTTGATTTTCTTCTCTCTCCATAAATTCATTCTGAAATTTAAAGTGGTATGTTATATGTTAAGGCATATCATTTTGAGTTTCTTCTACGGTTCTTCTTTTCTATTCGAATATCAGCAGTTAATGGCATTGTAGAGTCTTTCATTATACCAGATTATTAAGATTTTTAAAGAATTAGTTTCCAAAGGGATTTAACTAAGACCACTTGATATAATTACTTCTGTGACACATTGTTAAAAAAATGTCTTAAGCACTGATTCCTTTTCACAGCCAAGGAATTGTCTCTTAAGATACAACACAATAGAATTTGGGTTACACTTTTTGGCTTTTTTTGAGAAAAAAAATTCATTTTTTTATGTTCTTCACCTTTCTGCAAGCCAAAACAATTTTCTGTTTATAATTTCATTTTGAGATAAAAAATAAAAGTTGTCAGAAATTCTATTATCTTACTATTACTTATTTTTTGGAATTTGTTTATACACATTTATGTCAACTTAGCATTTCTTTGAGTGTGTGTTTTTTAACAATCAAAGGATTCATAAAAAAGTCATGTTAATACGCGATGGTGTATTCTTTGAATACTTTGTGTTTTTGAGAAACAAAATGTGTTACAACAATTTAGATAGAATCTACTTTGGTTTCGTTATATTTAAAAAACCAACTGATGCATATCATAATTACTAGAATTTTTTAAACTGATCCAATATGAAAAAACTACATATTTTGAATATGTTTCGCGACGCATGAAATTTCTCAACGTATAAGTTATAAACTAAAAATCTAAAAACTACCCATTACAGACGAAGAACCAATGTAATGCACCATAATTTTTTCAAATTTTTTTACAGTGTATTTTGGAAGATACAAAATATTGATTTCACTGAATCATAATGACCTTCACAAATTGTTTGCACTCGTTTTATTACAAAATTAATTAAAATTAGTAAATATTTATGAAATTCCATAAAATTTATATTTTCTGAAAGTAGATTGAATTCTGCAAATGCTTGTCTTGGTTCTGACAATTAATTCAGAATGTTTCATAGAGTTTAATCAATCCTAATTGCAGACGTGTTAGTTCGGCCGAACTTCTAAGAAAAGTTTGGTCGAATTGTTTTTTGCGCCGACGGCTCGTCAAGTCTAACAACACAAAAGTTTGGCCGAATTTCTTACTAAAGTTTGGCTGAACTTTTACTTTACTTTATGTCGGTCGGAAAATACAATGAAGCCACTCCAAAAAAGCATTTCGTGGCAATACAAATTGACGTAAAAGCATTCATTATTTTCGCATAATTTGGCACATTTCTTCATTTGGTCTGATTTTTCAAAGGTTTTTTTTGGGTTTAAGGACTTTTTGGCATAACATTCAAAGGAAATTTCTTGGAGGTATGTGATATTTTTTTTGGATGTTTTTTGAGCTTCATTTTTTTTTTAAGGTGTTTTGTTTTTAGAGGTTTTGGGCTTAATTTTCATTTTTTTTAAAGGTATTTTGTTTTTAGAAGTTTTGGGCTTAATTTTCATTGGCTATTTTTAAGGTGTTTTGTTTTTAGAGGTTTTGGGCTTAATTTTCATTTTTTTTAAAGGTATTTTGTTTTTAGAAGTTTTGGGCTTAATTTTCATTGTTTTTAGAGGTTTTGGGCTTAATTTTCAAAGGACATTTTTTTTGATGTATTTTGTTTTTAGAGGTTTTTGGGCTTAATTTCCAAAAGACATTTTTTGGACTTAATTTCAAAAGGACTCTTTTTAGGCTTACTATTCAAAAGACATTTTTTGGAGGTATTTTTTAAAGTAGTATTTTTTTAGAGGCGTTTTGGAGGTATTTTTTGAGGTGGCATTTTTTAAGAAGTTGGACTTAATTTTCGATGGACATTATTTGGAGGTATTTTTTGAAGTGACATTTTTTAGAGTATATGTTTTGGGTTGAAGTAAATATTTTATAATGATATTTTAAAATGAGTTTTTGTCTAACTTTTTAAATGATTTTTTTTTGTAGGACTTGGAAGGAAATATTTTGAGCTTCGTTTCATTTTTATAAGACATTTTTTTCTCGGATTTTTTAAAGTAAGTGTTTTGGATTGAAGTAGGTATTTTTTGCAAAAATTTTAAAATGAGTTTTTTTTAAATTAAATATTTTGTGACATTTTTTTTTAAATTGAGCTTTTGCCTAAATTTTTGAAGGAAATTTTTGAACTTCATACTATATTATCATGGGAAATCAAAGGAATTGAACGAGAAAATATGATCGAACAAGAGACCTTGAGGAACATAGAGAAGAGGGGAGAGAATCTCACAAAAGAAAGAGAGAAGCACTCTCAAATATTGAAAGGGAAAATCAACCTCAACTAGAAGTTGAAACAGGTATGTAAGTGTAAATATTCTGAATTTGATATTTAAAATTTTCCTAGTGTAAAATGTGAAGCTTAATTTTTATTTGATGAACTAATTTGAAAAATATTTTGCAATGTAAACAAAGAGAGATATTCCTCAAAGCATTGATGATGAGATAAAAAAATTTTAAAGAGAAAGTGAAAGAGATATTGAACCAATGATTTATTGAATATGTAAAGTTATTATGTACTATTTATTCGAATATGTACAGATGAAATCAATGTCGATGATGAGATGTTAGAAAATGTTGACATGCACACATATGGAGATAAAAGAGCTTATCATGTTATACGATATCATGTTAAACACATTTTTTATACGTACTTCATAAAGGAAAATGTGGCAGTTCAAGCCCAATTGTTGAAAGGTCTCCTATCATTAAGGAAATTAAAAGAAGCTACGACTTTATTGGATAGTTGAAAATCAACAAAAGATAAAAAAAATGAAGGAAAATGTGATACAAAATATAAATAGTGCTATAAATTCAATTAGAAGGTCTAGACAGAAAAATGTTTCAGATGCAGGTAGAGCAATACATATGGCAGTGGTTTCATCAAGTACTAAAGATAATTGTTTGGTTAAATCTATAGCACAAGCATTAAGAACCTCACGAAAAAAATTGCACAAACATCGGAAATCTCGATTGCAAATAGATGTAAATGATGATATCGCTTTTTGGAGAGCTATTTGTAGGCAACCATACAAAGATAGACTTGGATAAAATGTAAAAAAAAATATATATGAATATTGGAAGAAAAATTCATGTGTTTCGCCAAATGAAAGGGATGTGATGTGAAGAAGAATAACATGAAATCAGTATAAAGAACATTCAAAACATTTCTTGGACACCACTTAGATAGAGTTTTTCAACAAGTTCAAAGAATAGAATCGTGAAATCGATGTCTCAATCACTACTTTTGTTCAAAAAAAACCATGGTATGTAAAACCTATCACCGTACGCGACACTTGTTGTGGTTGTTATCATGTGGAATTTTAGTTATATTATGCCACATTCCTTAATTTTGGTAGAAAATTTTGGAAAGATTCACCTCCTCCTTCCACTATTCATGATTTCATATCTCAAATTCTATGTCGAAGAGAAAGCGATGAATTATTTTATGAAAAGATATGTGTTGGTGGTAAAAAATGCGATGATTGTGGAAATTTGACTAAATTTCAAAAAAAATATCATACTGATATAAATTATCAATCATTTTACAACATGAAAGTGAAATGGAAGAGATATGAATATATCCGTACATCGATTCAAGGTTCAAATAGTGCCAAAAGAATTGATTTACAAGAAGAATAAATTTTTGTGATAGATTTTTTGAGAAAGTTTGAGGCGGAAATTTATAAATACACCAAGAATTCCCATAGAGCTCGATGAAAACACTTGAAATTCAAAAAATCTCGTGAATTTTTCCACCAGGGACCATTTTGTCAGTAATTGATTTTGCAGACAACTACACATTTATTCCACACAAATAAATTCAGAGTGAATACTATCATTTTGACCAAGTATCCATGCTCGTCCATATTATATATAGACATTCTAAACAAAAATGTTGATAATATAGAAAGCACCAGTGAAAATCAACATGTTATTAAAAATATCACTTTTATATCAGTGACGATCGTACACATGATACATATTTTGTACAACATTGTTTTCGAAATATTTATGAATCCTTGAAAAGTCATGGAATAAAATTCAATGAACATTGGATATGGTTAGATGGATGCGCAGATCAATTCAAATCTTCACGATCATTATTTTGGTTGTGTTGTCTTCATAAGAAAACCTGCATTAAACATTGTTGAAATTTCTTTGAGACTGGCCATGGAAAAGGAGAACATGACGATGCAGGGGCATGTATAAAACGAGAACTTCAAATATATCAAATGAACCCCTCTGCAAACCGACTTGTGGACGCTAAAGAAGTTGTTCAATGGTGCATCATTGCACTAAACCATGAGGCTAACCAATCAAGGGAAGTGTGAAGGTACATTCTATTTAATTTTTATTGGAAATCCAATTTTAAACAGTGTACATTTATCATAATGATTATCATTGATGGTATTTTGATATCATATTTACATTATTCTTTGAATTTTCCATATAGGGTTTTTTGGCATATTTGGGTCGAAGATGTAGATAGATCGATTGGAAATGACATTGAAACAATAAAAGGGACTCAAAAATTGCATTCAATTAAAACAAATTTGTCCACAAATATGTTTGCATTGGATAAAAGAAAATATTCTTGTTTTTTTCATTTTTGCATAGACAACACAGAATCCAATGATGTTTGTGAAAACAAAATGTATGTAAAATATTGGAAACATATAGAGATAAATACAAAGGGGAAAATATCCATTGCAATGTTTGAAGAAATGCAATCAGAGGAGACTACAATATCATCTGATGGTGATCGAGTTTCTTATCTTGTTAAAGAAGGTAAAATTTGAATTGCTTTCAAATGATAGAGATCTAGAAATAGATACTAAAATTATTTTAAAGTTATTTTTTCATGTTAATTATGATCTAAATTTAAATACAAAAGTCTATTTTATTGTGCAGGATATGTTTTTGTTGTAATTGCACCTATTGACAATGATGAAAATGTGAAGTATTATTTGATGCATTGCACTGAACGAAAGACGAAATTATTAGAAAACTATAATGATCACGGATTTCCATATGACAGAGAATATATTATACTGAAAGGTTATTTTTTCAGACAAACTAATCAAAGTGGGGATTTTGTTTACTTTGAAGACTATCAACTTGATGTCATAAGTTGTCAATATAGTCACTGGGTGTGTGCAGCACACATAAAGTTGATATATGTTCAATCAAAGAAAAAATGAAAATTAAGAAATGGAAAATGTCAAAATCTGATCATGAACGGATCATTGAAGATAGCATTCCATTAGAATTTTTTTGATTGAACTGCCCAACAATTTCTTCTCTTTGGATTCATCTTTTAGAACTTCCAAAACTCAACTTAAAATTGAACTGCCTTGTTATGTTATCTATGCAAGTGTTTGCACATGTACATTGTTTGGGACATGCACATTAGTATCAATTGAAACATGTTGCAAGTACTGGATATATATGTTCTAGAATGCAATTAACTGAAAGTAGATTTTCTATGTGCATTGATGAAAAATTTTGCACGTACTAGATATATATGTTCTAGAATGCAATTAACTGAAAGTAGATTTTCTATTTGCATTGATGAAAAATGTTGTAAGTACTCGATAATATATATTTTCTAGAATGCAATTAACTGAAAGAAGCTTTTTTATGTGCATTGATGAAAAATGTTCAACGTACTGGATATATATGTTCTAGAATGCAATTAACTGAAAGTAGCTTTTCTATACATGCATTGATGAAAAATGTTGCAAGTACTGGATAATATATATGTTCTAAAATGAAATTAACTAAAAGTAGTTTTTCTATGTGCATTGATGAAAAATGTTGCACGTACTGGATATATATGTTCTCAAATGCAGTTAACTGAAAGTAGCTTTTCTATACATGCATTGATGGAAAATGTTGCATGTACTGGATATATATACATTATAGAATGCAATTTTAAAATTTTATGATTGTTTGACACATCTAACAAGACCTAGAATCTTATGATTGTTTATATATATATGTGTGTGTGTGTGTGTGTGTGTGTGTGTGTGTGTCGATATGTACTTTACTTCAATCGTTTCAACATATATATTCAAACATGTACTTAAATCATTTCTACATGTACATATATATTCATGTGAACTTTTTTTTTTTTGGAAAACGACAACTTGAATTTAAAAAAAAAATGCCAAACGTAGTTCAACCATCCAAAACTTGAGTTTTAAAAACAAAACATTATATCACAACATTACTTCACATGCCAAATGTAGTTCAACTATTCAATAAAAACAAAACATTATATCGTGCAATCACATGCCAAAAGTAGTTCAACCATCCAAAACTTGAGTTTTAAAAACAAAACATTATATCACAACATTACTTCACATGCCAATTGTAGTTCAACTATTCAATAAAAACGAAACATTACATCGTGCAATCACATGCCAAATGTAGTTCAACCATCCAAAACTTGAGTTTTAAAAACAAAACATTATATCACAACATTACTTCACATGCCAAATGTAGTTCAACCATCCAAAACTTGAGTTTTAAGAACAAAACATTATATCACAACATTACTTCACATGCCAAATGTAGTTCAACCATCCAAAACTTGAGTTTTAAAAACAAAACTTTATATCACAACATTACTAAACATGCAAAATGTAGTTCAACTATCCAATAAAAACAAAACATTAAATATCACAATCACATGCCAAATGTAGTTCAGCCATCCAAAACTTGAGTTTTAAGAACAAAACAAATTATATCACAACATTAATTCACATGCCAAATGTAGTTCAATTATCCAATAAAATAAAAAATTATATCATGCCAAATGTAGTTCAACTATCCAATAAAAAAAAAACATTATATCATGCCAAAAGTAGTTCAACTATCCAATAAAAACAAAACATTATACCGTGCAATCACATTCCAAATGTAGTTCAACCTTCCAAAACTTGAGTTTTAAAAACAAAACAAATTATAACACAACATTACTTCACATGCCAAATGTAGTTCAACCATCCAAAACTTAAGTTTTAAAAACAAAACAAATTATAACACGACAGTACTTCACATGCCAAATGTAGTTCAACCATCCAAAACCTGAGTTTTAAAAACAAAACATTATAGATTACAACATTATTTCACGTGCCAAATGTAGTTCAGCTATCCAATAAAAACAAAACATTAAATATCACATTCACATGTACCAAATGTAGTTCATATACAATATGTCAAAAATTTGTATCTCACAAGTATCAAGTTATATATTACTGCATCTAGATTACACTATATATAAAAAAGTAAATTTAAGACTATTTATCTATTGAAAATATAATGTTGCACGTGCATGTGCATCATCCATCAAATATAGATGGATGTAGCGTCTCTCCCAACAAAGTCATGATCCTCGAGCTGTCCTGCAAAGCGAAAGCGTGGGGAAACTGTACATAATTTGTACCAACATTAAAATTTAATGTTTTAAAATTGAATGAGAATATATAGAACTTCACGTAAAAAAAAATGTAAAAAAATATTATGCAATACCTCATGAGGTTCCCTCTCCATTTGTTTCTCGTCGACTAAAACTTCACCCACTGGAACATCTTCAATAGTAAACTATATAATAAACATGTACAAGTATATATATATTAAAAAATTTTAAATGAAAATGCATATATATAAACTTATTTTCAATAATATTAAAAAAAATGTTAGACAACTTGTTCAAATGGTTGAAATGGTGTGGATGTTCCTATCTCCATCGCTAGAGTCCTTGGAGAAAAGAAATCCTCTATACAAACCTAAAATTCAAAAAATTTAAAAGTATAAAATAACTCAAGATCTAGATATATCTCATTTTTTTAATGGAACTTTCTGAGGTGGAATATATAACTTAAAAACATATTTAAAAGTGAAAGGTTGTTCATACTTGTGATGGTGGATTTGGCACATCTCCCAAGGAAGAAGAAGGTACCGACATCCCAAAAACATTGAACAGAATCAGAATTTGTTAAAACATTTTATTATATATATATATATATATATATATATATATATATATGTACATGTGTGAATAATTATTTATTTTAAAAATACCTCATCATGTTTCGATATATATAATAATAGATAAAAAAATAATTGTACATCATCATGTGTTCACTTAAAAAACACTAGCATTTGCCAACATATCTTGATGGTGAGAACCATCTTGACTATATGATTGATGGTGGGACCCATCTTAATTGTTTGAACCAGAGGCAACTCGGACCATGATATTAACATTTTCTTCACTCATCAAGCTTGACAACTGCAAATGGTGTTAAAGTATAATGAAACATTTTTGTTAGATTAATGTATACAAATAAATGTATGTAAATATATGTATTTATTGCAAATTGTACATGTGTTAAAATAATCACCCTAACCATTAACACATACCGTTCCCATGCCCACTTACTTATGAACAATTAGGTCTTGCCAACCATTGTGACAATTATTTGCATATGTTTTGAGATCTTCAACACTCATGTTGTCAATCTCTTCATCTGTATAATACACAAAATTAGCTCGTGCATTCTCACGTGCTCTTTGTCGATTCAGACAAACATCGACTTCACCCAATCCACTGTGAACATTTTCAATGATGGCATCCCTTGCTTCTCGACTAATTTGAGAAGTGACATCCATCTCTGACTTCAAATTTTTGACACGAAGAGGTCGACTAACCAATGGTGGCTTAGGACGAGGGAACTCAACATCATGCCTAGCGCCCCTACGGTCACACAGTCGACCTTTCCCATGACCAAAAAATTCAGAGGGAAGGTCATTGTAATTGGGTTTCATTTGCAAAAATAATTCTGCATAAAATAATTTTGCAAAATAAAGAGGAACCTTGTCGTTCCATGGGAGTCTTCCATAGGACGCAAGGTGTCTATCATACAAATAACGAGCTATATGAAGGTGCTTGAAATATTTCACCTTTAGCATCTTTCTTTTCGACCATTCTTTGAAATTAAACATAGACTTGGCCATTTCTGATGTAACTCTTTATGTAACAACCTCTCATTTATCGAGACCCGTCACTGTTTCTTTTATTTTTCTCATCACCTCTACAAAAGTATCAGTGGTTGGCCTAAGCTTTAGGTACACATCTACTAGTTCACTTAAAGAGTGTGTAACTATTTCTAAGATTTGTCGACTCTCAGCAGGTAGAGTCAAAGCCACGAGATCTCTCTTCAATTTTTCATGAAGATGTTGACACCTTTTTAAGGTGCATTGTCGCATGTTTGTTTCCCAAGGTACATTGGAAATGTCAGACAGATAAGTCGTGGTTGGTGTACAACCTTCTTCTTGAATGATGAGTTCTACCCTACATCTTTTTTTAGCAACATTTGGAGCATCATTTTCAGCCTCTACATCAATATATATAAAAAATTGTATTAGAAAACACATGTAAACAAATTTGTACAAATTGAATGAAAATGATATTCAAATTTATGGCCACATCGATGTGGTTGGCTAGCATCTTACCCACCCTCAGATTGTTGAGAACCAGAAAGACCATGTTGAAAACTGGAACAACCACCGATTGGTTGAGAACCAACATGACCATCCATTGATTGGCCTTTGGGGGAATACATATCACCACCTTCACGTAATCCGCTAGCACTTATTGATGGCCCTCCAAGGGAATGTGAACCATCACCAACCTCATGAGACGAGAGATAAGTTCATTAAAAAATATGAATTTATAATCAATTCAAAAATGCATTCATACATATAAATACATTTACATATTCATTGATTAAATTGTGTGAACCACACCACGATTGCGTGAACCAGGGGCATGCTCCATTGATGAGTAGACACCCTTTTCCTCCTAGTTCCTTAAAAATAAAAAATGAAACTTATTAACAACTAATTTAACTCACAAAATTGATAAAAAATAAATTCCATATGTACACACATGTATGTATATGTATGGAGATTTAAGATTATATTTAAATACCATGAACATCCCTCGATCCCTGATCCCCCTCTCTCGTAGAGATATGGGATTGAGTTGATCTTCACTGTTCATCCTTCGTGATATATATAGATCTACAGTGGATATTTACAATTATTTTTTTAAATTACTATTTAAAAGAAATTCAAAATAAATTTCAAAAAATAAATGTAACTTAGCATACACAAATGATGTAAAACACACTTTCAAAGCACTAATTGATGTGTGAAACTCAATTAAATTTTATTTTTTTATAAAAATGTTAAGTTCACCAAATTTCACTTTACATGGTGGGAGCACCCTTGGTATATAATTGAAAACATGGTGGGAGCACACTTGGTATAAAATTGAAAAAAACACATGGTCATTAAAAAAGAAGCATGAAACTCCATTTAAACAAAAATTTGTTGAAGTCCTCACATATTAATTTTATAAAAATGCGAAGTTCACCACTTGTTGCAAATGTGATGTTCACCAAGTTGCGCTTTACACGGTGTGGTGGGATCACACTTGGTATATAATTGAAAAAAACACGTGGTCATTAAAAAAGACACATTTATAAGTACAAAACACACACATATCCAACATATGTTACAATGTCCATCAATAAATTTTAAAGGAGAGTGTCTCAACACTAATTCATCTTTGAGAGATGAATCTTGAATTTTGGAAGAAAAGCGTCTCAAAACTAATTCATCTTTGAGAGATGAATCTTGCATTGGCATTGCCCCGTATAATTCTAATTCATCTATTAATTAATCTTTGATAGATGAATCTTGAATTGGCATTGCCCCACGCAACAGATCAAAATACATCTTATTAATATTTGTACAATGTATTATACTAAAAAATCAAAATTGGCTAACAATATTGTTTGTTTTTCCATGCAGTTGTTTTAGCCTCTCCTTCTTAACTTGGTACATGTCTTTCATCTGATTGCACACAAGTTCAGAATTGGTGAAAACTACAGTTCCATTTGATCCATACTCCCTAGTTGTTCCCAAGCCTTATATCAATGCAATATAATATGCCTCGTTGTTTGTTGTTCGTCCCGGTATATTCATTTTCCTTTGGACGACCTTGCTAGCCGCAATATTGGAAAGCACATATGTAATCACTACTTTCCATGGATTGAAATAGCAAGAAAAATATAAGCATAATGTCCATTTTTCAACCATATTTAATGGGCTTTTTTTATCCCTGGAAAAAAAAAAAATCAATAAAATATATTAAATTAACATATATTGCAAATGCATGGGAGAAATGACACATGTGCATGAGATAAATGACATGTGCATGGTTTATCTTAAAGTTTGACTTAAATTTTATGGTAGAATTCACATCTAGAGATGAGATGCATTAAAGATTTCATTGTCTAGAGTTTAAGGGAGATTTATGACACATATACATGGTTCATGCATGGTTTGCATGAAATTTTGCCTTAATTTTATGGCAGAAATCACATCTATAAATGACATGCCTTAAGAAAGGATGAGATCTAGAGGCTACCTGGCCCTTTACATGCCTTAATAAAGGATAAGATCCAGAGGCTACCTAGCCCTTTACAGACTCCTTTAGAACTTGTAGAATTTAAGACTCAACAAACAAACTAAAATCCTATGGAAGTTCAGCCACTTTAGGTTCAGTTTTTAGGCCTTAAATTGCCTTGAATTAATGGGGGAAAGCCTTGAGTTTTGGGGATCCTATCCTATGGAAGTTCAACCACTTTAGGTTCAGTTTTTAGGCCTTAAATTTTTCCTTGAATTAATGGGAGAAAGCCTTTATTTTGTGGGAGAAATGACATTTACATGGTTTGCAAAATTATTTTATGCACTTACTAAAACAAATAGTGGTGGTGGTTGATGAAGTTATGTAAAAATTCACACCTTTATAAGTTTGTGGGAGAAATGTAATAGAAATGACACATGCCTTAAATTTTTCCTAAATTTTATGGGAGAAGGGAGAAATGACACATTTACAAGGTTTTCCTTAAATTGGGAGTGGTTTATGGATATTAAAATGAAGAAATTCTATTTATGTTCCATAGATTGACTGTAGGGGCATTTACTAGATATGTCACCTTTGAGAAAATATGAGATCCAGAGGCTACTTGGCCCTTTACAGACTCTACCTTTAGAACTTGTAGAAGTTAACACTCAACAGACAGACTAAAATCCTATGGAAGTTCAAAATCCTATGAGAATTCAACCACTTTAGGTTCAATTTTTAGGCCTTAAATTTTGCTTTGAATTAATGGGAGAAAGCCTTTAGTTTGTGGGAGAAATGACATTTACATGGTTTTCAAAATTCTTTATGCACTTACTAAAACAACTAGTGGTAGTGGCTGACGAAGTTATGTCAAAAGTCACACCTTTATGAGTTTGTAGGAGAAATAACAAATTGCCTTATAGTTTATGGGAGAAATGAAATAGAAATGACAAATGCCTTAAATTTTTCCAAAAAATTTATGGGAGAAGGGAGAAATGACAAATTGCCTTATATTTTATGGGATAAATGAAATAGAAATGACACATTCCTTAAAGTTTGCCTAAAATTTTATGGGAGAAGGGAGAAATGACACATGTACAATTTTTGCCTTAAAGTGGTAGTGGTTTATGGATATTAAAATGAAGAACTTCTATTTTCTGCTCCAGAGATTGACTGTAGGGGAATTTACTAGATTTGTCACCTTTGAGAAAAGATGAGATCCAGAGGCTACTTGGCCCTTTACAGACTCTACCTTTAGAACTTGTACAAGATAACACTCAACGGACAAACTAAAATCCAATGGAAGTTCAAAATCTTATGAGATTTCAACCACTTTAGGTTCAATTTTTAGGCCTTAAAGTTTTCCTTGAATTAATGAGAGAAAGCCTTTATTTTTTGGGAGAAATGACATTTACATGGTTTGGAAAATTATTTTATGCACTTACTAAAACAACTAGTGGTAGTGGTTGATGAATTTGTGTCAAAAGTCACACCTTTATGAGTCAAATGATAAATTGCCTTATAGTTTGTGGGATAAATGAAATTGAAATAACACATGCCTTAAATTTTGCCTAAAATTTTATGGGAGAAGGGAGAAATGACACATTTACAAGGTTTTCCTTAAAGTGGCAGTGGTTTATGGATATTAAAATGAAGAACTTCTATTTATGTTCCAAAGATTGACTATAGGGGCATTTACTGGATATGTCACCTTTAAGAAAAGATGAGATCCAGAGGCTACCTAGCCCTTTATAGACTCTGCCTTTAGAACTTGTACAAGTTAACACTCAACAGACAGACTAAAATGCTATGGAAGTTCAAAATCCTATGAGAGTTCAACCACTTTAGGTTCAATTTTTAGGCCTTAAAGTTTGCCTTGAATTAATGAGAGAAAGCCTTTAATTTGTGGGAGAAATGACATTTACATGGTTTGAAAAATTATTTTATGTACTTACTGAAACAAATAGTGGTAGTGGTTGATGAAGTTATGTCAAAAGTTACACCTTTATGAGTTTGTGGGAAAAATGAAAAATTGCATTATAGTTTATGGAAGAAATGAAATATAAATGACACATGCCTTAAATTTTGCCTAAACGTTTATGGGAGAAGGGAGAAACAACACATGTACAAGGTTTGCCTTAAAGTGGTACAATGGTTTATGGATATTAAAATGAAGAACTTATATTTATGTTCTAGAGATTGACTGTAGGGGCATTTACTGGATATGTCACCTTTGAGAAAATATGAGATCCAGAAGCTACCTAGCCCTTTACAAACTCTGCCTTTAGAACTTGTAGAAGTTAACACTCAACAGACAGACTAAAATCCTATGGAAGTTCGAAATCCTATGAGATTTTAGCCACTTTAGGTTCAATTTTTAGGCCTTAAATTTTTCCTTTAATTCATGGGAGAAAACCTTTAGTTTGTGGGAGAAATGGAATGTTCATGGTTTGCCTTAAAGTTTGCCTAAATTTTATGGGAGAAATCACATCTAGAAATGACATGTCTTAAAGTTTTCCCAAGTGCCTAGAGTTTAAGATATAAATGACATAGAAAGAGAAATCACATTTAGAAATGACATGCCTTAAAGTTTTCCCAAGTGCCTAGATTTTAAGATAGAAATGATGATTTTGTGGGGGAAATGACATGTACATGGTTTGCCTTAAAGTTTAGGATGCCTTGAAGTTTATGGGATAAATCACATCTATAAACCTTTACTTTGACATATATAAATAGGCTAAGAACATTAAAAAATAATTTTCAACTTGCATTAGTTATGTCCTTAATAAGAAGTATGATTTAGCACCTAACAGATTATTTAATAATTTATAATAATGTCATTTGTGGCTTGTACTATCATTCATCCTTGATATTTACAAGAATTTTACAACTTGAACATAAACCTACACTATTGTAATATCACTGTACATAATCTAGATTATTAATATCCATTACATCATAAAACACTCCACTTTTAACATTTTACAAGATTACAAGCATCATGGAAGGTGTAAATCTAGGTACATTAATGAAATACATTGGGCTGAATTAAATATTACAAGAATTCTGAGTCTCTAAATTCTCTGTGTGAATTTTTTTACAGTGTTTAATTCTGTTCATTCTATGTGAATTTCTATTCATTTTGTTGATGAATTCTATGTGAATTTATGTTCATTCTGTTGCAATTAAATCAAATAAAATGTGTTTTGGAAATACATTGCACAAAATACCTGAATTAATTTAAGTATCATAATTGATATGTACATAGAAATATTTCTAATGTAATTATAAAAAAATAAATATGTACAGTACATGTGTGGAGGGAAAACACATAGTATAAGATACTAAGGATATTTGCACAAGAGGGTTTTTCCTAAATTATAAAAGAATATATTTGTGTAAGAAAATATAAATATAATTATACTTTGAACTGAGTTAATAAAGTCAAAGTAGTGATTCTAAAAAGCCTGGAATTTAGGATGTAAATATATATAAGAATAAAAGGAAAATGGAATGAAATAAATGAAATTATATACCTTTGTTATCAAATCTGGAGTTGGATATAAATTATCGATTTCTGCAACAGAAACTTGAAAAGAAAGAAATTATAGATCTTTGTTATAGTTTCCAAGAGTGACATGAAGGATCGAAACAAGGGAAACATAAAATCAACGAAAAAAATAATAAAATCGGAAATACATAAGAGTGAAATTAAAATTGAATTTCATTAATAATGAGGTAAAGTAAACCTTCTCTGGTATTATTATTAGAATTCAAAATTTCATACAGAATATCATAATTGACATTAACGATCAGTACGAGGGTATTCGATTGAGAAATAGAAAGTTTTTTCTGGAAATCAAATTTCATTAATAATGAGGTAAAGTAAGTCTTCATTTTGTTGCAATTAACCCAAATATAATGTGTTCTGGAAATACATTGCACAAAATACCTGAATTAATTTAAGTATCATAATTGAGATGTACATATAAATATTTCTAATGTAATTATAAAAAATTAAATATGTACAGTAAATGTGTGGAGGGAAAACACAGAGTATAAGAGACTAAGGATATTTGTACAAGAGGGTTTTTCCTGAATTATAAAAGAATAGATTTGTGTAAGAAAATATAAATCTAATTATATTTTTTTTTGAGTTAAGAAAGTCAAAGTAGTGATTCTAAAAAGCCTAAAATTTTAGGATATCATTAATAATGAGGTAAAGTAAGTCTTCATTTTGTTGCAATTAACCCAAATATAATGTGTTCTGGAAATACATTGCACAAAATACCTGAATTAATTTAAGTATCATAATTGAGATGTACATATAAATATTTCTAATGTAATTATAAAAAATTAAATATGTACAGTAAATGTGTGGAGGGAAAACACAGAGTATAAGAGACTAAGGATATTTGTACAAGAGGGTTTTTCCTGAATTATAAAAGAATAGATTTGTGTAAGAAAATATAAATCTAATTATATTTTTTTTTGAGTTAAGAAAGTCAAAGTAGTGATTCTAAAAAGCCTAAAATTTTAGGATGTAAATATATATAAGAATCAAAGGAAAATGGAATGAAATAAATGAAATTGTATACCTTTGTTATCAAATCTGGAGTTGGATATAAATTATCGATTTCTGCAACAGAAGCTTGAAAAGAAAGAAATTCTAGATCTTTTTTATAGTTTCCAAGAGTGACATGAAGGATCAAAACAAGGGAAACAGAAAATCAATGAAAAAAATAAAGAAATTAAAAATAACAAAATCAGAAATACATAAGAGTGAAATTGAAATCAAATTTCATTAAGGCAAGCAAGTATCTATCTATCTCTAGGTGGGTAAATCTCAAATTTAAGGCACTAACATGAAAGCATATCCTAGCAATGTTGGTTGTCTAAATAAACCAATTGTATCTGTAAGCTCATCCCCCCGAAAGCTCAATAGTGGTATTATATAAATAACGATAATCATGGATAGGTGATATCATATTGGAATATTAAGCTTAGCTTAGTTGTTATATCTGCTTAGATTACACATTGGTATATAGGTAATCAATTGCAACCATTACTCTTGTGATATAAGCTCTATGTAATCAATTAGCTCATCCTGAATAGATATGGATAATACGTATATCATTGTAAGTATAACATGATTAAGTTGTACAGTATATACTCTTATACTAGGTAATTTTTTTACCATGGTTAAGATATGGCCATTACAGATAGAGTAATGAATAGCACTAGTGATAACAAGAGATATGAGATCAAACTAGCATAATGAATGGTAATCACACCATGTATGCTTTGTAAGCTGATTCCATATTAGCTCTTCTCTATGATATTAGCATGAATAAGGTGAATGATTTCCCTATAACATGAGTAGTTACTACAAGCTCAGAACATGAAACTACCAGCCTATGCATAATATAAGTACTACTATAATCGTGTTTACACATGAATATAAAGTGTTACTATATACATCACTACTAGTAATTATGTAGAGACTTATATGCTTATATGTGAACAATGTAAGTACCATATGTATTCAAACTAGTATGCTTTCCGTGAGAAGGTGATATAAAGCTCTTTGTAAGTAGAAGCCAAACCACCAACATCAAGCTTATTATGGAAACATTTTAGATAAACTTATATGAACCAACGTAGATGAGTACTATAGCTTGTAAGGGTAATGAAAGAACAGAGAAACATGGAAGCTGCTTATACTTGTAATTAGCTTATACCATATTACCTCTTTCTTAACCAGTTCCAAGCTGTTATACTGGTACAATGTGATTAGCACTTGTAGTATATAGCTATACAAGATATGAGTGAGTATAAGTATTAGAAAGTCCTGTTGTGTTGAAGATATCTAATTGAGTGAGTTCCTGTGGTTTATATGTTATGCTCTTATGTACGTGATGTTCTAGTTGGTGATGTGACTTTGTAGTATATGTGATGTGTTGGTTCCTGCTGTGTATCTAATGGAGAATGGCTAGGTAGTGAATTGAGAATGCTGGTAAGTGGTTAAAGTCAAGTACAAAGGGTTTAAGTGTTGTCCAAATGATGGATAGTACCCAATCGAATTTCTAACTTAATTTTCATACTATAATAGAGGTTTATTTCAATTACCATACCATCCCCAAAATTACATGAGAAATAGCGGTAACAGTAGGAAGTTTCCCCAAAAGTGGGGGAGCATCAGCAGCAAGTGGGATAAACGGTTGATTCTTCAACTGGAATTTCATGTTGTTGGTTAAGCAAGTGATACAGCAAGTGATCTTGTCTCTCCATTGATTAAGCCGTTGGTAGAGCAGTAGAGACAACAACATATCCCTTATAATATTGACAGAGTGAATTCTGTAATATCTACATGTCCTGATGATTTACCATAATCACATATATCTATCTATATCGATTGGTCCCGGTCTATCAAGGTTGTAAATCGAACCAGGTGGTTTGGTAGCATGCATGTAAGTAAAGGGAAGAAGGTAGGCTTCAAAAGTAAGTACGACTTAAGTGCTTACATAGGCTCCATCAAATAATCCTCTCACATAGACATTCATATTAATAACCATTTTGTCCAATTTTTGCTTACAGCTGAAATATAATTAGGAACCTATTCATTAAAACAATTCATAAAGTTGACAACAATCATAAAGGGATTAATTTGAGAGTTTTTAAAAATAAACTTATTCCAATGATTCCATATTCCAATAAAACATAAGCCAACAAGTAAGGGATTCTAGAACATGTATTATTTTTAGTTGAGTTCTACAAACAAGCTTCTAAATACAAACAAAACCAACATAATTATAGTTGAAAGGAACTAATAACAAACTCCCAAATTTCTGGTTGATTCTTCATTCATCTATGATAGCATACCTGTAAATTCAATGACATAGGATCAGGATAGCATACCAGGAAATTCATAGACGAATAGAGGATGAAGCCGCAACGAGAATATGAGCACGATCCAGGAGATCACAGAAGACAAATGGAGGACATAGAACAAATTCCCTGCGACCAAAAAAAAATAAAATTAAAGTAAAAAAAAACAAAAAAAAAAATTACAAAAAAAAACAGAGGAACACCTCAGCTCGTCGTCGCAGCGCAACAGAGCAACACCTCACCTCACCTCACCTTGTCGCCCCTGCAAACACACAGACACGAGACAGTGAAAAGACATCTCATCATCCTTGCAAACACACATACGTGAGACAACGGTAGACGCGAGACAAAAATGGTAATATGCCCAAAACCGCGTCGTCACAGTGCAATAGAGCAACACCTCACCTCACCTTGTCCCCCCTGCAAACACACAGACGCGAGACAGACACACGTGAGACAACATACATACACCTTGTCACCCTTGTAAACACACAGATGCGAGACAATAGACGAACGCGAGACAATAATGGTAATACGCCCGAAACCCATTAAGGTTTGCAGACCAATATATTTATAAGAACAAGTTTGGCTGAACTATTAGTTCAACCAAACTTTTGTTGTTGGTTTTCCCATCTTCGGCCAAAAACTTGTTTGTCCATGTCTTCAATACGCCATCAATGTAAACAGCAGAATTAGTTCGGCCGAAATAATTTCGAAAGTTCGGCCTAACTTTTAAAAATGTTTGGTCGAACTATTGGGAAACTGACTTTTTTGCCCCCGATTCTCACAAAAGCATAACCCACCTTCGTGGGTTTACCCAAAATCCATCGCAATATTTCATTTTTTCATGTTGCACATAGCTTTGAAATGTAGAAATTCGCTAATCATTAAAAGGTCGATTTACAAATCCCGATAAGATAACAATTGTCAAACTCACACAAACCCATGCTATCAATTTAATGATAATTCAGATGTTTTTATGATCTAGAGGTTTGCAATCGATTTTATAATTATTTCATATTTAATACCAAGGATTCCCATTATGAATGAGTTAAATTGATACGATAGATAATAGAATTTGATGTGATATTAGCTTACGGTCTATGGTTTTCTTTCGACGGGTTAATTCTGGAAACTTAGGCATAAAAGGATGTAAAGGTTGATTAAAGCACGAAGGAATTCTGCCACCCCACCTCAGTTAGTTGTTCAACAAGAGGAAAACAACGAGATGGATCCTTTAATCTTAGACATAGCATGCAACCCAAAAATTGGTTCCTCAAGCTGGGAAGGGATCTATAAGTTGTTTGAAAATGAATATCCATAAGTAGTTTTGAATAGAAAAGTTGTGGCTTACGATTTTGCATCCACGGATTCAGACTCATGGTTCGACGCAGCTAACTCTTTTCTTCATAGAATTTTTTCCCATCCTAAAATGATGCCATACACTGACTTAGTAAAATGGGTGTTGGAACATGTGGACATTTGAGATAGACAGTTTGTTACAAGAAACATAACATTCATTGGTTCTCTCAGGCCTTCAGATTTGAAGGATATGTACAAATTTCTAGAGCCCCAGAAGAGATATGACAACCATTTTGTTCAAGAATTCATGTGAGAGAATGAACACCCTGAAAATTTAATCAAGGATTGGAGAAATGATCCTAATCGCCATAAATGGGATGATAAGGGTATGTATTCAGTAGTTTCTCTTAAAAGCCCTTTCTGACAAATTTTTGCCATGATGTGTTGTCTTTTTGGGTCTACAAATACAACCAAGTTTAAGGAAGATTGGACACCCATGATATAATTAGCCTTTGATGGCTATATTCTTTATTGGGCTAATATTCTATCTGATAATTTGATTATATGTAACATTGTCTATAGAGAAAATTGTAATCTCTCGTCTAGTATAGTCACTCCTTTTTATATGAGTTATTTTATCCTAAATGTTGTCTATTTTACAATTGAATTTCTGTCATTAGGATGGAAATGGACCAGAGAATTCAAAACCCCCATCTTTGAACAGTTATAATTCTTGTGGGAATCAAAATACCACACTCATATGTTTAAAATATGCAATGATATAATACTCCTATTTTTTCAAGTCATTTTCGAAAGAAAAATCCCTAGAGTCACCCATGAAGCCAATAGAAGTCTCAAGCCTATAGGAAGGTGGTTCGATGAATAATTTTACACATACATCCGAATTTTTGGAAGTCATGATTTCCCTCATGTCCTACCATTATATATACCAGATAACTTATTGGTTAAGTAAATTGCTTATCAGACCATAGGTAATGGGTTGATAAATTTCTGAAAGATGCCAAAAAGACAATTTGGCCAACTTTTCCTAATTCATGTGGGTCATATAAACTTGAAAATTTCAAGCATGCAAGTCTTGAAATTGATCAATTAAAACCCTTCAATTTTCCAATACTACCCAACAGAACTTATGATTCATATGGCGTTGCTAGAGAAATAATGAATCAAGTTAAGTTGTGACAATTTCCACGTGAACCTGATAAATTGGATAATGTGTTCGAGTCAATCCTAGAATTCTCAAGAGTTCAACAAATAGAAACTAAAAGTTTCATTCCATAATATTTGATAAAATTCAAAGAATATATAGAACAAAGGTATTCTCATTTTCCAAACTACATGTTCCATAGACCAATGCCAGAAGCAGAAAAAAATCTAGTTCTGATTCCTCCAGTTCAAGTACCAATACCAGTAGCAAATCCAGAAATCACGGATATTCCACAAGAAGAAAATTTTAATCAAGACTGGAAAATTTTGGAGAAAGCATTATCTGATACAAATATTCTTGCTGCTCAGAGTGTTATTTTGCCAGAAAATTTTCCTACTGAAGGCAATCTAAAAACAACAATTCATATAGGTGAATCAAGTGTTCAAAAAGTTTCCTCTAATCTAAATGACTCTAAAGATCAAGGAGAAATTATAGAAATATTATTTACTGCAGAGGTTTCCAAAATTTCTCTTGAGCAAATTCAGATACTAAAGATCAATGATACATAGGAAAAACAAGGAGAAACATTGGCCCAAGATATGGAGATCATCCTTGCTTTCCCAACAATAGAGATAATACTAAAGATTGATGAAATACCTCCATTGGATGTATTTTATAGTCCAAAGCACAAAGATGTTGTATCCAGGTTAAAGAAGAAATGAAAGATGGAAGATTCTCCAGAACTGCCTATGGACACAACATCAATGTAAGTTCTCTAGAAAGGAACTCAGTCAACTCTAGGTAAAGAACTTATTAGATTATCTCATTTTCAGGTGCTTATGCAGTTTCAACTATTCATAAGGCATTATAGATTGAATCATTAATTATGGAGAAGGATCATAAAATTTATCAAATGGAGAAAAGTTTCTTTAATGAAAAATAAAAGATTGAGCAGGAGTTGAACTCAAGTATTAATAATCCGCAACAGGAATTTGAAGGTCTCAAACTCAAATTTGAAAATAAAATTAAAGATAAGGATATAATAGTTCTTCAATTATAGCAAAACATTCAAAATCTTCAGGAGAATCTAGAACATAATGAGGTAAAGAAAGAAGCAACAGAATTGGAAACATTACTGGTAAATCAACAAACAATTTTCTATCAGAAGTACAAACATATTCAAGAGCAGATTAATATAAGTGATTAGTTACTCACTCAGATTTCTAATTTGAGGATTTATTATTAAGAGACTGATAATAAAGTATCAAAGTATATATATTGGCATGACATTGTATAAGAAAGAGCGGTCAATGTTCCTCGACTTGAAGAATTAATAAAAGATATAATATTTGGAGGCTGGGACATGAAAATGAAAATTGTTGAATTAGCTATCATCAGAGGTAAAAATATGTCCTCCAACATCTCCGAGTATATAAAATATTCTCTTCTACAAGCCAACCTTATCGAGGAAATACCAAAAGAAACTATGCCGGAAATCAACATTTTAAATCAATATTGGCAAGAAACATCAAGCATAAAATCTCTTGACATAGAAAACTTGACAAAGGTAAATATGGAGATTTAATGGTACTTGTTGATCAAGCCTCACAGTGAATTGGGAGTGCTAAGGGGTCTTTCCAACATTGGATTTCAGCTTCTTCCAGCACTCAATGATGCAATATTCATGGGCTAGATGAGAATGCAGCCAATGCATCCCCCCAGCTCAAATATATGATCAAAGCCTGCCAGCTCAAGGAATAGCTAGAGAGTGGATCCGAGAAATAGTCATGAGACTGTTATAACTTATGCATTTTAATTTCCTAGTTTTTTGTTTATAGTTTAGATAAGATTAAGAATACTTCTTTCACAAGACTTCTATTTTTATAATATTAACTAGTATTTAATTCCCTTTCATGCATTTAGAAAGAGGTCCAGATTTTTAAGGAGGAGGTTTTTGGAACTTACACTATTGTTTGAATAGAAGTATCTAATTGAAAGTCCAAGCCTAGAGGCTATCTTTTCAGAACTAAGCTATGCATTAGGGGAATTTTGAGGTCTAAAATGGGTCTCCTAAGGAAATTATAAAATAATAGTGGAAATAATAAAATAAGATTTGATTACATCATCAAATTTTAGAGGGAAAAAATAAAAAAATACTTTTTCAACTTGTATTTTGAGCTTATCTCCCTAAGGTTTTACTCAAATTTCGAATGGGAATACTTGTTGGATGCAAAATTTAATTCCTCATGCAAGGATTACACACATTGCATACTTTTGATGGAATTTTCTACATGAAAAATGAGAAATACATGTAAAATGTGATTATAATCACGCTTTTCATATATTTCTCATTTTTTCATGTAGCAAAGTCCATAAAAAGTATGCAACATGGGTACTCTTTAGATGAGGAGTTAAAGTTTTCATCCAACGAGTAGTCCCGCTCGAAATTTGAGTAAACCCTTAGGGAGATAAGTTGAAAAAATATTTTTATTATTTCATTATTTTTTAATACTTTTACTTTTTTACTCCAAAAATGGTGAATCAGCCCCCATGGTTGACATCATCATCTTGAATCCTATTGGTTCTTATAAATTTTATTTTGGTTGTATATTTTTCTTAGGAGGCCCATTTTAGACCTCAAAATTCCCCTAATGATGCAACGAGTACTATTATCTGTGTATTGGTCGTTTTATGTTTCTGAGATTTTAGTAAACTTGCTACTATCTATTTGTTTCTCTCTCTGATAAGCATTGAAATGACATATATTCTTATTACTATTGATAAAATGTATTGAATGATATGATGTTAGATGAGTAAATTAGAGATATGTTATATTATTAATGTTCTTCATCAACTAAATCAATTACATTGATTTATTTTCTTTAATGTGATTATATTCATTTAGTATGTGATGATCTATATTGTTTCATCCTTATGAAATCTTATTCCATAACCATATAAATCAGTCTGATCCTGGGAAGTAGTTAGATTTAGTTTTATTTATGTTATCATTAGAATAAATCACTCCATTCATGTTGATTTTATTCCATTTTTATATAAATTCTTTCTTATACGGGAAACTGGTCCCAATGTCCCCAGTCAGACCCACCATTTCAACAGAAAAGGAGTTGCTTTAAGCTCCTGGCCCGGTGGAATCCCTAATGTTGAAGAAGTCACTCTCCAACCTTCAACAACTACTTGGGCAGAGTTATATGTATTCCATGTCTGCCATAGCATCCTTCGTCTTCTAGATCATGATGTTCCCCCACTAGGATGACATCATAACCGTCGAATAATTGACGTACCATGACAAGCGACCCATGATGAACGTTGATGTCATTATACCCTATGTAGAAACATTTACGGGATCTCTCACGTGGTACCAGGAATATGGGCTCGGCCAATTCAAACCCTCATATCCTTGGATCATTTCACCAGAATCCTGTCATGCGAGAATCATTGATTGATATCCATGAGGGCAGGTGGTAATATGGTGTCATCATCAAACACCGAAACTAGCCAGGAGGCAGAGACTATTAGTAATGAAACTGAGGCCACATGCATGGCTTTTCTACCCTATGCTATCTCCAAAACTCCATTTTTATACCCTTCACCTGGTTTCGTATCACAACAGGTCTTGGCAATGGTAACATTACCAAACATGTCGTTCGTGATACCTCTTTGGTACTTGGTCCCACCAACCATGCTAGGAGCCCCTAGCATAACATCTACAAGAATAAACCCCATCCCTCTCGAAGAGGTGACAGAGTTAAAGATATTCCCATAGCAATGTCGGTTAAAGAGGCAGGGAAAACCCACAAAAAAGGAAAAAGATATAAAACCCCATCATGCCAAAGGGAACGCAACCTTATGCATTATGCAATATTGTAGGCCACCCTACCAATATCTGCCTGGATTTGGATGAATTAAAACCTCTCCTTAGCTCTGATCAAAATATCGCAGCCACAAGTTCCCGTAAAAAGGAACCATAAAAAAAACCAAGGGAAAGCATTTTGTACCAACCACGCGTGCGCTATCTGCAACAATTATGGGTATTACACTCATCATTGTATAGAAACATTGTGATATAGGGATGCCTTACATGCCCTATACCAATAATATCAGGAGGATTCCCCCATGCAGATAGACGGGGAATAACCTTGGGTCATTTTATACCTCCAAGAGGCAGGACAGTCACCAGAAAGACTCCCACTTGTTCCTCCTCCTCCCGTCCAATGTTGTGCACTCTGTGATGAATGCGATCATTTTGTCACCAAATGTGCAACCCTGGAGCTATTTCAAAGATGGTATCTGGTTAACTGTGTATACTATGTTGGCCTACAAGTAGCCCAATATTCGTGTCAGATATGTTATGTCAATAACCCATTACATCATTTCCATTACATCCCTTGATTTCATTATGCATTAACCATTTTACGCATGGCCATAATACGCCTCTCCCTAGAAGAGGACTCAAATACAGAATCCATGGAGAGCTTGAATACACAAGAGGAGTTGACAAGCAGATCCATCCTCTTTCTGTCAATGGAAAAGTGGCCAGTTGGGGGGCACATATTCACCCCAACTGCCGTCCACAGAGAAGGCCAACCTATGCATTATGCAACGCATGCAACCACTTGGTCACCAAATGCCCAGACCTAGAATCACTACGCATATGGTATCCAATTTCCCACGAGCTCTGAGGGAAGGGAATACATAAGAAATAGATTCTTGTCTAGTATGTTAGGGCAACCATCATTCTCAACAATGTACTTATATCCCTTGACTGGGCCTGCTAATCAACATCATACGTTCATTAGAAATGCACCACCGGGAGATAATCGGACTTGAGTTTAGAGAACCTATTGTAAGGGAGACTTCCCCTAGGAAGCCTACCCCATATCAATACCAAAACATTGGGCGAGTAAAAAAGACACACCGCCCTAACAAGACCCATGTCCAGTCTAAGGCGGCATCCGGGATGTGCGACATAATTGACCACCAAGTCAATCAGTGTAAGGAAATGAAGCAGCTCACAAACAACTTTCGCATGGTCACCCCTATCCCGTAGAAGTATCTCTCCAATCAAGATGAAATCACACACTACTATTGCAGGATCTTCTCATATTTTCTCCGTACAATGAATTGTGAGCACATCCCAAGGCTAAGAGTGACAAGAGCAGCATTCATTCTAGTCCCCCCAAAGGATTTGGACCTCCCAAAACTAAAAACGCGGAGATGGCAATAGCAAAATCTTTCCCCCATGCCTGATCCTTTCTGAGTGTCCACCTTAGGGATGAAGAGTAGTGTTGGTTCTCACACCATCTACTCGATAGTCACCATGGTACCATGCACCATTTGCCCAAGCCATAACCACAAGATAGAGGCATGCCCCTTAATGGAAACATTCATGCGCCTATGCACCAAGCATAATTTCCAACTCCAGGAAAGTGCGAGTACTCTTGGTACGCATCGTGAGGAGCCTATAATTTCTCTCACATAAGCCACCACAATGGAAATTCCTCCCCCAAAAAAATTTGACAACATGATACATCATATACAATTCATATCATCGTGTATCAAAACCATGACTCGTGATGTCTGCTCATCAGTCATAGGTGTCAAGACCACTACAACTATGAGAGTAGTTGTACCAACGATGGTGCAAACCAAATCCATTTGCACCATGTCAACTGCGTCTAGTTACAATGCATCGATGATAGAATCTTATTCATGTCTGTTGACCAGCTTTGTTAGGACCAAACCACCTCCTCACAGCCTCACATAGACTTAAACCCCCTTAGGATCCTTATTCAACTTAGATGAGGATTTTATTGAGGCCATGAGGAAACCATATTATTTGTGGGATGCAATGCATCACCACTCATTTTTTCTTCCAGAAAAAACATTCGGCCCTAACAATCCAGGTACCCAAGAGATTTACACAATCGAATCAAAATACCCCAAGCACCTGCTAAGCCAACAGATTGGGCCTTAGATGTAGCTAACTTCTCTACCATCTCTTCCACTCGTGCCTCGACTGCCTCAACACGAGCAATAGTCATAGCACACTCTGAAGAAGCCAAGCTACTACCCTCCCCAGAAGGGCCAGCACCATCACCACCCTGAGGCTGCCCTGATCTACACCCTTCCCCCAGTCTAGGGTTAAGCTCTCCCACCTAGAAACCTCCAAATGGGTTGGTGTCCCACCAATGGAGTAGTAGGCCATCCAAATGCTCCCACATCTACAATATTAACAAATATATTGTCAGTGTCACCACAATACACACATAAATATACACATCAAAAATACTCAAAAAATTCAGAAAAACATAAAAATCATACCTGCGGGTCCCCACACATACCCAGCAGGAATACCCATATCTGGATCTCCCCGATAGTCCATCCCAGGGTATGGATATTTGAGGAACATCTGATGTTTCACCTCAAACTAGGCTTCTGTGGTCACATTCCAATAGTGACCCACCTCACCATCCCCACCCCGAGGCATCACTGGCACCCATTGCCTCATCCGAGGGTCCTGGTGAAACCCCATAAGAACTACAACTACGGGTCGGATCAGTACCACCCTCTCGAACATAATGCTACACAAAATACTAGAATATGTGAATATCTTAGATCCTCCTCATACCGTCATAACAATGACGCGAAAATTCAAAGAAATTTTCTACCCGAAGCCAGCGCAAAACTATGATCTAAGGTCTCGATGCCCTATGCAGCGATGGCGACCCAGTCAATCACACAATCATAGCCAATGCACATTGATTGGCTAGATTGGTCATTGAAGATATGATAATGCACCCATATAAAATGGATGCCCTGCCATAATGATGCTTTGACCAACGAAGGAGTGCCACCCTCCCAGGCGGGAGTGCCTCACCCTGAGGCAACAAACCGGTCACAAAATATATATCCATCTCTATATGGATAGGAACATCATGCCCTCGCAACACCATCACGTTGTGCCTCCTGTTCCAACAATAAACCAGGTAGCGCAACAAGCGATCCTGCAATCTCAAGAGATTATTCTTAAGGAACTTGAGGAGACCCCACTGAACCAGTGGCCTATGGGCGTTGGAATTGTGTGCCATATACATACGAAGATCCATCCATTCTCTCTCTCTCCACAACATCCTGTAACAAAACAGACACACATCAGTGACATAAAAAATTTAAAAAATTTCAATTTTCTTTCAAAAAATTGCCTTGGCTTTTCGAAATTCCTGTTTCTCAGACAGGCGCTCAAACCGTGCGTTTGTATCTCAAACAGACATGGAATTCGTGCATCTATATCTCAGACAAATGCAGAAGTCATGCACAAAAATTCCCACGGGTGTGAAATCTCTGCGGAAATCCTCAACCATGATCGCCCTGTACCATGATCCTTCACGTGGTCAAGGCCAAAAACAAGTAGGGGTCCATACAAACCTAATTTGTATAGACATCTCAGTATTAAAACTGAAAAAAAATGAAATTTTGGACATTCAGGAGCCTACCTGACACTAACGGCGTGAATCCTTGATACACAAGTTGACCACAATGGCAAGAAAAGCTTGGCAACAAGCTCTCACCTCACAACTCTCAAATGACACAAATGAACTAAAATTAGCCATATCGACCTATATATCGCACTTTTCAAATTTTTTGAGGGACCATAACAGGAGCTCAGAAAGCCCAATTGATAAATCGAAAGCAACACAGTGATCAACACCTCATAACGCCAAAAAAAGCCTTCACACATTCATGCCTCCGAAAAAATAAAATTTTCGAGTTCTGACAAGGTATGCCCTCTCTTATAATTTTTCCATTCGGCACATTTGTCAATATATTTGAATGAAAAATGTGCTTTCACTTGGGGTATTGGTTGTAGGTATAACATAGTACGACAAACCACCTATTTCCCCATTCACTAAAGGTTCTAGAGCAGGTATCATTCTGCCCTCAGCATGATAGAGTCCCAGAGACGTTATGCATGTCCTGACATCATTTCTCCACAAACCATAGGTTCCAAACACCCACCATGTTTATCATATCCCCACCTTGCACATGATAAATATCCTCATCAGTCGTTTGAGCCTCCCTGTCCATGGCGTCTGTCACTCAAGTAGACCATGCATCAAAAAATATGATTCCATGGCCATAACACCCCAGTCTAAGAAGCACTTCATGGTCATCCATCCATCATGCATCAAGTCAAGTTTTACCATATCACGATAAAACCCCTTTCCCGGACTACCATTTTCGCAAGCAGATAGAACACGCACCACTGTGTCTCACATTTGGCCCACCATCCCTCCATCGGCATAGCCATCTATGATATTTTCCATCTACGATATTTTCCATCTGCTTCACAACCCCCACACCGAGACTAACCAATGGGGCCCCCACCCTCAGCAAAAACACCTTCCTCACATCATTAATGAGCAATCATTTTCATGTTTTTGGGGCACCCATCTCCATGTTTGTACATCCAAACCGATTTTATATTCTTTTGGAAAGTATACAAAGTTTTTTTAGGAGAACATCCCCTACCCATTCATCCACTTTTTCTCCCATGGCTGCAGTCCCTAATCACCCTTGTTTGGAGCTTCACACCTTTCAAGCAAAGCCATCATGACATTCATAACAAACACATACCCACCATGGACGTCCTACCAACTCCAGGGCTTTCCTCATCATAAATAATTATGACTGTCGCGAAACTGCTTTTTCAAGCTCCGGCCATGGACCACTGAACTCCCATCATCAGTTTTCATCCATTTCTTGCCATCATGCCTATGTTAACCTATCATATCATATATTTTTGTCCCTTGCATCAATATTTCTCTCAAGCGGTTGAAGCTTCATTCTTGTCGACTTCAACAGCCATTTTCCAAAAATGAAGCAGTACCTTGGATGGCTGCTCAACTCAATAAGGGCATCCTCAAATGGCACTGTGGGAATCATCATTGCCCATTGATGTCATCGATCCTCCTGACATTTGACTACAACACAAGCTTTCATGTCAATATGGTATCGTACTTCACAACCATTGCACTTTGTCATAATTCGTCGAAGACCCGTGCCATTATAAGGATCTCTTTCAACAATGGTTACACGGGAAGGTCCCAGTCATACACCCATGCATACAATGAGCATTTATTCTAAAATATGCCTTACAATATTAGCATGTGGGCACTACATTCAACTTATTTTCAAAGAAAAAACACCCCGGAGGGTGTCAACAATCTTCGTCATCAACCAAATCAACAGATCACTACCACATAAGAGACACAGATAGAACCTCTATCTATCAGATAGGCTTTAACTATCCAAACAATCATGAGTATGGGACATGCCCGCCTCATAGATATATTATATTTATTGTATTATTATATCTCTTGCAGGTTTCCGACAGAACATGGTCCCTCTTTTACACACGTTAAGGGGTCCCCAACCTTAGGCTACACGCCGGTTACTCTCTCTCTCTCTCTCTCTCTCTCTCAACATGTGTTATAAAGAACATAAAATATAATGTATTTTGAAAATACAATTCTTCCTAGACCTCATAGATTAGGGGGAAAAAGTTATCACTGGAAAATCGAACAAGAAAAGGACATGATGAAATGTCAAGCAGAAATATTTATAGGGTTGCAAAATAGTAGAGAATCTAGAAAATTTAACTTTCTCTAAGGTCAAAATGAAAATTTATCAAATTGCGCATAGAAGACACTAGCACAATGCGCTCTGTGCACCCTTTTCTTCGATAGCAGCGCAGGTCTCCACGGATTTCACTCAATAAGTCGTGCGGTCATGGGTATGGCGAAAGGTCACCATCTGAGACCACTTTGCACACTTCAAGAAGAAGATTCTCCACTTGAGGCCCAAGGACAGTCGCCTAGAGCCACTTTTAGACCTCAAGTGAGCACAAAATGGAATCAACCACCAATCTTGGGTCACTATCCACAATTGTACAAAGGGAGGGAAGAAGATTTGAATATTGCCTATAAAAGAACACCATGAGAAGAACAATTTAGAACACATTGTTGTGTTGACCAAATTTATGATGAGAAAACCAGTAGTGTGTTATCCAAGCAACAAAGGAGTGAAGGGATTCATTTGTTGGCCATCCAACATATCAAACCCAAAGGAGAAGTGCATCAGTTTTCCGTTATCCAATCACTCATTCGAGGAGAAGAGAGAAGCCTGCAAACAGCTTAAGGGGAGAGCCCTCCTTGCTTTGAGTATTAGAGCTCTGTAGCTCTAAGGACTCACTATGAGTGTTTTAGCGTTCTAAATATTTTTCACCACCGGCGGCTAATAAAAGGGGATTCATTATCCGTTGTTATTATTAGTTTGTTTACTCGATATTGAGCTTGTGTTATATGTGTATTTGTTGTTTATTATTTCCTCCTCTTTTTGTAGTATGATATGTTTTATAACTAGTTTTTATATATGTTATGATGCTTCACTAACCATCTAACAACCCATTTTTTCCATGTGACATCGCATATAGGCTAGTAATCACTCCTACCAGGCACCAGTGCTTTTTGTACACTCCTGTACTAAACACACCAACACACCATCGACTGAGCAGGCCTTGACTAGTACTAGTATTGATGTAGTACCACCAGATATTTGACATTTATATGTAGTCATATTACAGTTGTATATTTTTGACATTATATATATATATATATATATATTATGGTCCTTGTATTTTATGTTCATGTTGATGTACTTAATTTATATGTTGGTTTTCATCATGATGTGTATATTGTTAGGTCATGTTATATATGTTCATTTAATGTGCTTGCAGATAGATGTGTATGTGATAGAAGTTATTTTACATGAGATGTATATTTGATGTTTGTGTTGTGATGATGTTATACAATGGTTTTGTTTTGTTAGATGATCATGATCACGATGATTAGATGATGTTAGCAAATTTGAATGCGTATTTTAGAATATGATGTTTGTACGATGGTTATCATGATTATGATGTTTATTTTTAATATTAAATCATGATATTTATTAAATATTATGTCGTGATTGTAATTGAAATTTTAATTTTAATTGTATGTAAAATTGTAAAATTGTAATTGTATTTAAATTATTTGTAAAATTGTAATTGGAATTGTACGTAATTGTATTGTGAAATTGTAAAATTGTAATTTTAATTGTATCTATTGTCATGATTCAATTTTATTAAAATTTATAAATTTGTAAAATTGTAAAATTGCAAAATTGTAAATTAATTTTCAATTTTGAACCATAACTACCGTAAGTAAAATGTATACCGTTAATATATATATATATATATATATATATATTATGGTCCATGTATTTTATGTTCATGTTGATGTACTTAATTTACATGTTGGTGTTCATCATGATGTGTATATTGTTAGGTCATGTTATGTATGTTCATTTAATGTGTTTGCAGATAGATGTGTCTGTAATATTAGTTAGTTGACATGAGATATATATTTGATGTTTGTGTTGTGATGATGTTATACAATGTTTATGTTTTGTTAGATGGTCATGATCACGATGATTAGATGATAATAGCGAAGTTGAATGTGTATTTTAGAATATGATGTTTGTACGATGGTTATCATGATTGTGATGTTTATTTTTAATATTAAATCATGATATTTATTAAATATTGTGTCGTGATTGTAATTGAGATTTTAATTCTAATTGTATGTAAAATTGTAAAATTGTAATTGTAATTGTATGTATCGTGATTGTAATTGTAATTGTATATAAAATTGTAAAATTGTAATTGTATGTACAATTGTAAAATTGTAATTATAATTCTAATTCTAATTTTAATTGTAATTGTATGTAAAATATTTGTAAAGTTGTAATTGTAATTGTAATTATATGTAAAATATTTGTAAAATTGTAATTGTAATTGTATGTACTGTCATCATTCAATTTTATTAAAATTTGTAAAATTGCAAAATTGTAAATTAATTGTCAAATTTGAACCATAACTACCGTAATTAAAATGTATACCATAAATATTGTTAAATTACCATAATTGTAAATTTGTAAATTTGTAAGAATATAAATAATTGTAAAATAATAAATCTAGAATAATATGAAGTTTTGTAACATAATAAAGTTTACAAAATAATGAAAATATATTCATGTTTACAATTATCATTATTTTATTATGATCTTACATACCAAAAATAACAATATACATTTTGAAGATATCATTCACACACATTTAAAGAAATCAAGTAGTTGTATTATTTTAGGAATTGACATAAAAAAAAGAACTTGATACAGTGTACCATTGTTTTCGAGATCAACATAATTGAAAATTATCAAGTGAAATGATTTTAACATTAACACAATGCAAACCAATTAATTCAAAATACATATTATAATGTTTTAAAAAAAAAGAGTCTTTTTTATAAGGTTAAGTCCTCTTCTTTATAAAAACCCATCTTAAAAAGTGTAAATGATGAGATAACATATGTATCACATCACTCTTTCTTCTCATGATCACCCTTATTATATTCCAGCTTGCTTGACATGATAACACTATTGTTCTCAAAAATATGTTTCGATGTAGGGTCATGTCTCAATACGAACCACCAATCCCTATCAAACACATCTGGGTAAAAAAAACACCTAGTTGCAGTGTTTGGGGAAAACATAGGCTCCTTAGCTTTATCCCACATCTTTCTAGAGTTGATACATATAAGCCTATTATCGCAATCTTCCTTTACATTATTCTGATCAAAGGTGTCCCACCACTTGCACCTAAAAATAACACATTGGAAAGAAGAGAAATCCACTTCAATAATATCTTGTATCTTTTTGACGTAACCTAATTTCCCTCTTACTAAGTTTTGATCACGGTGGCTAGATTGACTAGATTGATCGAACTGGACTTCCACTCCACAGTGTTGTGCCATGTGTCTATCATCGGCATTTTCTGTGCAAAAATGGCGTCCATATTCCCACAAATATGGGAACAAATTCACCTATAAAAAAATTTTAAAAAATCATAATGTCACGTGTCTTATAATAACCCAACTATTAAAAATACGAAATTTAGATGTTACATTTTAAAAGTGCACTATTAATTTTAAAATGTACATAAATAGATTATTACCGAGTGGGTGCACCCAATCCCTACGTTTAGCACATCCTCTTCAGCACGCGGGTAATGACCAGTTACACCATATTTCTCTCTGGCTTGGTCAGCAACCCAACTGTTGGGGAATATAATTGGCATAATTTATTTTAAATAATCGGGATAAGGCACACTTCTACCATTCAACCGTCTGAATTCTTTCCTTTCAGTATCCCATTTCATCCTCTTTTGTTTGTACAATGCGACCCACGGTTGTGTCACTTGGAATTGTAAAGAATGAATTTATTGATTGTTTCAATTTCTACATTCGCCGATGAAATCAAACCAGAATATAGTACATATGAGATCAAAATATACATTATATAGAAGTTCAACATGAATATTTAATTTGTGTAAATTTGAAAAATTACAAGTTTCTTACTCTTTATCAAGCACATTTTTCCATTCGTTTGGAGAGGCTCCCCTTCTCTTTTGTCTTCATCCCTTTCATCATCGCAAATCATTGCACCTAGTCTATTGGCGGTCTGCTTGATGTAATCATTGGCACAATAGAAATACTCATACAATATGTACCCATCTGCCATATACCATTCAGGTTTTTCCCTTTCTCGAACAAAACCTTTCAATTTCTTTATGTACCTCTCTAAGAAGAACATCCAATGACAAGAGATCACCCCAACTAATTCAACCTCATCTACTAGGTGGATTAGAAGATGAACCTGCAAGTCCATGAAACTCATCGATAGTTCCTTCTCAAACATACAAACAATATCAACTATCTCTTGACGCCATCGTGGAATTCTAGCCACATGAATCTTCTTTGACATTATCCAATGTAAAAATGAAGATAGTTTAGATATGACACATACCAGGTCTTTGGGAATGTCATGTTTCACACGCCCACACACAAACAAAGGATAATGGCATTGCTAAGTTATAAACACATGCAATAATATACAAAATTAGTTATGTTTTATGATACCTGTATGGGATAAAATTTATTAATATGAAAAATAATAAAATCATGCTTTTGACATTATACGTACTCTTAGAAGATTAAAATGGTCATGCGATTTCAACCCCGAAAAATGGTCATCCATGGTGAAGCAACGTCGTAATGAAGACCCATATGAAGATGGCACCCTCACACCCATTATAACTTCCTTTGCCAAAGAAATATCATATTTCTTTAAAATCCATGGGACATCACCTTCTTTGAAATACCAATAAGAGGGACCAACTGCCTCTAATCTTGTACTTTCTAATCATCTTGGCCAATGTTTCTTTTTAGTTTTTGAAGTAATAATGTATTTATTAACAACCAATCTGTCACTTTGTTTCAATGATATGTGCCTCCATAAAGAAGATAAAACATTTTTAAATATATGCACAAGATCTAATAAGTGGGTAATCTTAAGATGCTCCCAATATGGGAGGTTATAAAAGATAGAATTCCTTTTCATCCCAAGCAGCAATTTATCAAAATAGCTGTCTAAGAATTATGGATCATCGAACATAGGCTCCCCATTTTAATCAAACATTTCTATGAACTCCTTCTCCTTCTCTCTCTCAATGATCTAAGACATTCAGTTGGTGTCTTTATTGGAAGCCTCTGGGTTCTCTCTCGTTTACCATTGAAAGCAAATGTTGCTCTTTGTAAGGGTGTTCTTCTGGGAGGAATACCCTAGATCAGTCATACAGTGTCTTTCGTAGGTCATTGGAACATATAGCTTTCAGAGAAGGTCCACAACATTTACATCCATAATAACCTTTTGTTACAAGACCTTCGAAATTATTTTATACAGTATGCATGGCACGATAAATAATATCATGAAGATCAGAACAATTACAACGAATTAAATAACTAATATGTGAAATAATATTTTTACGTATATAAACAAATCAATAAACATGTAATTTACTAGAGCAAAATCCTAAGCCTGGATAATCATGTCTCGTGTAAGCACATATTCCATACAACGTAAAACCCCTCTCTGTTGCGATGGGTATTTATACATCATATACATTTATCCCATCCCATAATTCCTTCAATCCATCTACCAATGGTTGTAAGTAGACATCCATATTCTTCACTTGTCTTATACCAGGGACTATGAGAGCCAACATAAGATATTCATTCTTCAAGGACAACCATGGGGGGATATTCTTATTGATCACTACTACAGGCCAAACAAAATATTTGGTGTTTTAGATGGAATATGGGTTGGCGCCATCCATGGTTATGCTGAGTCATAGACTTTGTATTTCATCTTTGAATTTTTTGGGCCATGTATCCTCTATATGATTCATCTTTGAATTGAATCTATTTGGATTCACATAAATCCCAACTCACTTCTATGTGAGGCATGCCATCCCTGCAACATAACTAATTTTTTGCAATGAAAAAGCCTTTAAATCCTTGGGATTATAGGCATGTTCCTCAATATCTTAAAATGAGGACCACATGATTTACCCCTTTTTTTTATCATACTTGTCATGCCCACATTTCAGACATATATCTTTGTCTGCATATTCTCCTCTATATAGAATACAATCATTTGGACATGCAAGATATGATATGTACTCAACACCCAAGATTTTCAACAATTTCTTTGCCTCTTCGGAGCTACCAAGCAAGACATTATTACTCGAAAGAACCTTATATTTGAATAACCTGTAGTTGGTCATGGAAAATATTAAATGTACATTAATGCCGATAATTATTAGCGTTCATAAAATTTACCATTTGTAATGTTCATTGTGTGATTATATTTCTCAAAATATAAGGTACTTGATAGTCAATTACCTCAAAATTTCTGAGAAAAATGCATTCGACAAGCCAAAATTTGCTTTAAAGTTGTACAGTAACATCATTGTCCCCAACTGGGTAGAATTTGACTGACCTCCAGGTTCAAAGAGAGGGGTGGTGGAAGAAAATTTAAGGCTTTCGAAAAAGGTATCAACGATATGAGCATCATGCCCTAGCTACTCATCGTTCTGGAATGTATCTAACAACATTGTATCCATGACAATCGTATCCCTTAAGTAATCATCCATACCAACCTCTATTTGATTGCCTCCATTGCAAACTTGTGAAGAACTACTATTGTTGTATTCTTTCCTAATCGGTGAATTTGGATGTAGTGGGAATTGAATATGTTGTTGATTCGACCATTCTTGGTATCGTTCCTCTTCGATTTTTTCTCTTAATTCAACCTTCTCTCGATTTGACATTCTCGTGGGGTGAAATGGAAGATGGTAGGTAGGTCACTCATCATCACTAGAATCCTAATAATTTCAAAAAATATATTTGAACATGATTATTACAAAATTGATGATATCAATAGTAAGCACGTTGAAAATGCATGATTAATTGGTTTGACGTTAAAATAATTACATTAATATACCAAAAAATTATCATTACCATCATTGTCCTATAATTGTGGATAAAATATGCAACATTACAATTGGCAAGGTGAAGCAGTTGTCTATTTTCATCTACCAAATGCGCCTTGCGGTATGCTGCTCCTGATAAGAGCTTCAGACATTTTGGAGCTGTTTGAATATTTTGTGCATCTGAACTTGATTCTGAATCTGCACGAACCTACAAATTCATATACATTAATTTTATTCATCTGATTGACAGGGATTAAAAAAAAAAAAAAATCAATTAGATAATGAAAATATAAATAAAATTTGAAGTAATTACGTCTGGAGATATATAGGGAGAACTCCGCGATGGACTTTGAGAAATATTATGGAACGAGGTGGATTTTGAATAATTTTCCATTTGATATAATTATGAGATTTTATCCCTGCGTTTGAGCAAAATCAACAATAAATTTTGGTGCACAATATACATAAAAGTAATTTTGGTGTGTTAAAATTGAACTTATTGTTATCGGTGCCAATGTACTATTAACTACACCAGGTGCATTTTATTTATTGTGCACTGGTGCAGTTTTATTAACTGATGCACTGATGTTGTTAGTTAACAAACACACTAAAAATCTGAAAGAAAAAAAAAATAAAAAATACGCAACTTTATTTTTTCGAAGTGAAAAAAATGTGGTAAATTGAAAAATGGGCAGCAAATTATTTCGGAAATCTAATTTCATAAAAAAGTTCTATAAATAGTTAAATATACTCATTATTTCATTATTTTTGCAAAACATGTCAGGGAGGGATTTGCACGAGAGAAATATTTGGAGCAAGAGAGCACGAGAGCACTGTGGAGCAACAAAATACTTTTGAATATCAGCACTATTCAGAGAATCAAAATTTGAAACATCTGGTGATTTGCACAAAAAACTTGTAGAATAGTAAAATTGTTAAATTTTACTGCAATAATTGTTTTTTTTACATTTTCTGTTGGATTTAAAACATGCATAGTAAAAAATTTAAATTTTAATGAGCATTTTCAAAAAAGAAAAGAAAACAAAAAAAACAAAAAAAAAACACAAAAAAAACACAAAAAAACAAAAAAAAAAACAAAAAACAAAAGCAAAAACAAAAACAAAACAAAAAAATTACATTCTTACATTAAACCCTTGCTTCTTCTTGTTTATGTGACTTCACAATAGGGCTTTCCATTTTAGATTTATAGGGTTTGTATTAATATGTGTGTGTGTGTGTGTGTGACATCTAACCTGCAGGACCACTTGGAGAGTTAGATCCAAATCCCTATTGCTCCTTGCACGATTTTAAAACATTAGTTTTTTTTTAATCGGTGTGCCTTATTTAAAGTAGCGCACTGGTGCGCTATTGTAATATAGCACACCAACTGTGTACTAACAAAAAACACTATTAGATAAAAACATTTTTTTATTAATTTATATCGGTGCACCAGTTAACATATAACGCACCGGGTCTCCTTGTTGAAAAAGAGCACCATACGTTGTTTCTACTGTATTGGTGGTGCATTGATAAGAACCTATTGCGCCACTTTCAGTGTGTGATTTGGGAAAGGCGCACCATTTTCTTGATTTTATTTTATTTTACCTGAAAAGTATGTGATTTATTTATAAAATATATTAATGAATGGTATGGTACAAGTTTCATATTGATAAACAAATGGCTGAAAAGAGTTCAAGTAACAAAAATACTGATAACACATCGAGAAAAGAAAAAAAGGCAAGTTCTTTATAAATTATTTACAAAAATTATTATTTTTGAACTATATGGAAGTTCAACTAATATGTATTGTTTAGTGTGTATCATACAGAGTCACAAAATGACAAAGCTCGATGAGATTATTTTTGATATAAGACTAGAAGAGCGTAAAAGCTTGATGGAAAAATTGTAGAAGGATGAATCAAGTGAATGAAAAAATGCTATCGATCCAACATGAGTTTCTTTTTTGAATTTTCATTAATAATATACTTAAAAATATTAGATAACATGTTTCAAATAATCTATTAATTCACATATGTTTAATGTTCTACATGGACCAACAAAGAAGAAAAGGAATGTTTCTCTAAGAAAATAAAAAAATAGAACATGGAAATGAAAATGAATTTCTCCTTAGCTCATCTGGAGTGGTGTTGGAGGTTAACGAAAGGGGGAAAATATTTTACAAAACTTTGAGGGATTTAGTGGAACGAATGCATAGACCACTTATAATACAAAAATCAATCCAATGATTCCAAGAACCAAATTTTATTTGAAATACAGGATGAGTTTTCAAATAATTGGTCAATGAGACATGTCAGAATTTTAATAGCAAAAATGTACAACAACAAAAAAGAATGAATGAAAAATTAATATTCCTTTAAATTTTTTTCTAGAATTATATGTATATATTACTAGAAAGTAATAATTTATAAATATCACTTTTTTTATATACTTTTCATATATCAATATAAAAATTAAATAGTTTATTGCCATGTTACATTTTCAGGAAGATTATGAAAATCTCAAAGGATGAACGAGCTGATATCAGAAATATGCCAGTAGGAATGTCCAAAAAGGTGTACAAGGAGATGGTCAAAGAAATTGACATAATTGCATCGCACGAGGAGCCATCTCAACAAAAACGTGCTTCAAATATAAATGTAATCATTAAATTTTTCAATTAGGTACAGTAAATAAACAATTTAGCATTAAATATTAATTTTCAAGTATTTTCTTGCAGAAAAGACAAGAAAATGGAACCCATTCAACACATAAAACAGGACAACAATGAAGAAAAGGGTTGATATATATGTTTTTTATTAATTGTTACTTCCTTATAACAACTTAACTAGATTTCATTTTTGTATATTTTAAGTTTTTTTACAATAATCATCATTGATTGTGTTCAAACGATGCTAACATACAAAAAAAAACCATCAGAAGAATTGATTGACATTGGGTTAAATATGGGTTGTTAGTGTATGTTGGCATATCATAAATGAATTGTGAATTTGTAAGCATCTATCTTGTTTTACTTAGCTCCGTCTATAATTAATAGAACAGAGAATATTTTTATATTAAATATATGATTTGTTATGGGATATAGAACTTGCAAGAAACAATGTATGGAACTGCGCCAACAAATGAATTGTTGAGAGATGACATGAAATTTGGCTTTCAAATAATGTGTATAGTTCATGAGTGAATTCTTGCTATGGTACATTTCTTTTCGATTTACATTGATGTATATTGTTTAATATTTCAATTTTCATTATTCTCACCAATGTATGTACACTCATTACACTTTATTTTTATGTTTGTAGATCGAACTTGAAGAAGAAGAAAACAATAAAAAAAATAAACAAAACATTCCTCCACATAACCCAAGTCATGGAAGTAGCTCTAGCAATGACAACAATTCTAGTGAAGAATGATGATCAATATGTTTGGATATCAAAGCAAGGTGTTGTATTTTTTGAAATATTTGTCTGTGAAATCAGACGTTTTGTTTAATGTAATGGACACAGTATCCCAATTTAAAGACAAAGGGATACCAATAACTGCCCCATTTTGTATGACAAAGAGTGTCATATATATATATGTGTGTGTGTGTTTCAATTTATGCTTTTGTGTTCTCCATTGTCATTGTGAAATGTTACACCACTGATTAAATATATGGATGATTAAATATTATAATGAAGAGCTGCAAAATCTAATGATATGATATAACAAATTAATCCAAACATCACACTCAAATTCACTAATAAAATTTGAATTGATATGAATATTTTTATAAGATATGTGTCGAATTTTGATGAATAATGAATTTAAAAATATCACAATAATTGCACTATCATAGGTCGATGTTTCTAAAAACTACAAAATGAACACCGATGCATGTTAGTTACTATACACCGGTGCATTTGGATGATACTATGCACTGGTGTGTTTCTACGACCTATGGGCACCACACAAATGCCAATGCCAATTAGAACACCCAATGCACTTTATTGACGACTACCACCTTGGTGGCCTGATAGGCATTGCATGCATCGATACGGTTTGCCTTTCATGCACTGGTGTGTTTTTATATCTTAACGGCTCGGTGCGTTTTAGCACCTAGATGACCCGATGCGGTTTTACACCTTAACGGCTCAGTGCATGCACCTTCCATCGTCTCAGTGCGTCTTGTTGGGTGACACACACTAGGACGTTGCTAAATGCCCCGGGGCATCCAAAATTTGTTTTCCATCCCGATTCTTGGTATGTTTATAGTATCGATGCGTACATGGTAAAACGCACCAGTGCATTCACACCTTATGCGTGCACCAATGAGAAAAACATCCATAAAACCTCCAGCCGCTTATTTTTTTTAGTTTTTTTGAAATTTCGTTAGAAGCTCTACCAAAACCTCTATTATCGAAAATGGATGTTGTAGAATTTTTTTTTTTGACAATTTTGGCCAATTTTATAACACTAAAAACCTCCTTTATAACCTCCGCGATGGGGTATTTTCCTTGTAGTGATTTGTATACTATATCTTTCTTAATCATCTCTTGTATAGGTTTAACTATCTGATCATAATAAAAGATGGATTTTCAAAGGAAAATGATTTTTCCTAAGAAATACTGCATGGATTTCTTAATTACCAGAAACAATATCTATGTGATGGCCTTGACCCTTTCAAGATCAATTTTAATTCCACTCCTTGCTATGATTTTCCCTAGTAAAATCCCTTCAGACACACCAGCGATGCTCTTCTTAGGATTAAGAGAAATCCCATACTTCCGAAACCACTCAAATATTTTCTTCATATGACATACATGATTTTATCGTTTCTTGTAAAAAATGGTAACTTAATCCACATAAACAACAACTATGTGAACTATAAGGCCATGAAAGGCAATTTCCATTCCTCTGTGGAAAGTTGAACCAACATTTATTGGTCCAAATGGCATCCTCTTGAAAGTGAACGATCCTCATTTAGTCCAAAAGGTCGTATTTAATCGTCCAGGTTTCGCCACTAACACTTGATTATAACCTAAAAATCCATTTAGTAGTGAATTCATTTCAGGCCCAGATACTATCTAGAGTATCTTCTCCATGGATAGCATTGTATAGTTATATTTATCAAAGTCCCGCTTGAGATTTCAAAAATCAACACATATACGTATTTTGAAAAACTTCTTTCTAATAGGGAACAAGTTGGAAACCCATGTGGAACCTATAAATTTGAAGATGATCTGAGCATCCAACAACTTTCTCAATTATTTCTGGATGGATAATGTGTTCCATTGTTGGGTGAAATTTTCATAATTTCGCCTATAATGGTTTCACCCCTTCTTTTATAGGAATTATGTGATGGATGATACAAGTGTTATAAGTCTTTAAGTCAACGTATGTCCATGTCAACACTTCTCAATAAGCGAATAAATGATTGCCGCTCTTGAGGAGTACAATAGGTACCAAGGTTCACACACTTTGGATCTTGTGGGGTTCCTAATTTGACTTGTTCAAGTGCTAGATTTGAACTCCGAGTCTTCATTTTTATTGGGCCTCTAAACCATTTCTACAAATCATATAATTTCTCTAGGGACACCACCTTTTGGCATAGTGTTGTTTTTCGTTGTGTTGGATGCTTCCTGCAGATCCCGATCGTGCTCATCCTTCTCTATGGTAGCATCTTTGAATATATAAGAATTAGCTATAAAGTGTACTGTCTTTTGGTCATCATTGAAAATACGTAATTTAGTAATGTTGTCAGGCACACATGGCTTATATAAAATTTCAATAGAAAAACCATTTTTCAATGGCGACATCCTACGATTGTATTTTCTAATGCATCTGCTGCCACATTTATAACTCTAGGAACATAGACAATATTGAAATATTTAAAATTATTAACCAAATTCCATACCTCCAACTGGTAATTTTTGAGATGCAGTGAAACACGATGTATATTATCTTGTACGTGACAAGTGACCACCTCTGAGTCATCAATTACCTTTAAAAACAATACCTTCAGGTTGATATCTTTCTTTAATCCAAGTTCGACCGCTTCATATTCTGTCATGTTATTGGTGCACTCGAAATCTAGACGACATGGGAGGATATGCTTATTATTGCTTGGATATGTTAGAACACAACCTACTCCAGAACAATCCCATGTCTTTGATCCATCAAAATATAAATTCAAAATATTATGAGCTACCAACCTATTTACTATATAATTATTATTACTATTACTACTAGTCTGTACATCTATATTACAGGTTTCATTTGCGCCATATTGAGAAAAAGGAAGGAGTTCCAACTTTGTATCTGGTGGAACGAGTGACGATTGTGCCTGATAATACCCAAGGTTAGTTTCAAGACAGAAATTCCCAAAAATAAAATCAAAAAAATCAAGAGGCTTATTGTGGCCCTCGAGTGATGTCACAGTGTGCTTCATTTATGGTTCAGTGTTCACTCGAATCTATTTATTCCTTCCCTTATATGGAAGCCACAAATGTGACTATTCTGTTGCAAAATATCCTTGTAATTTCATAGACCGATTTCTTCTAAGTAATACACTGTCGGCTTCTTTTATGTCCACAATCACAATATTTATACATTGGTGAACTCGAGTGCGTTTCGATAATATGATAAGCACATTATTAAGCTCACCAATAACTTGGAAAAGAGACCTGTCCAGCTGGAAAATATGTGCATCAGCCTTTTCCCATTTTTCATTTATTTTCTTTGGTACTGATAAAGGCATTACATTTACGAATGCACCAAAGTCTACTAAACAATTATGGATGTTATAATTAAAAATTAAAATGTTAACAAAAATGGTGCACAAAGGGTGTTAGCTTCTAATATTAAAGCATTTACTACATATTTGAGAGCACCAGAAGAGTTACATGACACCCTTTGATGGGATGAAGAATTACCACTTGTCAAAGGTTATTAAAAGGTCTCGACGATGAGTTCATGTTGGCCTGTGATATTTGCGAGCTCATAAATAGAAATTTTGGATCATGTTTTCTTCCTATATTCCACAATATTATAATCAATTGTTTTACCAATAGTAGGCAGTGCTGACGTGTCTGGAGGAGTGACTTTGTTTGACACTTCCAGAATACTAGACTTTCCTTTGTTACTTGAGGAAGTGTTCTTCAACTTGGATGTTTCTCCAGACTTACTATATGTATTCTGAGTAGGATTGGATGGTGGTGAAATTATTCTTATAAAATACTCTTTTAGTTTATGTCTTGTCAATTCTTGTTTATAGATGGGCCCTTTACTCCTTCAAATGTATCAACCATTTTGGTTCTAAGGAGGGGGATCATTCTATTATGGTTCTTCAACATCCTTCTTGTCAGCCTTGTAAATCCAATGATATGAATTCACTACATATACAACACTTTTGATTTCCTAAGCCACCATAGCTTCTTCTATTTTGTTTGCCTACTTTGTCTTCTCATCTACTAATGAAGTATCTACAATGTGATTCCACTAAGGGCATGTTTTTTTTTTAATGATATTCCTAGTGGAACGAGCAATAATTATCCATGCCAATGCTTTCTATGTTCATCACAACATTTGAGCTTTGTGCAGACTTGGCAACCTAATTATTCTTGTTACTATTATTCCTTCGAAAATGTAAGGACTTGGGTAGATTGCTACTAGTGGAAGTCTCACTTGACATTTTATTTAGTTCTGAAATTTCGTTGGTGAGAGTCTTCACCATCCTAGTCAAGCTCTTGATATCAGATGATTCCTTCTTTTTAGACTTAAAGAAGAAGCCTATGAATTACTACTAGTCTCTATGGAGTCTTTTGATTCCTCATCATTTGTAATGACCCCAATCATGTGAAATTCATTCTCAATGGTGATTGCTTCAACAAAATTCAATTCCAAAGTTTCTCTCGCATTTCTCTTTGCGAATTGGGAAATACTGGTGGGTAAGGCAGTTGTGTAATAATCAACAGTAATCGAATCATGTGGTTGCATGATTGGGGAAATTTATTCAATATATGATTGAATCTCTAATTAAAATCTTTCACTTGTTCCTTTTCCCTCATTTTCATGCTTCTGAGCTCTTTGAGTAGCATGGCGGGAGTTTTTTCATCATCAAAATCCTCAAGAAATGTATTTTTGAACTCCCTCCAGGTCTGGATCGAATTGGAGGGCATGCTATGGTACCATGATGCTTGTTTTCCTTCTAATGTATGAGGGAATAGCCTGTATGTGACATCATCATACCTCACTTCCATCATTCATAAATGAAAATAGAAATCATCATGGTGATCTTCCACCTTTGTCTTATTTTCTGGATCATACTTTGAGAGAAACTTTTCTGGATGTTTGGGAATTCTATGTAAGTTATCTAGAAGAGAAAGAGGCCCTTGGGCCATCCAATTCAAATCTTGTTCAGCCATTTTCTCATCTCTGCATTCCTCCTCCCTATAAGAATATGAGGAATCTTCACTATCTAATCCGTTGAATAGGTCATCAGAAAAGACAATTGTATCATCTCTGTATCCTTCATTAAGAGGTGCAATTTGTTCTTGATGTTCAATATTATATGTGGATTATACCAACCCGTTAAGAGTGGAAAAAACAAATATTCCATTGTACCAATTGTCTCTCTTTGCTTTGGAAAATATGGAATATCTTACGCTCTAGGAATTAATCTGACAACCTTCGTAAACTGACAAGTTATAGATTGAATTTTCCAGATATACTCATAAATAACTTCACAAGTAGGTTTTGGGCCAGGTTGAGAAGATACTCCTCCTTAAGGGATCGAGGTAGTGCTCAAAATGTTGCTACCTTGACCAAAAGAATAATGATGAGGGTGTGGGGAGTGATCAACCACAAAAAATTGGTGACCCTCTTTCTAGTGCTAGAATGTTGACGGTGCTAGATACCGCCATTATACAGGGGATCTCCCTGATATAAGGTCCCAACTAGAGCTCACACCGTTTGATGTATTAGTCCCATTTGGAATACGTCCCAACTGTCATTTACTTAAATATGTGTCTTGGATTTAGCTATCAACATGAGAGAGAAGTGCAATTGTACTTTTGAATGAGCAAGCTAGCATGCCTTGTGTATGTTCGATTATCGGTGTATCAAAGGTTCTTCTACTATGAGGGTGAAATTAGGTGAGCCTCTCAAGAGAGAATTAATAGTACTACCCCAATGGAGACACACGTGAAAGAGAAATTCTCAACTAACATCAAGTGAAATAGTTCACAAACATGCGACAACCATTATGAGCATAACAACACATTTCCAATAAGGAGAACCAAAGTAACTCAAATAGTTCAATTAATCCAGTACTTAATGAAAGAAAAAATGAACCATAAACATTCAAAGAATAGTCTTAGAAACATTCACAACCCATGTGTGAAAACATGTTGGCTTGGAAGGCTTAATATTCAGCAAAATCCCCAAGATACATAAATACAAGGAACACAACTAGCTCTAATATTGGAGCGTTAGAGCCACTACTTACTCCCAAAAATTACTACCTATGTCTCCCTAATTCCTTTTGGGAGAAGCCAAGGTTAAAATTATTTTACATGAGAAGTGAGGATCTATTTATAACTTGAGGAATGTCCTTTCACATCCTCATGACTCTTGACTTTCTAACTTCTTGTGACCTGTGGGCTTCTACAAACTTTGGAATTCCAAATTACTTTTGGAATTACATATAACTTTTGATATTACATGTATTTGGGAGTTTCGTGAATCTTTAGTTCATACACGTCTCTTGGACTTCCACTTATTTTTACTTTACAATGATTACACTAATACATCATGGATTCCACATCATCATGTCATGAGACTTGGCATGTCACTATTTTGATGATTGGGACTAATAGTGACTGATGACATGTATTTTCCTCAGTAGTGATGTGGATGGAGACTGTGTCTTTATTCTTTATTTTTCTTCTGATCATGGTGCTTTTACCCTCCAAAGGTTCTTTAGTCTTGGAGTCTTTAGAGTACTTCGATCATCAAGATTTAAGTGTGTTCTTCATTCTCTCCATTCTTTCTTTTCTTTTTCTCCTTGCCCAATCTTCCTTGTGTGTGCTTTCCATGGTATTTTGGAAATAATTATATCTGCAACCACTCATGACGAGCAAATATTAGCCTAAGAATCTCATATTCTGCCATGATCGATGCATATTTTCTGTTCAGACCTTTTTGGTGCGCTCAAAAGAGTCAAAAGGGATACAAGGTGCAAGGGCGCACTTTGAAAGGCAGAAGGGCTGAAGAGGAGAGGAACTTCGGCTTTGGCATGCGCTCATGCACCTAAAAGAGGAAGACTATTAAGTCAGGGTGCATGGCACAAGTCCGAAGGATGAAGGGGAAGGCTTCAAGCTTCCCAAGTGAACTATGCACTCAAGGGAGAGAAGGAGGGAATATGGCACACTCCCAAAGGTTGAAGGATGAGGATTCATGCCTTTGGGATGCAATCATGGGCTCAAGAGGCCTGAGGAAGGGCACATGGCACATTCTTGAAGGTTGAAGGGTGAGACTTCATGCCTTCAAAGTGTGCTAGTGCACTCAAGAACTTAAGGAGGGTGCATGTCACATTGGGGAAGGCTGAAGGATTGAGCTTCTAGTCTTCAAGGTGTGCCAGTGCGCTTAAGAAGGCTGCACTTCCTCGAGTCAAAGGAGTGCACTCTATGAAGACTTAGTATTTTTTAGAGGGTATAGTTCAGAATAGGGAAGTGGAATAATACTTGAGGAGTGTGCTAAACTCTCAAGGAGGGTGCAGGGTGCACTTCTGAACAATTAAGGATCCCTCATCAAAGCTTCAGAGTGCACTCATGCGCTTTTGGCCTTAATTGGTTCACTTTGAAACAAAAATTTGTCTAAGTTTAGGTGAAAGGGCAAGGGGTGAGATAGATGAGTTCTGGACATAAAACCATGTGCGACACATACCAACTCATCGAGGAAAATTAGACAAGCTTGATAAACAATAAATATACATCAAAACACCACTTTATACACATTCCCCAAGTATTACGAGTGAAGTGTGTGCGACTGTGACCCAAAAGTGTGGTTTTATGAAAAGAAAGATGTTCTAACCATGAGATGCATAAAAATATGTTATGATCAATGTGGTGACACTTTAGAACATTCAAGAAAACTTAAAACATGTAGAGCGCCATGGAATGACACTTGGAGACCGAGGCGATGCTTAGTACGACAATGAAGTAGGATCCAAAATTCGATTGTAGTGAAATTTTTTAGGGTGTTGTAGGAATGGAAACACTCCAAAACCTGAACAAAAACGTGATGACTAGGCTGCCCTAGGGCTGCCCTAGACACTTTCTGGAAAAATGGTCTCTAGTTATATTTTAGGCATCAATCATAGTGTTGTAGGCATGGTGAACTATTTAAATATTATTTGATCTGCACTCTAAAATTGTGAAATATTTTGGTTTGATCTAGGACCATATCATATTTTCGACAAAATACAGGTAGAGTTCCTATAGGTAACCATAGAAGAATACACCATCCCAAGAAAAAAAATATTTCCCAGTTAATAACGATTAAAATTGCAAAAAATAGTTAAATTTGGCATCTTAAGAAAGCTCAAAAAATCCACACTTGTTGAGAAAGAATTCATCAACTACGCACTTAAACTTAAACCCTAAATTCTTCCAAAATCTATCAACTATGTTCCCACACTTAAGTCCCAAGAGATTCCAAATCCCATGCATTAAAGCATTTTTTGTTGTTACTTGAGAATAAAAAAAATTGGGCCTAATGGTTAAGAACATGTGTTTCCATCTAAGAGGTCACAAGTTCAAATTTAGAGGTGGGTAGAGTATGCACACCTTCAAATAGTTAAATTGTTTCCCATATAATTATGTCATGTGTCATATCCATGTCAAGCATGGAGAAAGCATGTATCCATGGCATACAAGCCCCCCCTTCCCTTCTCTCTTTATATATATGTGAACAATATGAATGAGACATATCATTCATATTTAATGGTAATACCAATATTATTTGTAAATGTCACATGTTAACTCCATAACAAGGGTGAAGGGATTACACATCTCCCTCGTACTAAAAAATAGAAAGCGATTACTTTCAATTTATTTTCCTATAAAGTTGATGTAAAAATAAGGTAAAAATTGAAGTATTTTAGTCATTGCAGGCATTGAAAGATTTTTTTTTTATTACTATTTTTTAATTTTTTAATGTAAGTATTATTTTATTATTTTTAAATGTAACATTATGGGACAACATCTCCCCCACAGTGGGCTACAGAGTCTAGACACAATGATAATAATAAAACAATGTCGACGAAAAAAAAAAAAAAAGCGGATTGAAGTCAATTTGTTATATTATAATTTTGTTTTTATTAATAAAATTGCAAATATTTTTTTTGAGAAAAAGTCCACAATATACATATAGAATTAAAAGAACTTTATTTTGAAATTTACTTAATAGACATATCCCTAGAAATGAATTTTTTTATATAGAGAGAAATCTAAAATATAAATAGTAATAATAAAATAAGATTAATTTTACCATATATATTAAAATAGTGACGATTTATATTTGTAACCATAATATTTTAGAATTTTATTTTTAAAACACTTTTTCTGATGTATATATGTGTGTGTGTGTGTGTGTGTGTGTGTGTGTGTGTGTGTGTGTGTGTGTGTGTGTGTGTGTGTGTGTGTGTGTGTATAATGCATATTTATGTAAGTTTTTTTTGTAACTTAAAGTTGTATTTCCTCAAATGATCATGCAAAACAAATACACCATCCCATCCATTAGTGTAAACATGTCACCTAGTAGGTGGTATCAATCTGTCCAATGGGAAACCAAATATTTTTTACCACCTACCAATAGAGTTGTGTGTCCAAAATTCTAGCAGTTTCAACATTCTTAATATAATTAAAGTATCCCCTATATTAATGTAAAACAAAAAAATAATAACATGCTAAAAATCAAGATTCAGAAGAAGTGACAGGTGTTGGGTCTTTAGCACTGGATCCCAAAAGAGTTGGAGGAGCATAATCACAATTAAGGTAACACTCAATATGGGCCAGACACACATCCATTCTTTCTAAACAAACCCTCTCGTTTTTCTGGACTCTTTTGACATCTTCTAGGTTGGAGAAGATGTTATATATTTCTTCTTGTGTATCTTTCAACACCCTTCCCAACTGGGTTTTCATCTAAGGCTAGTAAAAAGTTAAGGCATGAAAAAATTGTTTCCTTCTACCCCTGGTGTGGCCAGGGTAAGGAATCCAAGTGGAGATATCATATAGGATTTCTAAATCGAAAAAATATTTCCTCTCTTTGGCTATAATGGATTCCAAATTCCAAATTTCATTCCTAGTTTCTGAGGGAATAGTTGAGTGATAGTTTGTAGCCATATCTTAATCTTGTTTTTAGGATTGGTTTCTACCATGGAGCTATGGCCACCCCATCTCGTCTACTTTGAATTCTTTGTCTCTACATATCTAACAATAATAGGCTATACCTGTGAAATGTCTAGGGATAAAACTTAATAGAGGCATGAGATTGACTAAGCTGGTTAGTCTTAGCTGAATATAGGGAGAAGGGTCGAAAATATGGGAAATTAAAGGTGAACCCCAAGGCTAGGGGAATTGACCACAAAAAAAAGATGCACTTGGATGTAACAAGACTAGAAGTTTGCAAAATAAAAATTTTGTTGTCAAATGGGAGTCTTAGGCTGCAAGTGTAATTTGAATGTAAGAAGTACAACCAAGACCAAGTAATGCCTAAACTAGGGCTTAGACAAACAACGCAGAAACAAAAAAGACAAAGATTTGTAATTGGTTACGATTTACCTAGAGCCAGACGACAATTCTAGACGGAGAAGGAATATATAGTTTTCCACAAAGGAGAAATGTTATGCGCTCGAGATGAAAAAGCCCTTGTAATAGATACCACCACCTTGAACTTCCTCCTTTCGATGACCCATAGCACGGTATATACTACCCAACCAATTTCATGCATAGACAAGGTAGTAATTCCTCCCACCAAAATACTTCCTAGAAACTCAACAAGGGAACTCTGAGATAGTTGTAAACTGGTGTTGATAATCATGTCATCATTCTAAGTTTCTGTCAACTAGGCCTCTAGCAATGAAGGTCTTGGATTTTTCCTTTTTCTCGAGTTCTGTAGAGGGGTGCTTCTGCTCGAAGGCACCCCCTCTTCATCAATATTTATGACCTAGATGCATCAATAATCACATGCTTAAGCCTACATGGGATCCACTACACCAGCCATGATATTTAATGCATTCACTATTGTAGTGCAGTGACATCATCCCCCAATCCCATTAATCTCGAAAACACCCATAGAGACATTTATGTAAGTTCTAATAAAATTAAAAATAATAATATTATATATAGAGATCTGAAAATTATATATAATATCAATAGTATTATTAAGAACTAAAAAGAACCGATTTTTCCACAATTTTTAAGTTCAAAAGAGGTTTGTATTTTGAGAGATTTCATTCTTCTTGGTGCTAGTTTTGTATATCTAGAGTTAAGATGGATCTATCCTTATTTCTAATTATATGATTATTAATTAAATTTAAACATATTGTGAAATATAATGATCACAAATATGGATCATCATTATATATATTGAATTTAATGTTTTGTTTTGTTTTATTTACGTATTTATATTGGGAATGAAAGCACATAAAGAAACAGTGGGGAAACCCTAGAGTACTTCCCCACATTTTGTGGATGGTAAAATGGGTATATTGTCTACCCCGATTATGGGGCCTCACCTTAAGGAAATTGAAGATTTTGAACCTATGATTAGCAACAACTAGCAACAATATGAATGAACTTCATGTCTCACTGTAGACCATTTGAGTTAACCTTTGGGACTAAATTTTGTTTAATATTATATGCATATTTCTGAATTTTTTGTCGAAGAAATTGTTTATAATTTTATTAATAAAAACATAAGTACAATATAACAAACTAAATTGAATTGACTTATTATTTTTATTATTTTTTACATTTTTAATTGAGTTAACATTATGTTTTATTATTATTATTAATATGTAAATTATAACATTCTTTTCACTAGTGGAAAATATATGTCTATTCACTGTGATTATGTAGTTCTATCCATTACTTTCAACCTAAGTATTAATTTTATCAATCTCTATTATAAAGTGATTATTTTCATAGAAATTACACACTATAAAATACAAGCTAACATGTTTACTTTGGATTTTAAAAAAAAGGTGCTAAATTTCTATTTCAATCACTTTTGCACTAATTTTTTAATAGGAAAACACAAATATCAGATGAAAAATCAAAGCTAACAAGCCAACCAATTGAGGGAATACAATGAGAGTAAAATTATTGATGTTTTATAATACTTTTAATTAAAATAGTAACCAAATATGTATTTCTCTTTTTGTTTTTTTAATTATATGCCACTTTTGTTTTTTTTAATGAATAATTTATTTTTAATTTTAGAAAGAACACATGTCAATTCCAAGTTGACCATTGATATCCCTCACACCTATATCTAGAATGTGACTCTCTCTTTCATTTTCATTTTCTTTATATAACTTTATACATAGTTGATATTGAAATATTTTACTCAACATGATATATGTGTGTTTGAGAGAGAGAGAGAGAGAGAGAGAGAGAGATTTTAATTAAGTATGGATATTGAAGTATTTTATCTATCACCGACATTAAAATATTTTCTATTATTAGTTTGGGGAAAAAACATTATATTATTAATATTTTTCTAAATGACACATATCAACTTTATATTAAGGAATAAAATATTAATATAACTTTAACAAAATCTTAATACTATTATTATTATTATTATTATGGAAATATATATATTATAAGGTTAGGGAGTCATTTTCTATTGATTTATATAAGAAAATATACATAACATATGTTTAAAAGCTATGAGTCTGCCACATGGGAAACCAAAATAGTAGCAAAGTCTCAAAATTTTAACATTTTGTATTTCCAACACTATAAGTCTATCATATAAAGTAAAAGCATGCCTAGTAAAAATAAATTGCTATATATTAATAATCACAACTATACCATTGCCATTATAAAAAAACTATAACAAAAATACAGAATTTCTAGATCATGTTATTTGGAAGGGGATTCAACCTTGATTGGTGGCTATGAGTCATTGTCTTGATTGAATGGAGTTAAGGTGATGCCTTCCATATTCTTAGCCAAGACTGAAACTCTTTATCCAACATCTCCATTTTATCCAAAATTTATCTCATAACCCATGCTTGGGCACCTTTGTGGCAAATAAGATCCTGATTTGCAATCCCTTGACATATACTTCCTAGAGAGTCTAGAGTGCCTTGAGTCCAACTTTAGTCCAAGGTATCTGTTTTTAAATTGATACATTCATTAAATAGTCCGTTTGCAAATCTATTTCCATTTATCCTAAAAAGGTATAGAATGAGAGTCGTGATTCCTTCATAAATATTTGATACCCTAGCTAATATACAATGAAGCCTCCATCTATTTGAGAGTTTAGAAGGGTGCAAGCCATGTTGGAGTTTTCTAATCATTTGAGTTATTATTTTTGAGTCCCCTTCTTTTACTAATATTTGAAAATTATTTCTTCTAGCGTTGAGTAATTCTTCCAAAGCATCTAATTTAGTAGAATCGTTGTTGTATATCCCAAGATCTCCTGAGTAAGTATGAAGAAAAAACCCCCAAAATTGTCCAACCTTGGATTATCTTTTGAGGCCCCATCAAAGTTTAGGTTTAGAAAAATAGTCGTGTGAGGAGACCAATGGTTGGGACTTGGAGAGATTGGTGGGAGACAAAGGAGCTTGAGGGAAATTGATGCCAATAGATGTAGATTTAACAGAGAAAATTCTTGATGATTTCAATCCCAATTTTAGGAGGTCCAAGGGATTAGAAAAATAATTTCTCTAATCTTATTCAAGATATAATGTTAGATGAAATCCATGGGAGCTATTTTATTCTTAAATATTTTGTGATTATTATCTTTCCAGGTTTCCCATAAGATAAAAATTGGAAATAGTTTCCACGCTCTATTTAGTATTAGGTTGGAGAAATGGGTGGATCTCCATTCCTCTACGCTTGATAACATTTGATTTTGTTTCAATTTGATTTTCAAATAAAAATAGCCATGAAATCCCATAGCTCAAAAGGAAACTCATAACTATTCTGTAGTTTTTCATCAATCTTAGGGTTGGCAAAATAAAGGTGGCATATAAAGGACCCTTGAAAGCATTTTTTCTGAATATTATCCCAATTTAATGTTTTATTAAGCATAATCAACTAGAGGAATGTTTTAAAATTTCAAAGCTTCTTCCATTTTTTTGGGAATTCTATCATGTCATTCCAAAAAGGATTTTATGAACTTCCTTGACATTAAAAGTTCCTAAAGTACCATTACCTCATCTTAAAATATTTAGCCCTCTTTGGGTATTTATTTTACACTTTTCCAATTCTCTAGTTATTTCAATATCGGTGTCTTGATTTACATATATTGGCCAAACCATTTCTTCCATTGTTTATGTTCTTGGTATTGAGTCCAATATTGATCTATAATGAATTTTCTTTTAGAGATTAATTAGTTTTTTATATTTTTCATTTCCCTTGTTTTCCCTAACTTGGAGCATTGGTGTCATGATTCTTCCCAAAAACAAACTAAGTTTCCATCTCTAACTTCCCAAAAGTTGTGATTTTGTATAAGAAACCTATTTCTCCAAGTTGCATTCCAGAGATGTGAACCTTTGATGCTTCTTTCCATGCGTATAAGTTGTGTTTCCTCTATATTCACTACATATTTTTCTTTCCAAACTTGAATCCACATAGCTTTTGGATTTAGTAACCATCTTCACCAAGTTTTTTCTTTGAGGGTTTAAATGAGAATTTCAAGGTCCCTCAAACCCAATCCACTGATATTTTTTTGGTTTGAAAATGTTGTTCCAAGCCATAAAGGCCAATTTTCTTACCCAAGTTTCCCCTCCCTAGAGAAAGCTTCTTTGGATATTATTTATTTTTTGTAAAGTTACTGTGGGGGTAGCTAGATCTTAGAGAGGAAGAAATTGCAATAACTATTTCAAAATAATGAGTCTACTTGGAAGGTTGAGTGATCGAAAGGTCCAACAAGAAAGTTTTTTTCTTAAATTTTAAGAGCAAATATTCCCAAATATTTTCCTAAAGAGGGCTTTCCACCAAAGGGGCACCAATATTTTTTGACAAAATGGAACTATTTTGAATTCCTACGAGTCTAGAAATATGAATTTGAATCGTAGAGGGAGTATTAAGACGAAAATTTGTGATTTTTCTAAATTGATTGAGGTACCAAAAGCTTTAGAGAAGATATTAAGGATAATTTTAATGGCAATGAGTTCTTTAACCATAAGACAACCCATGAGGAGCGTGTCACCAAAAAAAATTGGTGAGTGAAGGGAGAGTCTAGAATTCTAGTAGGAAGACCTTTTAGAGCACCTTCCAGGGCATTATCTTTTAAGGCACGCCCCAATCCCTCTCCATTAAGAGAAATAAATAAGGAGAAATAGGGTCTCCTTTCTTGATATCTCTAGAGGGGAAAACAGGGTCCAAGGTGTAACCATTTACAATAATGGAGAGGAAATATTTTGTGACAAGATACATGACCAAAAAAATATAATATTCCTTTCAAATCCAACATGTGTATTATTAACCAATGATCCAATTCATTACAAGGCGAATAGAAGATTCAAAGTTAATTCTAGTTAAATAAAGATATTAAAAGAGAAGGAATAGATCCAAACGAGAATAAATTTGAGAAGATACCCCCCTTTTGTTTTTCCAAGTAAATATGTCCTTTTTTATTTCCATTTCTAAATATTATACCGATTTCAAAAGTCCACGAAGAGAGAAGCATTTTCATCCAATATTCTTATAAATCCTTTCTTCTTGTTAAGAGATTTTATCATAATAAAATGTCCTCCAATTATCCATGATTTTCCTCTAATGATGTTGTAAACATTATGAATATTTTGAAGGATAATATTCTTGTCTAAATAAGAATTAGGTCCATAAACATTAGTAATGAAGAGAGTACTTGTGGATCTTGTTAGATGAAATTTAGCTTTAATATTTCTTGGAGAAGCGAATGAGTCAAGAATTGAAATTGTAGAAGGATTCCAAATAATGATTATGCCTCTGAAGGCCCCATTGAGCATCATTTTCAATTGATTTACTATTTTTCCATACTTCCCTAGAGATTTTTTCCATTGATTTGTGTTGATCAAAATTTTATGCATTAAAACCAAGCTCCATGCTAAGTTATTTTTCTCATGGATCTTTGCAGAGGAAACCCACAAAAGATATCTCTCTACACCGATTTTACTCCATACAACTTACTTTTGCACTCAATACTTAGCCAAAATCTAATGTGTGAAATATTTTCATTCATATGTTCTCCCACACATATCACTTATTCCACACATATATTTTACTTCTACACATCCTTCACTCCCACACATTGTAGCCTTTCGCACACCCATTCCTCTACATACATTGATTCTTGTGCATGGTCGATTCTCTATACATGACACATCAAGAGGCCACCTCATCAAGTTTACTTTAAGCCTTTAATTAAAACCAACATTTGCTCATATCAAGGTTAATTGAGAGGTCATTTAAGGAAGTATGATTTTCGAGGTAAAGAAAGCACTTGATGTGGTACAATTTCAATATTTATTTAGGTTCTTGATATTGTAAAATGTAAATTACTCCCCATTGCCTTATGAAGAGAGTAGCCATAATAATTAACTTCCATTATTGTTTCACATGGCTCAGTGGGAGTGGCACGAAACACGACCATGCTATTAATTGTACCAAATAATGAGGACTTAACAATTAATCCCCACTAAAGATTTATTGATTTCAAAAAAAAATTGACCCACATCATACAATTGGTATTTGAATATGGCCCCCAAAGAAAGGAAAAACAAAAAAATCTATACCACAGGACTAGTGGATGCTTCATGTGTTCCCGAATTATTTGATTTCAGACAAGTAGTTTATATTTGTGCCAAACGTTTTGATCTAAAGACTAGGACTATCAAGATTTTCGCTAAAAAGAGTCCAATTCCTCTAACTCCCAAGGTATTCAATAAAATATTTAAGTTTCCAAAGCCCACTAGGTAACTCAAATTATCTGAAGTTGATGCTTTTCTTGATTCTCAAGGTGGCGGGATGAATATTATCTAGGAATTCCTACCACACTCAACACTTGTCCCACCCAATATTTACTTTATTGATATTTATATATTTGCAGATTCATTTAGATATTTCTCTCAAATATTAGCACAAATAATGGGATGAGAAACAACATTTACAGTTCTCAATTCAGTTATGTATGTATTATATGTTGAAAAATGCATCAAGAAATTCTCAATTTGATTTTGCCTTGATTAAATAAAGATAATTTGAATTTCCACATCAATAGACAACTTGGATGATGTTAAATTGAGTGACATGGCTTGTGTCACCCATTTTACTCAGTAAATTCGAGTTGGAGGAGTTAGAGTTACATTAAGCATGTGTGATTGCTAATTTGTAGAAATAAACGTTAATTATCTAAGGTTGTTTTCATTTAAACTAGTTCCAACTTTTGGAAGCACTAATGGAGGGTCAAGTTGTGCAGTGGGACTTTAAACAAACTCAGTTATCATCCAATTAACTGATTAATTATCCAAAAATATCTAGTGCATGCAGAGAATTTGAGTTACAAAATTGAGATGGAGATTCCAAGGTAGTGTAACATCAGTTGTAGACTAGTTCTGAGTGTACAAATGCTGCATATCGTCATAGAAAGGACCTAGAGGAATTTTACAATTCAATTGAGGAGATTTCCTAATAGGGGATATTTCCTCAAGGAAAAACGCAAGGAAATAATATCTCAATCCAAGGCAGAAATTGACCAAGTCTGGGTTAGAGGCCTTCAGTGAGTAATGAGATAGGTTGAGCACTTACAGGGTGAGATCAGTTGAGCAAAGCAATTATAATTCATCTCTATTATTCTTATTGATGCAAGGGGTTTTTAGCAGATTTCTTTCCACAAATAAAAAATACTTGTTGCATGTGTGTGATTTCTTATTACATGTCTAAAATTTTTGTTTTAAATTTTCAAATAATGTCCAAAAAATAGTAGATTAGGTTTGCATCTTCTGATTTTGGTAAAAGCTTTAGGATAATTTGAAGATATACAACATAATTTCTACATGGTATCAGATTTTGATTCACAGTAGAACATAAATTTGAAGTTGTTTCTTAAGGGATCTAATCTGGAGATCAATGTTGAAAGTTTTCTTTAGAATCGAGAAGATGGATTTCAATGGAGTAAGGCTAGAGTATGCCTTGGAAGGCACATATAATTTTTTTGCATGGAAGGATCGCATGTAGGTGGTAGTAGATGAAAATTGTCTACTATAATACATGAAGTCAGGTGTTACAAAACCACAAGCATATTATGCCCATAACATTTCTCCGAGGAAGAAATATGTGGCCAAAGCGAGGATAACCATATTGGAGGGAGTATGAGATCATATTTTCTCAAATATCCACAAAAAGGAAACTTCATTTGCGATTTGGAAATCACTGTTAGAATTTTTGAAGAATAATAGTGACCACAGGAATATGGTGCTTAAGAATAAACTTCGAAGTATCAAGATGCAAAAGAATGACATAATTTTGCAGTATCTGAGCAGGTTCACACAGTGTCATGATGAACTTGGTGGGGTCAGTGTTAATGTCTCTGGAGAAGACTTGGTTAGCCTATCCCTTCTAGGCCTTCCCAAGATATGGCACAATTATCAAGATTTAGTGAATGGGAGGGAGAAACTACCAAATTGGGAGTGTTTATGGTATGATTTGGTGCAGGAGGGAATAAGGAGAAATATCAGAGATGGGACTTCATCCAAGGGAGAGGATGAAGAAAAATTTGCATTAGATGGAAAGATAAAGAAGGGAAAAGAGAACAAATACCACTCCAAACCAGAATCCAGTCAAGGGGCCAAGAAGAAAGATTTGTAAAAAATAAAATGCTTCCATTGTCGTGAATTCGAGGCCATCTGTTGTGTGTCCACATAATAAGACAAGCAATAAGACCTTAGTAAGAGCAGCAAGTGAAGATTTGGATTCACAATTTGAGCTTGACTTTACCCTCATTGAATGCATGGCCATCACAGTGATGGGAAGCGTGTTGTACTTGGACCCAGGTGCCTTGTTCCACATGACAGGGAATATAGATTTTTTCAGTGACTTGGAGGAAAACTACTCAGAAATGCACATTGAGACGGGGGATGACAGAAGGTGCAACACAAATAGGGTATGTACAGTCACCTTTCAGAGGGATTCATGCTCCCCCCCAGGCTCAAGGATGTCATTTTTGTTTCGAGGCTAAAGATAATTATCGTCTCGGTTGTATTTTTGGAAGACCATGCATATGAGGTGATCTTCAAGAAAGGAAATGAATTCTTGAGACACCTAGACACATGATAGGTGAAGCAGATCGAGGTTCGGGTGAAGAACTTGTACAAGCTAGATGTGGAGGATTGTGTTACATTGAGCATCAAAGCAGAGAAGGTGCAGAGTCACGATGTCAATGAACTTTGGCATAAATGACTTTTCCACTTGCATCATGGAGATTTGAATATCATGCAACATATCACCACAAGCCTCCCCAAAGGAGCACTTAATTAGTAGGAAGTATGCAAATGATGTACTTTGGAGAAGTACACAAAATCCACTTTCCATGATCAGGACAACAGGGCACATGTAGTCCTAGAAAGGATCCACTCTGATGTCTATGGACCTTTCTCGACAACCTCCACTACCAGCACACATATTTTTTCATATTTATCGATGACTACTTATGGAAGTGAGGGATATTATTCATGCGGAAGAAGGATGAGACTTTCTCCAAGTTTTTTTAGTTCAAGTCACTGGTGGAGAAAGAAATGGGAAAGAAGGTGAAGGCTCCCAAGAGCGATAATGGAAGTGAGTATGTGTTGAATGAGTTTAAAAAAGTTTTTTCAAAGGAAATAATTCGACGAAAGTTGACAACACCCCACAACCCATAGCAGAATGGGGTGGCTGAGAGGAAGAACTACAACATTGTGGGAGCAGCAAGGGTGATGTTGCATGACCAAGGCCTACCTCTACACTTGTGGGCCAAAGCATGCAACACAATAGTATATTTGCATAACTCAAGTCCTCATCGAATTTTGGGCTTGATTACACCGAAGGAGTAGTTCTCAGGGAGGAATCAAAATGTGTCACACTTCAAGATATTTGGAGCCTCTGTCTACTACCATGTATCCAAATATGCCAAGAAGAAGCTAGATATGACCGCAGAGTTGGGGATATTTGTGGATTACAAAAAAACTCCCCACAACTACCATGTGTATCTGTCATCCCTCAAAATTATAGTGGTTTGAAGGGATGTAAATTTTGATGAAGAAAAGGCCATGCGGTGCTCTCTTGAGAGGGAGCTTCAGATCCCACATGAAGAACAGATTTTAGCTCCAAAGGAGGAACCTTAGGAAATTGTGGAGCAACCAAAAATTGAGGAGAAGAGAGTGGAGACCACCACTCAAGCATAACCATCCATATTAAAAATGGTTGTTAAAAAATGACTTTAAGCTTAGCTTTAGCTCTATATCACCTTTCAGAGGCTAGTTTTTTCGGATCCAACTAATGGGAATTATTTTTGAGGGCCAGATCCTATCAATTTGCAAGTTAGTGCATGATATTTCATATATTAATTTTTATCCCCTATTTTGTCCAAAATTATTTTAAACATATGGGTTTTTGTCGTCTGTGGAAGGCAAGATATCGATTTATTTACCTAGTTTGGAAGCTATACATTTGCTACAACTAATGTTTATCTTGCCTCACTAGGAGTATAAGAACATGACAATAAACAAGATATATTCTTGCCTAAAATTAGAATATTGGGTCTACACAAAGCTTGATTATTTGCATGTCCTGCTATGATGTTATTGAAGGAGAGGCCTTCACCTCCTCTTCATGGGGGAGCCATTTTGTGCTCATAAACCCTAAAAAAAACAGAAACCCTAATGAGAATGCTCAAAGCTTTGATACTAAAAAAAATTTACTCACAAATTCAACATAATATTAAACTATCATCACAACAATAAAATATGAAATTTATTCATAGCCTAGCCTCGAGAGTGTGTAGAGAACTGAACTCGTGACGTGTCAATAAAAAAGATGCCTTAAAGATGGGGACTCAACCAATTGAGTTAACCCTCTAGGCTAAAAGATTAGTATTGTTATAAAAATAATAGTAGTATTATAAATATTGATAATAAAATACAATAAAAGTATTAATATAAATATAGTAATAATAATATTATATCTTAATTCTATTATTAAAATAATATTACTATACTAAAATTTTAATATTAGTATAATATATTATAATAGTGTTATAAAATTATTATTATTATTATTATTATTATTATTATTATTATTATTATTATTATTATTAGCACTATTTAAATAATTGCATCAAGATACACTCTATAGTCTAGTATATGAGAGATGTGTAGGCGTTACATAAATAAGTCAGCATTTTGTAATTTTATAAGGACTTTTATTTTTATTTTTATTTTATAATCATGAAAAAGATAAATAAAAATATCATAATAATATATAAGATATAAAAGTCAAAATATGAAAGAGATATTGTAATGCAATATTTTGACTCATCCAATTACATGAAAAATAAAAATAAAAATAAAAATACACTATTTATAATAAAATTATAATATTCTTAATATAATATTGTATAATTTACAATTATCTTACCATTAATTTAATTTAACATTATTGTATAATCCTAATCCTATTCAAGCATTGACACATTTATATGATTCAAAGCCATGGTGTAATTAATCAAATTCTATCCTTGATTTCTAGTGATTATTTTGATTAAAAAAATTATTATACACTTGAATATATATATATCACTTTTGCCACATTATTTTACTTTTACTACATTGCTTTACCATATTAAGTTTACAAATTTTGATATATTAATATATAAGAAATAAATATTATGTATATTTATAATATATTTCATTACAATAAAATATATGAATAAAATATTCATATATCTAATGATTGTATATTAAAAAATAAAATAAATGATAAATTGAAAAGAAATATCAAAAGGATATAATATTAGAGGTTTTTTTTTTCCCTAAGATATGTTCTAGTAGGTGTTAGATGTTAGACTTAATGTAAACATATCATCGTATTATAAGGATATATATACATTTTTTATGATGATTAACGTCCACTAAGACCAATGTGGTCTATTGGACCTCAAGAAAAGAAGATTCTAATTGTCATTCTTCAAGATCTTGTTTTCGTGACCAAGGAGAAGGGAAATAAGCATTCCAAGATAGCTATAGTTGGGCTAGCTTAATAAGTCAAGAAGATTGGAGGCGTGGATTATGATAGGGATTGAAAGCAGATGTGGGAAAGAGCCGGGTAGTCTAAAAGGAAGTGCTTTTCATCTTCCACCTTCTTATTATCACAAATCTAACAGATTCTTTCATCCCAGGGAGCATTGGGAGTATACCACCACTCGGTCTCACTCTGAATCTTATGAGAATTAGTTCTTATCCTAGCTATGTTCATTTTCTTTTTAGTGTTGGCCAGCATAGAGATATAATTTTGTTTATCAAGGGTGGGTTGATCACCTCCTTATAGTATCTTAGTTTCCTTTTACCCTCCAAATCCTTATCATCCCACATATTGTCCTTAAAATTGGAGGTAATAGTATCTTTGGTACTATTCTTGCTTCCCATGATGATATCCTCCTTAATCCCCCAAAGGTTGAGCGAAGACTGGGCATATTATGCCACCTGCGCTTGAGGCAGAGGTGGGGGTTTTGACTAAAGTCAGAAGCAATTTTTGGAAGCCTCTTGGATTCCATGTTGTAAAGCTTATTCTTATACATCAAATACCTAAACATAGTCGTAATTTCAATGGGGGACATGCCAACTTCGATCAAGAAGATAGGATAGGGAGTATTTCCCTTAATCTTGAGGTTATAGGTTATAAATTGCTTTTGGATACTCTCAATATTTCTCCGCAACTCCCTAGATATACTGCAACCCCAAAATTTACATTTGTATAAGACAATAGGGGTGACGGAAGTCTCAAAGATGAACCTTTTTTTAATCCAAATATAAATATCAACCGACTTACAATTGTTTTCAAACTCATAATAGGCTTTCCAACCTCCAATAATTATTTTCTCTAGTTGAGTTGATGAGGAAAGTCAATACCCAAATATTTATAAGAATAAATCTGCCCTAGACAATGGTTATCATAGATGAAACTACCATGGGTGATGTTTTTGGATTTAATGATCATGACTTTAGTCTTGTCGGTATTAACCATCATACCCATCTTGGAGCAATAGACATGAAGAGTCTTAAGCTCCTTGTCTAGATCATTATGGAATAATTTTTTAATTTCCTCCCCTATAAACATATTGACTAATCAAATTACATAAAAATCAAAATAAATAAATTTTTTAAAATAACATTTTAATATTCTTAATATAATATTTTATAATTTACAACTATCTTATGGTTAATTTAACATACATAACTTTAATTATAATATATAATTTATACATATAGTTAATATAATTTAATATACATAACATTTTTTAAATATGATTTACATCTATTCGTTAGGGTTAAATTACATTAATTAGATTTATAGCGCCACATGCTATTATTAGATAATATATTTCTTAATATAATATTTTATAATGCACAACTATCTTATGCTAATCTCATTTATTATGTAAAATGTTTATTATAATATATAATTTATATCTATAAGTTAGGGTTAAAGCACTATAAAATAGGTTTAAAGTATCCATTCAAGCAAGAGGAAAATATGCCCACTCAAATAGAGAATGGAAAGAGTTTGCAGATTGTCGAGAGGGAAAGAATTGCAGACAATCAACCATATTTTTATTCACCATATTTTACTCTCTTTTTAAACTTCTTCTTTCATATTTTTGGGCATATTAGTGGAATGGTTTTTTGGGTTTAGTTTGTGTGTATTGTTTCACTTTACCTAAAAATAAAATAGTTTGACTTCAACAATACATCATAATTAATGATTATTTAATTTTTTTGACCTCTCATCTAGGCTCATAATCAGGTTTTGAATGAATGATTACTATATTTACATTCAAAGTGATAACAATTAATTCTATAGTATTACATATATATGAAGAATGTCACCGGCATGTAAAGAAAATTTAAGGTAAAACATTTTTACATTTTATATGCTTTTATAATTGAATTAGTTCTATTGGTGCATGTAACCTACAAAATTCAAATCCAAGGTGTAATTAGGAAGTATCATAATTAGTAGAAGAAACAAGACATGAATTTCAAAACCAAACTAACCATCATCGTTCATAACTTGGGTCAAACTCCATCCCTGATTTCCAGTGACCATTTTGGTTGACTTATAGTTTGAGTTTTAAATTTTCACTTAAAAAAAATTGATTAATTTTTTTTGAAAATTTAGTATATATTTAAATATAGTTTGTTGTTTAATGTGAGTCCTTAAATGAATGACATTTCCTAGCTTGTAACTGTAGTAACGCTATCTCGGGGCATCTTACAAGATTTATTGGGGATCACACTCGGCCTAAGCCACACTAGCCCTTAGCATGACTAGATTTTTTCACATGGAGTTTTGAGCAGAGTTACCTTTTTACCACATAGTTTCCTAAAAAGCACCATCTGTGTACCTCTATTATATGTCTGAGTAGAACATATATATATATATATATATATATATATATATATATATATATATATATATATATATATATATATATATATATATATATTATTTATATTTTTTTTATGTGGTTAACCATCCTCAAATATCAACGACCTCTACTTCCGTAGAATAATGTACCACGCAAATCACCCCGAAGGGTCCGCAGAATATTTGTACCAGGAAAACCACCCCTCAACCATAGAACCTAACCTCAAAAGTGTGAGAAAATTGAACATGTGACCTCTCAATAGGAGAGTTGCTTTAACAATAGGGACTCAACCAACTGAGCTAACCCTTGGGGCTAAATTTATAATATATTTTATTAAAATACAATATATGAATAAGAATAAAATATTCACATATGTAGTGATTATATTTATTTAAAAAAAAAAAAAAAAACTAAATTGAAAAATGATAAATTGAAAAGAAAGATCAAAGAAATTAGTATTAGAAAAATTATATATATATATATATATTCTAGATCCCTCTTAACCTCAGATCTATCAAGCACTAAGAGGGATCAAATATCTCTAGGCACAAATCTTTCCTCAATTTTTGCACTCAAAAAAGATATTCACACCTATATTTGATCTATCTCGGATAGTAATATTGTAATTAAAATAATAATGAGATTAATATATGATATATTATTATTATCTTGTAATATTGTGTTAATATTATCACAATAATAATAATAATAACAACAACAATAACAATAACAATAATATACAACTTGAATAGGTCTACTGGTTAAGAGCAAGTGTTTCGTTCAAAAAAGTTGCATATTTAAAATAAGAGGGAACTAAAAAATGTATCATGTCTCCTTCTAAAAAGTCACATGTTTAAAATAAGAGGGAACTAATGGATGATGCCTTCATAGATTGAGAAGGTGCCTCATACACCACTTGGATATTTAGCTTGACAATGACCTTAAAATTGGATTATTAGTATTAACACAATTAAATTTCATATTTTTCCCCTCTCTTAAAAATTGAATGGTTAGCATAATGAGATGTTATCCCCTCCATTAAACTTCAAATCTCATGAATGGACATCTTTGTTCTATTGTGACAAGGCTCTAGGAGTAGGCTCCCACACTCTCAGCTAATCTCGACTTTGGCTAAGTCATAAATTCCTGGTATATCTAACTTACGGGTTGTTGAATATACTCTTGGCATTATAATGGCAGCAGCTAGATTTGATCTTGAGCATCACTAAAATTAATCCAAAAAATTACCAATTAATAATAATAATAATAATAATTCATATTTAAATTTAATTAATAAACATATAAAAATTTTATATTTATTACAAATATTTTTTTTCCATTCATATATATATATATATATATATATATATATATATATATATATATATATTCAACATTATGTATATCACTTTAAAATATAAATTAAAAATATTATAGAAAAATGTAAAAAAAAAATACTAAGCACATATCTATGTAATTATATTCAAAGTTTTAATAAAATTAAAATTATTATATATAGATATTTGAAATTTATATATAATACAAACAATATTATTAAGTTTTTTTTTTCAAATTTTACATTTAAAAAAAAACTTATATCATAAGAGATTTGATCATTCTAAATGTTAAAATAAATTTGAATTCTAATTATATATTTATTAATTAAATTTAAAATATCATAATTACAAATATAAATCATTATTATTTTAATTTATTTTAATATAATAAATATATTATAATTTTTATTTTAAAAAAATATTATATTATTTTTTAATTCAGTTAACCTTAACACTTCATTACAACCTCTCTTCTAATATTACTACAACATCTTATCTAACATATTGCTACATCATTTCTTCTATTTTACGCTATGAAACATTTTTCAACCCAATTAAAATTATATAAATAAATACTATCAAAATAATATATGGTTATCATAAAGTACGTGATATTTACTTTTTTAACTTAACAAGTATTTATAGGAATATTATTTCAGTCACTTTTATGACATATTTAGGCTTTAAGGAAGCTTTTATTTGAAAACAATTTTCCTAAGTACACGTGTACTTGTCTATACCATCAGATCAAATATTAGATTATTTGAAATGTTTTATTCATTAATCTAGAATGTCCTTAATTTAACCTAACTACCTAAAGAACTCTTCAATCACTCTTCAATACAACTCCCATTAAATTCTTATGAATAATCGCTTTCTCATTTTGTTTCGTGAATATCACTCCTTGCACGTAATGTTGTTGGATCACCATGATAACCATGTTGACGATGTCAAGACGCAAGTGACAGCTGCAATCAACCATTTTCAAGGTGTTTTATACGAAAAGCCCAGGTAAATGGAAGATCCCTTTCAATATTCCGTGTGACAAAGAGGTCTTATCGAGAAATATATATTTATGAATAGAAAATATTCTAATGTGAAATGCATGCATGGATACTTCCATGTGGTGAAAATTTTACTACACTATGAATGGGGAATGTTATGGAAAGAAAGAAAGAAAGAATTTTTAAAGTCCACGAGGCTAAAATAGCCTATGGGACAGATTGCTTCTCTATCTGACACTTGTATTCGACCCTTTTCCTGTGAAGTTTTACAATGACCACTCCCAACTTATCGACAAACTTTTCGCTGAATAGCTTATCCCAAGAATTAGCTGCCAGAATACCTGCATAGTTTTCCCTGGTGTCTTTGAAGGCCTCACATTCTAGAATGAAATGTTTTTCTGTTTCCACTTTTTCGGAGGAGCAAAAAATACATACTCTTTCTTCCCACATTTCTTTTGGCCTTTTCCAACGCCCTGTTTCACAACGGAGTTGATGAGAATTAGTCCTTAATTGAGCAATAAGAATTTTAGATCTCCAATAAATATTAGCCCCTATGTACGCCTTTTGTTGATGGTTATGCGTGGGGTTAAACTCTTCCATGTAGTACTTCTTCTTTCTCTCTAGCTCTTTCTTCCAAGTATGTTTGTGGAATTTATCCATAACAAAAGTTTTTATCTCTTTATTGTTTGTATGACACATGTTCAAGCAAATACCCCATTTACTAAACCATTTGTTATTTTGCCGCATCCAAATCTTTCGTCTTTTGCACAATCTGTCACTAAACACCACCTTAGGCCATCTACCCTCTTCCATTTGCTCAATTTTTTTCAAATACCTTATGACTCGCACCATAGCAATTGCTTCAATAGGAGCAGCCCCTGTTTCACTTAACAGGATAGCATAAGGAACTGCACTTTTAATTTTGAATCTGTTTGTAATCAAACGTTTCTGAATTTTCTCAATTTGTTTCCACTGCATCTTGGTTGTGCTGCTGGCCCACAATTCACAACCATAGAGAATCACCGGAATCACTAGAAGCCCAAAAAGAGTTAGAGTGGTTTTCCAGTCCCATAGCTCTGCCTCTCTACACCTGTTTTGAAGAGCATAAAATGCTTTCCAACCCCCTAAAGTTCTTTTCTTTCTACAACCATCCCAACTTAAATTTATGTTGAAGTCAATTCCGAGGTATTTGTAATCTGCAACTTCTTCCAGAATGCTGCCTTCAAAATAGAACTTATGTTGGTTATGCTTTCTTTTGTTAGAGAAAACCACTACTTTCGTTTTGCTAATATTGACTTGCATCCCAACCCTTCTACAAAAATTCTCAAGGGAACGTAAATGCTCTTGCAAACCAAGAGCCGATTTAGCAATCAATATAAGGTCATCTGCATACAAAAGAAGCCTGATAACGAACTTGCCCAAATGGATACCGTCACCCCCTTGCGAATTTAGCCACTCTTCAAGCTTGTCAATATATAACCCAAAAAAGGTAGGAGACAATGGGCAACCTTGCTTGACCCCGATATCGCTTCTAAAACTTTCAGAAATGCCAGCTGAAGTTTTGATTTTGACTTTCACCTCTTCATACAACCTATGCACAGCTGCTCTCAAATGCTTGGGAACCCCGAGTTCCTCCATTCTGCCCCAAAGCTTATCCCTAGGAACCGTGTCAAAGGCTTTTCTGAAATCAACAAAGCAACAGAAAACTTCTTCCTTTTTTCCCCAAACTTTTTCGATGATGTGCCTTAAAGTTATACAATGATCAACTGTGGAATGTTTAGGTCTAAAACCCGCTTTCCCTTTAGCACGTTTATCTCTTTCTTCTGCCCACTTGCTGATTTTCTTTTCTAACATGCTTCCAAATAACTTTGCAAACAAGGGGTTTATCATTATGGTTCTATAATTGGAGGGATTATTGATGTCACCACTCTTGAAAAGAGGTATTGCCATACTAGTTGTCCAATCTGTGGGGAACCCTTGCTGTAAGATGTTGTTGAAAATTTTTGTGATGTGAGGTGAAATAATTTTTAAGCCCCACTTTAGATTCTCTGCTTGGAGTTCATCTAAGTCTTTTGCTTTTCTAGCGCCCAACCTCTTGATACCCATCTCTACCTCTTGCACCGTGAAGAGTTTTGTGTCTGTGTTGACCAAGGGAGGAGGGTCAACCTTGGGATCCTGCTCATAAAGTTGTTTTGCATAGTCAAACCATTTAGAAGCTGTAATGTTGTTTTCAGTTTGCACCTTTTTCGATTGGAGCTCCTTCCAAAATAATTTGGGGTTATTTTTCCCGAGAAAGATTAGTTCTTCTCTCCTTGAAACCATGAAATCGACTTTTTTCTTTTTTACTATCTGCTTGTAAGCTTTGAGCTTTATGTTATCCATGTCTGATTCCTTCCACCTTCTCCTTGCCTTTTTGCATTCCTCGTCAAACCAAGCATTAACCGGAAAACAATTTGTTTCAGACTTCTTAATTTTTGCTCTTTTGCACTCCGCAAGTGCACTTTGAATTAAATGTGTTAATCTGTGACTATGAAGGCCATGAGATGGGATTTCCTCCTTCTTGAAGAGCCTCTCTAGCATTATTTTGAAGGTATTACAATTCTCTGGATTCAAGAGAATTCTGCCCTTTGGGGGGTTTTGTTGAACACACTGATTTTTTGACCCTAATTGCTTCTTTCCGGTCCAAGAGAAACTTAAATAGATTGGCTTGTGATCTGATTTTAAATCCCAAATTTGATCTCCAATCAACACTTCCTCCATTTTCTCACACAAACTATGCGAGCAAATTACATAATCTACGACACTTGCTCCATTGTAAGTATTGCAAGTGAAATTACCGGACTTTTCCCATCTAGTCAAACCATTACAAATGACTAAATCGAAGGCCCCACATAGCATAAGCAGTTGTTCTCCAAAGAGATTGCAGCCTTTATCCTCTGAAATTTGTTCCCACTGATGATTACTCTCTTCTGTAAGCCAGATAGGGTCACTGTCTTCTTTACAACAAAGAATGCTAGCTTGTTCACTTGCAGTTCTAGCATTGAAATCCCCCACCATAAGGACTTCACCTAGCTGAGAATATATTGCAATATCCGTTTTTAGGGCTGCAAAGGGATCTTTGTGGTCAAGCCCTCTACTTTTGTAGATTTTTGAAACTTGCGACGCAAAATAGCATGCTGCAATTCTAATGTGATTTCCATTTTCTGATATTTTAAGCCAAACAAATTGCTTATTTGGGTCTTCTTTTTCTAGCTGAATGAAACGACCTTCTTTTTCTCTTACTAATACCATGATACCCCCGTGCCCTTTGCCATTCCCTGTTGCCTTGTTCCACACTGCTATCTTCCAATACCCTTCAAACAAAGGTGTCTTACACCCTTCATGCTCATGTGTTTCTATGAGGAAAATTATGTCTCTACCTTCCGCAATAGGCCCTAACCCAGGTCCTCGTCTCCATGGGTAACCCCTGCAGTTCCAACAAACTAATCTTAAGGAAACTTGGGTAAGACTTGATTGCTATTTGTTTTGACATGCAAGACTCACAGTTGAGTCTTTGTCCCTGCTTGCCCATAATGACCTTGCTTCCTCATTTCTTGCTAAAGAGTTTGCTGCCTCTTCTTTGTTATCATTTTGCTGCCTTGCTTTGGAAGGAGGTCCAAATTGCGCAATCATGGCTTTACCTTTATAAATCCATGCTCTTTTTCCCTCATCTCTTGCTGCCCTAACTTTTGTCATTTCATCCCTCCTTTCCTCTTGTTGTCTTACAGTTAAATCTTCTTCTAGAAAAAACCGAGAACCCCTTAAGAGTTGCTTCTTGCTTAGAATGATATCTTTATCACGCAAGTTGGGCATGATGACTTTTATGGGCTTGGCTCTCTCACCATTAAGCTTACCTACTCTCCATGCTTGACATATTTGTCCTTGCCATTGGAGCTTGTCTTTCAAGAAGTCTCTTGCAAGGTCAAGAGTACATTCATTTTTCCCATACTCCTTCACCCCTTTAATAATTATGTTTGTTGCTCTATCCAGTCTTTCCTTGCTTTCTCTATCTTGCATGTTGTTAACCTGAATGTTTGTTTCTCCTTCCCTCTTAGCAGAATTGCCAATAACTTGAGCCCAAGTTTTGGAAAGTTTTGTGGGATCTTCTTTCCTCCCTTCTCTTGATGTTTCTTCATTGTTGTCTATTTGAGCAACTACTTTCCCCTTATCCTGGGGTGGCTTCGCATTCATCACCTCTGTGTTTTCCACTGCAAATTTCTTCATGTTTTGCACCTCCGCTTTCATGCGTTGCCATTCTGTTTTCCCTATTCGGAGAGCTTCCTGCAATAATGACACTTGTTCCTTCAGAACTTTGTTGCTTTCTGCTAAAGCCTGATTTTCAGCTATTATTATATGGATTGTACAATCTCTTTCCAGCTCTTTAGCTTCTACTACTTCCAACCTTTCTTTTACATTTAAGATTTCTTTCACATAAAGATCAGATGACTAAGTGAGAGGTGTGGATGTGGGACTATATAAAGCATAATCATCACTAACTTTTTCTTTTCCTTTGGACTTGTTGCCACATGTTTGCGAAGAAGACTTGTTTGAATGTTGTTTCTTGCGAACAATACTCTCCCTTTGAGACCTTTTTTTTCTTGTCTGCTCCCATTTTAAACGAGCTAGTCTCCTTTTTAAAATGCCCTGATATTGTTTGGCATTGACCCAAACCCACTTCCCAGTTTTCGTTGATGAGGCAATTTTCACTTGCCCTATATCATTTGTTTCCACGGGTTCTAAAGTTTCTTGTCCCATTATCATGATGATATTAAGGGAAATCAAAATCTCTGCCCAAAACTGACCCTTTGTTTTATGCTTAACTCTTCAATATATGTTGGGGTTTTTATGCTTAACTCTTCAATAGTATGCAATTGGTGGGAGTGCAAACCCCACAATCAACAGCCAAGGAAATAGATTCCTGGCATTTGCAAATCGGGTAAACCAGAGCAACGATGAATGGAAGGATTGGAACTGGAGATCCCAAGGATTTGAACAGTGCATATTTCACGCCATGTGCATACATAAATGGGTTGAGCTTCACAGGGAGGCCTTCCACCAATGTCGGACTGCTCACCCTGGATGCTGGCGTACTCAACTGCACAAGTGGAGCTCGCTGCTAAAACAACATCTTTCTTTAATACCATGTGTGGGGTTTTCGACTGTTTTCAAAATTTATAATGTGTGTTATAGATAGATGACAATTCCGATTTGTATTGTTCGGAGAGCAGCAATTAATTTGATGATAAGTATGCTGCACAGAGATGCGAGCAGCAATTAATTTGATGATAAGTATGCTGCACAGAGATGCCACCGATCAAATGAGTCAGACTTTCCAAGCTGGAATAATTCTTTTACCACTGCCAACCGCAAGCGCAGGCCTGTTGTGGTCTTGTTTTTTTACAGTTTGTGATTGTGGTGGATAGGGCGTTATCTGAAACTGTCAAAGCTCACTATTTTCTCCTCATAATTTTGTGCGTGGGAAAAATATTATAATTTTAGATAATGCGTTATTTATATATGTTTAATTAATTTTATTAAAAAGTTCAGAAAAAAATAATAAAAACCAATTGAATTCATCTCAAGTTTTTTTTTCCTAAATTTAAAAGATCATTGAATGTATTGAGATTGTGTATATATTTTAGAAAATTTTCAAACAATTTGCTAAATTTTTTTGTCTTATTAATATATTGTTTAGGTAAAAAATCTAGAATATTTAAATTTATTTGTTAATGAAAAATTTTAATATTTTTTTTAAATTTACTTTTAATGAAAAATTTTAATATTTTTAAATTAGTAATTACAATTTTGAAAAGATTAATTTCCAAACAATTTATGCTTTGAAATTTTTTGTCTCTTTAATATTATAAAGATATTGTTTATGTAAAAAATCTAGAATATTTAAATTTACTTTTTATTGAAATTTTTCAATAACTTTAAATTAGTAATTACAATTATGAAAAGATTATTTATGATTATAATTCTCCAATGATATTTATCTTCATAATTATAATTTCCAATAATTTAAAAAATGGAAATTTTAGGGGTTAATATTTATAAATAGCTTAATTTTCCATAATTTTTCCAAAAAAATTTAACCAAATTCCATTTGATAAGATATGGTTATGTGTAATTATGCACAAATTTCATTTGATAAGATTTTGTTGTGTGCTTTTCTTTTTGTCACTGGTGATTTGTTGTTTCTAATTCATTTTATATTTTATTTATTTATTATTGAAAAAAAAAAATTTAATGTTTTAATTAATGGATGATTCACTAAGTTAATGCACTGGTTAAACTCTCACCACCTAAATTGATAAGATATGGTTATTTGTAATTATGCACTTCTAGATAAATCATGTTGTGTGTTTTCCTTTTTCTCACGAGTGATTTGTTATTTCTAATTCATTTTAGATTTTATTTTGTTTTTATTGAAAAAAATATAATAATTTTTAGTGTTTTAAATTAATGGATGATTCACTAAGTTTTATAGTAAATTTAAATTTAATTCTTTTATTTAAAAATTTATTTCCTTTGATTAAATGCCAGTAGTAATTGTAATTATGTTGCTTATATATTTTGGAATAATATTAAAAATTAAATTAAAAAAAAAAATCTTAATTTTCTTTGAAGAAGAATATCACTACTTGGTTTTAAATGAGTCGACAAAATCTTTTTATATGTGATTATTATGAAAACATATCTCTATATAATTTTAAAATTACTTGAAAAATAATAATATTTACTAATAAAGAAAGTTTAGAACAAAAAATAAAAACCAATTGAGTTAACCTCAAGTTTTTTTGTGAGGATGGTGGAATTATAAATTTCAGTGTATTGAATTAATCAAGTTCTTTTTGTCCTGAATTTAAAGGATCATGGAATTAAAAATTTCAATGTATTGAATTAATCAAGTTCTTTGTCCTGAATTTAAAGGATTATGGAATTAAAAATTTCAATGTATTGAGATTGTCTAAAGGATCTTCTATTAGGTGCAAGAGTTGGAACTCCGCCTTCAAGTGCATACTTGCTAGGAACTTATTTCCAATGAGGAATTTGATGGTGTGAATTCTTTAAAGGTATTTGTTGGAATTTTTCCACATTTTTCAATGATAGGGAGCTTTACGAGTTTGTGGAAGGAGAATTTAGGAAAGTTATTGATTCTGCTATGATTTTTGGGAATGATGAAGATGAGGGGTTTTGATTTTGTTGTATTTGAAAAGTAGAAAGATAAAAATGAAGCCGCGAAGAAGCACTACATTCCATTCATGGGAAAAAGAGTGGAATTGAAGAAGGTAATAATGTTCTCTGAGTAAACATTGGAGATATTTAACATCATCAACTGCACTGCACTAGAGTTTCCCATAGAATTGGGAGATTTTACACCAAAATTTATGAATAGTTGGGAGTTGATGTCTCGATCATTTTCATCTAATATGGGATTATTTCTAAAATTTGTGAGGTTGTGATGAAAATTTAGATTTGGAAATATAGGAATCATATTGTTCATGAATTAATATTATTTTATTTAGGCTATCTGATGTCATCTACTACTTCGAAGTCTATCAAATATTTGATATTGGAACTTGAAAGGCTATATTTTAACATTAAGAGACAATCTATATTGGAAAGGTTATAGAATCTATCAATTTGGAATATTATAAGTGATGTATTATACCTTGAATGGAATTTGTTTACTAATTCTTATCTTCAACAATTTTTTTATATGTCACAATGCTTGAGTGGGCCCCTTGTATTAAGAGCAAGTGTTTTTTCTTAAGAGGTTATGGTTCAAAACTAGAAGGGTGAGAGTATATATGCCTTCGTAGATTTAAATAGGGTAGGGTATGTACGCCTTCATAGACTTAGTATTCAAATAGTAGTCAAATTCTATGAGGAGGGTGGGAGTCCGTCCCACAAAACAAAGGAATCTCATACACCAATTTGATCTATGGTTTTCGGGCTAATTGAAATATATATATATTATATGTATAATGCTTCCTAAAAATTTATGCTTCGTGGAATATTAATACAAATCACTAGGAGACAAAACTATATATATATATATATATATATATATATATATATATATATATATATATATAGTTTTTGAAGAAATTGAATGATGGAAGTAATGGTTAGGTGAAGTAGAGATATCTAATGACATGTTCTAATTCCTAAAAATAATTTAACATATGATCATTCCAAATAACTATGCTTACAAACTCAAAATTGAGTAAACTATCAACAATTCATTGAAAGGAAAATATATATGTTTCATATACAAGTGAAAAGATTTTAGAGAGTGAAATATTTTAGAGGGTGTTAAATGCTGGAAGAATATACTATGTAGAATAGAAGTGTTCAGCCACAAAAACAAATTATTAATAACAAACTATTTCATGATCACCTTAGATTACTCAATATTGTATAAATTATTAACAAATCATTGGAATGTAAAACCATGCATATTATATATTATTAGAAATCTTTCAAAAAGTATTAAATGATTGAAACAAAAATGATATATGATAAAGATATTTAATGGTAAATTTCAATATTTAAAAACACATCTACCTCATGATCATCCCAAATAACTATGTTTGTATACTCATAACACATTTCTAAAATATATTTACATAAAAATATTAAAACGCACCTTATTAATTTTTTATATCAAGAATAATTAAAAATAAAAATAAAAACTTTTACTATGATTTATTTTATTATACTAATAATTTAATTTAAACTTACTTTCTTTTATTTATTTAATTAATTTTTTCATACTTATTATGGAAACCATATAATCCCACAAATTACATAGCAACCATGTTGATCTAAATCTACTTTAAATATAGGATCTAAATATAATCTAGAGATTATACGATGCCTATTAAACCACATTATTGACTAGTTAAAGAAATAACGAGCCATACAGAAGTGCAATGTTCTAATAAATATACAGATTTAAAGGTATTGCCAAACACATGTTTGAAGGCATCAACTAGAATACCCATGAAGCAAGCTGTGTTGCAAAAGGAAAAGGAAAAGGAAACCAACTTTTAAAACACAACTAAGCATTAATTATATAACTAAGCCCTATATATATATATATTTTGAAAGGTATCATTAATGTGAATATTAAGTTAAGTACGTGCGAAAACTCAAAGGTACCGTTTATATAAAATATGTGAAGATTAAGTCAAAGTCAATGGTATTATTATAATTAAAAATTAATTGTTTAATATGGTTATAGTTTAAGTGGTTGTGTAGTTGAGTATTATTTTTTTCATCTATGTTTTATTTTTATAAATAATATTTTTAGTTTATAATGAGTATTATATTGATGGTTTTTGAGTCTTGTTGTTGACATAGCTTTATGCCCTAAAAAAATCTAAGGTTTATCTAAAGGATTATTCTTGAATTATTCAAGTCTAAAAATATTTATTATATATGTGCATGTACATGTGCGCATGTATATGAGCATGTGACATTACTAGCAAGTAAGATGACTTTTCTCTTATCCATTTGGGTTCAAATGTCACTGAGATTTTTTCTAACAAGAAAGCAAGTTGGGCTCTTTAAGCCCATCTAAGTTTGCATGCAAGGTGTGCTTAAGGGGTATAATCCCATAATTTATACCTATGGGACATAATTAGCTTAACTTGGATGAGGTCCCAATATGGTTGAGCAATAATATGGTTAACCGAAGATGATTCCTTTCAAAACTTTTCTTCAAAGTAGTGGTTTGATCAATTGGTAAAAGTGACATAATAATGTAACCTCCATATTTCAAATCTCGCCAATAATATGATGTGAAAAATTTGAGTGGACCTTGAGTCTCGTGCTAGATCATGTAGCTTTCCAACTAAAATAATTGATACACACACACACACAACCCGTGGGATATCCATCTAATCTTTCCACTAGCAGTTATCACCATCCTCCATCTAGAAAACCGAGGAAGTGGGGAAAATCCATAAAAAAAACTAGCAATGTACTAGCCTCCTCACTTGCAACAACTAATATGCAAGAGAGTGGGGAAATATATTTATTCAAGGAAAAAAAAAAAAAAAATGGTATATATATACATGTATGCTTATATGTATGTACATGTGAACCTTATTTTTTACAGACAATACAAACTTGAAAAGAATATCAACCCATCGTAACACACTTAAACAAATAATAATGGTGTTGGTACATTTACAATGGCATACAATAATATACCCAAATGCTACATCAACCATATTAAATATAATTAATAGCCACATCCAAGAAACCCCAAGAAGACGAAGCGAATTCACATGGGATGTAAACATGTGTGTGTGTGTGTGTGTGTGTGTGTGTGTGTGTGTGTGTGTGTGTGTGTGTGTTTACATCCCATGGGAATTCTCTTCCTCTTCATGGGTTTTCTTGGATGTGGTGGTTAATTATATTTAAAATATTTGATATATATATATATATATATATATATTGGTGGGCTAGCTTAATTAGTTGAATGCTTTAAGCTTTATGAAGGAATATCAAGGTTGATTCCTTGACTAGCTATCGACCTCACTCATTGTCCTTGTTGATTCAAGTGAGATAATTAGTGTTAATGGGTTTGCATTGGATACCATTTGCAAATGAAGGGAAGTCCTCATGATTTATTCCTTTGAAATTGTGTGTGTCTGTGTGGGAACGTGCGCACATGTGTACACACACATATGGAGTGATGGAGAATGGAGAGAAGAAGGTGATTTAGGGTTTCAATGTTTTCATTCCAAATGTAGGAAACATTGTCTTTCATTGATTAGTTCTTGTTAGGTGCCCATATTACTAGTGTATTCCCTTATTGTTATTAGTGTAGCCCCCTTATTTTTATTGTTGTACCCCTGTAACCCCCATATTGTTATTATTGTACCCTTACATTATTATTGTTAGGTCGGCTAGGATTATATTATGACCCCATGGACTCATATATATAGAAGGAGGTTATGTCATTTGTGTCATTCAAGAAATGTTCATTTATGTAATGTATTGGAGGTTGCCCCCTTGAAGTGGCTGATTTCTAAGGCGTTGATCTACCTTTTCTTCTATCTTTGGAGTTGGTTTCATAACAGTTTTGCTAAACACTATTTCCTAGAAGAGTGGATAGTGGAAAGAGCTATGGACCTAACACAACAAGCTTTGACAAAGTATTTTTTGGGAAAAAAACCTTAAATTTTAAATTTGGTTGCATCGATTGGAGCATAGTGGGTTACTATAACAAAAGGGAAGGTGTGCATTTCTTCATTATAGAGAGGATTTTATAGTTTCATTTTTTAAAATGGGGGTAATAAGGCTACTATATTGAGTGAAAATTGGCATTTATTCAATAAATATAGACTCATTCTTAAGGAGTGGACAAACTCTTCTCACTCAAGATATTCCCTATTGGATGATATTCTCATCTAGATGTGTCTCCCAAGGTTTCCAATCCAATATTGCAATAATAGGGTTCTACATGCTATAGTAAAAAATGGGTTCATTATTTTGTTGGTATGTCTCTTAATAGTGGACAGTGAAGAGGTAATTTTTCTTACAACTAGGGTAGATAAGGCTCATATTTTGGACTGTGAAGGTCTGCCATTTTGATTATAACACTAGAAAAACACGGTCATCTCCGAAATGACTACCTGTTCAAAGTGGAAACGGATAGTAAATAGAAGTGATCCAATGCCTCTTTTCAAAAGGTTGGAATGGAAATTGTATTGAAGGAATTATAGAGGCTAGAATTATTGGAGTTCTAAGAGGAAAGTGGAAAGGGAATTTTAGTTGAGTTTAGTGCTTTAGAATTAGCGATTTTAGAGTGTGTAGGACATGTAGGTATGATAAGGTACTGTATGAGACAAGGATGCATGCAATTCTTGAGTAAGAGTGTGATTGTGGAAGAGTGTCATATACATAGTGCTCAAAGTGATGGGAACAATGGACCATAGCGAAAAAAGTGATGGAGCATGGGTTGATGGAATGGATTTACAATAGTGACATTAAGGGGACTAAGAATTTACTTATTATTCAAATATTCAATGGGAGTTATGGGGTAGTGAAAAATTTATCCCAGGCTCAAAACCACATGAGAAGCAGCTGTCTTCTCATGTTGAGTTAAATACTGTCTTCTGGAATATTGGTACACTTCTGCTCTTGAAATATCCATTGAAATACTATAAAACCACCTAATATCAGTTTGACCTATGGCACATGCATTGCTGAGACTTCAAGGCTTGTTAGTGGCACGACTTAAGGGTGTAACCAAACTTTATTTGCAGAATAGGAAGGTCTGTTAGGAATGGTTGATAGTAGATAGAGGTTATTTGGCTTTAGGATAGTTTGCCAAGGGAGAAATGCCTAGAGTGCCACTACCTAACTTAAGGGGAGACTTCTTGGACACATTTGGATTGTTTTCTTTGGAGCTGATGGAAAATATAGTATGGCTGAGGCTAGATAGGGCTTGACAATGAGGTTTTATCTCGTCATGGGCTGATTGAAAAGGTAGGAGGGAAAAAATGTTTATGGGTGTTTTCCAGCTGGAAAATTTGACAAATTTGAGATCGACTGCTAGAAAAATCAGCTAGGAATCTAGTCATCAACAATAGGTGAAAAATACTGATGACTAACAGTGGCTCCATTTGGGGAGGGCAGCTCCTTTTCAGGAGGTGTCCAGAATTGCAAATCTTGGTTCTTTGAAGACCAATACCTTTATCCATTGGCGCAAATATCTTTCTTCCTTGATGCTATTTCTGAAAATTGACAGCAAGATTAGCATCAATGATATTTCTACCTACCCCACTATATTTCCTAACATTTTTTCTTCCTTTGGGTGCACTTGGACTAGCAACCCTTTGACAATATATTTTTGAAAAATGAACCTATCTAGTTCTACACTTATATCTACCGGGAGTTCAGATTAAGCTGATGAACTCCTTCATTTCTCTACCTATGCTAGATCAACTGTTAAGGTTAAGCTGTTTGACAGGATTTTATTCTCTAATCTAGAACATGAAATTGAAAAATGACTAAATCAGGATTAGACAATCTGATTTGTCATGTACTGTGGCGCGAAAGACAAGCTGCACACAAATATTATTTTGCATAAAATGAAATCTAGAAAAGCGGGGCTAGGATACACAATTTTTTTTTCATCCCCGCTTCCCTCTTTGGTTATGTTTTGAGGATGTGGAACCAATATATTTTCCTAATCTATTCTCTTTGATAAGTCAAGCTTACACAATGTTGACCATCTTTTCCACTCATTAACTTATCAGCAAATAAATTTAAAACATGTTCAGCTATGATTAGGCTAGATAACTGAACAAGACATTTGAGCACTAGTAGCGGCATTTAGACTTGCGCGCTTTCTGAATGACTATTTTTTGAACATGAGGCCTTCTTTCTATTTTTCAAACCGCCCTCTTTTTCTATTTTTCTATTTTTTTTGAATTTTTTGTTTTTTATCTATTTTTCAAACAATGGTATATACAATGATTGAAAATGTTTTAAACTCAGAAATCTTGGAAATGACGAAACTTAAGCATCTTATCCTCATAAGGATCTCCTACCACTCTTGGTCCACTCAGCTCTTGAAAAGAAAAATTTGGAAAATTTTCTCTTTCAAGCATGACAAAAGGATTCATGCATGAATCTCTGAACAGCCCCGTGTCTTCCCATTGTACCTCTGTATACCTCTGATTTCCACTCCTTCCTTTGTTGTACATATTTTTCAAATAATGCAGATATTCTTTGTCATTTTTGAATTATATTATGACATCATCAAGGTACATCAAAGTATAGAAATTCAGAACTAGAAACATGGATTTTAGGAGCATATTTTTGATATCCGGTGGTTTTGCAATTCTAGGTTTGAAACTGGAACTTCTTCCAGCATACTGGAAAAATTCTTTGAGCTATCTACTTTGCAAAGGAATCATTTGGCTATAACCTGAAACATCATCTTGCAAACACATATGATTAAAAGCACTTATCATCGGTATATCATGGTCTTGGGCAGGAAGGATAAAATTTATGTCACAAGGATGTGTATTAGTGTTTCTAAAATCAAAACAGATCCTATGACCAACTATTTTCTCTTTGATTATTATTGTTTGGTTCAGATTTTTGTATTTTATTTTTTCAAAGTTGTTTCTTGGAGTGATGGCAGTGGCATAGTGTTTCTCACTGTTTTCTTGGTATGAAGTAGTATTTTGAATAAGATTGCCAATTCTAGCAGTTCTAAGTCTTTGGTGGAGTGACAGAATGTTAGCCAGTTCAGGTAACTCAGGTATATTTGGGTTGCAGTCATCATATCCCCTCATAAGAAGTTTATCAGGCATTTTTTCTGGATTTTGAGCTGTTATGGCTACAGTCAAGGTTTCATTTGCAATGGTAGAGTTATGTGATGGTAAATCCTTGAGGTATGGTAAGAACATTAAGCTTCCTTGCTCCTGAGTTCCAAAGCGGTTTTTGATATGTAAGTCTTCTAATTCCTCTGTTCTGAAAAAGTTTCTTGATGTTACTGCTGATGTTTGCCTAAGGTTTGAGCAATTTGCTTGATAGTACACAATGGTTTGTGCTTCTTGCTCTATCCCTGTTTCAAAAGGAACACACTCACTTTCCTCAAGACATAGCTATTTATGATCATGATAGTTTTGAGTGTCCAGTTCATCATAGAGAACTTGGGGCAGCTGATGTGGTGGGTCTAAGTTTGTTTCAAATACTTCTGATTGTTCTTCAATGTCCTCATCAGTGTGTAAAATGAAAGAGTTTAGATCGGAATGCAAGGAATAAATCGGAATGTTATTTGGCCTCTCTTGGCTGTTGACCATGTATTTCATGTGTGATTCTCGATAAAGTATTCTAGTTTGGTCAAACACAGGAATAGTGGCGTAGGACATATCAAGTTGAATATTTCCTTGAAGCTTGGCTCCCCAAGATCTGGATAAAAGCATTCCATACTTGGGAGGGATGTCTTCTACCACTATGTCCATGATCAGATGTTTTGCAGGTACTTGGGCCAAACTGAAACAAAGATCTTTGATCAAGCCTAGACATTTGACTCTACTCGAATCAAATGAATATAAGTCTTTGTATGGTCTTGTGATTTCTAGGCCTAATCTTTCCATTACAACCTTCGGCATGAGATTATGCGAGGCTCTGGAGTCTAGCATGACATTTTGAAGGATTTGGTCATGGATATTCAGACTAATGTAAAAGGGAAGAGTGGTTCTTTCTTGGAATTTCCCTTCTATTTTTGGACCAAACAACACTTCGGGAGTGTCATCAGCTAGATTAAGGGTGTTCACATCATTTCCTATATTCAGGACCTTTAACACTTGGGATTTATAAGAGCCTTGGGCGATAAGTTCAGTGAGAGGCATGGTAATCTTTATTTTGGTGATTTCTCCCTCAAAACTTAAAGGTGCTTGTAGTTTAGACAGGTTTGCTTTAGATTTTTTAACCATGACTTTCTCTATGTTCTGAGTTTGTTGACTTTGTTTTGGGATTTTGTTTGACACAGCCATCTCGGGAATCTTTGTGGAAGTACTAGGAGCATCTGAGTGAAGACTTGTTTGAATAGCTTTATCTTTGTTTTGGTCAGTTTTCTTGACCATGATTTTTTTGCTGTCCACTGCTTTTTTAAGGATGGTATCAGGGGTTCTAGCAGTGTCTGAGCTACCTTTCTCTGAGTTGTCTTGGTTTTTTTTGCTTCTAAGGTCATACTTCCTGTGAGCTTCTACTATGGCATTCTGAAAATATATGGCAGGGTCCTCGGGATCTTCATAGTTGGTTTCATCCTGATTCAGAGAGAAGAATGCTTGTTCTTCTTCTATGAGGTAAACCTCACTCTTGTTGTCAGACCCTATGAGGTTCAAATGATTTTCATCAATGGGTTATGTATCCCTATCATCTTCTTCCACATAATTTTCATTAAAGGGTGGCATAATTTGTTGGTCATTTTCCCTTGGTTTGTTTTGAGGCTATTCCCTCCTAAAATTTTGGTTCTGGTTTCTGTTTGGAGGGTTTGGCTGGTTGTCCCTAAGAGGGGTATTTTCACTTATCTTTTCCCACATTTTGGCCATGGACCTAACTAAGTCATCTATTTTGGGATCTAAGGAAGGGGTTGAAGTGGAGACCTCATCCCGGTATGTGACTTTCCTTTCTGATCTAGTCCTCTCTCTTTTTTCTACTAAGTTGGCTTCTGCACTTATGGCCACTTTTTGCATTTCCTCTAAGGTAGGGGGGTGCTTGTATCTTAGTTGATAAGTCATGTTTGGTTCAAATCCTTCGGGGAACTTCGCCAAGACTGAGCCAAGTGGAGGTTTGAAGTGAGATGGGAGGGCGTTATACACACTGTTGAACCTAGTGCAGTATCCCTGGACACTTTCCCCATTTTCTCGTTTTAGATTGTTATACTCTGACAGAATTTGAATGGGGTTCTTTCGGATTTCCCACTTGTTTATGAAGGTTTGGTAGAGTTCTGGGAGATTGTGGATGCTATTTGGAGTTAAGCTCTTAAACCATTTTTTGGGTTCTCCGCCCAAGCTTTGGGCAAACATCCTCATTCTGATGGTCTCATCTTCTATTTCCATGTATTCAAAGGCATCGCTAATCCTATCTACATGTTGTTGAGTTGTGGTAGTCTCGACTCCGGTAAAGTGCAGGATTTTGGATTGATAGTCATTTTGTAAGAGAGCCAAAGGCTGTGGCAACACCAAAGGTGCGTACCAGGCTACCATGACGGGAGCTAATGGATGATGTACAAAATGAGGCTTGTAGGATGAGCTGAGGTGGTTTGAATAGTAGTGGTTTGGATGGGTGTGGCAAATGTACATGGACTAGTGATCTGATTTTGAGCAGATCTGGGATGGTAGGAGCCAAAGTGATGGAGAAGTTGAAAGTCGGGAGGTGTAGTAGGCGAGGCTTCTCTACTAAGACTTTGTGGCAGATCTAGGGCCTCAATATCGTCAAATTCTATCTTACTTTGTGACTTGCTTCTAAAAATGGTTTTTGTTGATTTTAAGTCAAAAGGGGAATCCTACAAGGCTATGAGATGTTCAGGTACTGATCTTGCTTTACGGATGGACCTATCGGTAGCTAAATTTCCAGTTTCGGAAGCTTGCCACAGAATATTCTCTGGGTCATCTACTATGATAGGGGGATTTGGGTCTAGATGAGATTTGGTGTTGATTCTTCGTGAAGCCAGATTTCGAGTCTAGAGTTTAGAGAGAATGGTATTTGTGATTGTTTCGGATGGATGGCCTCTCTAGGGTTTTACTAATGTGAAGGATGGTCAAAAAAAAAATATGGACTAGTGGAGTCGCCGGGTGGATTTCTATGAGAACTATGGTCCACCACCAACACTATCAAAGATGCTTTCAGGAAAAAGTTTTATAGCAAACTTTGAGATGGAAACTTGCAATGAAGAGTGATTCACTTGGTTTCAACAGTTTGCTAGGTTGTATGGACAAGCTAATGGTTCCTTTTGGTAAGAATATTTCTGCTTATCTCCTATGTTTAGGTGAGGTCTTCTGAATCGCTAAGTTATACTTAGTTTTTCACTGATTACAGAGTTTCCACCCTAAGTTTTAAGCTTTTGTAAGGATGAGTTAATAGAAAGGTATGGTTTATGAATTTTTGGCTTTTTATGGAGTTTTAGGCCTACTGGAGGCTAGTGGAGTCGCCAGGTGGAACTTGGTTGTTCTTGTAAGGATGTAGCTATGGTCCACCACCAGTAACTAGGGAAAATCCAATTTGGGAATGTTTTTTGGGGTTTTTTGAGTTTTATGTGCAGCCTATGATTTATTAAAGTATTCTAAACTTGCTTCATCACTTTGCTAGGGTGGTAAGAACAAAGAGAGTTTACTCTAAATGATTATATGAACTGCTTGCCTGTTTAACTGTTTAAAGACTAATGAATCAACAAGACTTTGCTAGACTATTATGTACTCAGTTAGTCCCACCGTGATCGCCATTATGTTAGTGAGCAGTGGGATAAGTCAATCAGATAGTATTCTTAAGGCTGCTAGAATTTTTAGGGAATCTAATTTTGTTTATCACTCAGGGTCCCACCGTGATCGCCATTATGTTAGTGAGCAGTGGGATAAGTCAATTAGATAGTATTCTTAAGGCTGCTGGAATGTTTAGGGAATCTAAGTTTGTTTATCACTCAGATTCCCACCTTGATCGCCATTATGTTAGTGTGGCGATGAGGTGGTTCAATAGTATAGTGCGTTTTAGTTCAAAAAGGGGCTTTTCATGAGTCTTGAAAGGTATTCAGATTAAAATGAACTCAGAAAATTCCCACCGTGGTCGCCATTATGTTAGTGTCTCGTGATTTGGCTGATTGGCAAGCCAAATGATAGTGTAACATCAAACCAATATTTGGAGCCCAAGGACCTAGCCTTCTTGGACTCAGAGAGGGCTCTCTCTATCTGTGTAAGGGATATCTGTGTGTTTTCTTATTGTGTTCTGATTTTAGGCTAGTTATAAAGTGGGTTTTTGGTTTTGGTTTTTAAGTTGTGAGGGATGAACTGATCAAAGACATAAGATCGGTAAAAATATGTTAGATCAACTGGGCTATGGGGTCAAAAAGGTCAAGAAAGCTTTCAGATGGTGATACAAGGTTGTTGAAGGGTCTATTTGATTCGAGGTAAAATGGATATTTGGGAAAAATGGAGTGAGATGGACATTAAATTTGTGAATAACAAAGGATTTCAAGCATAAATAGTTTAATAGTTGACATAAACATGGTAGAGAAAAATCATTAATCATGAGAAATGTAACTATAAGCTGATCAATGCATAGAAATAAACATTCAAGCCATGCATAGATATATATGACTCTCTAACTTTAGGAAATGGCTATCAGACTTTGGGAAAATACATTTAAGAGAGACAAACAACTCGAATCACTATGTAGGAATGCCTAAACATAGTACTTCAAGCTATTGGGCACTTTGAAAACAAGATTGCATAGTTTTAGGCAAAGGGCAAGATCAGTACAAAACCTTCTTGGTTCAACAAATGACAATCTAATCAATCAAAGAGAGGTTTCATAGGTGGAGCTATGGCTAGCCATGAGTAAGCAGGGCATACCGTAAATCATACTTAGCATGCATAAAACCACAATAAGCAGGGCATACCGTAAATCATACTTAGCATGCATAAAACCACAAATAAAACAAGAAAACAATATTCTTTAGTTATTAAAGAGCAATCAAGGATTTTTTAATATGACTAAGAATGAAGAAAACATGGAAGCTATAAAGAAATGGGAAATTTGAGGTGCCTCCAAGGGCAAGTCTCAAATTTGTTCTCTACTGTCCTATAGCAAGCAATAACATGGATTTATGAATGAAAACTAAGAAACAAAACAGAGAGAGAGACACTATACCATTCTACCAAGTCATGGAATCCAACAACAATCCTCTTTCATCATCCAAGAACATCCAAGAAACTATCCAAAAACATGAGACAAGTATTTCTTCCAAAGCTTATATGACCATATATTTTTTCTATTCATCAATTTCAGCCTTGTTTACAATGAAATCCTTTGGAATATATAGGCCAAAGTGAGGAAAACCTCTTAGTTCAACTTGCAATCCCATTGGCCTATCCAAAATATATGATTTTGTCCTTAAGGCTTTGCAAAGCCCAAGGAACAAAATATCTAATAAAATATCTCAAAAATTCTAAAAAAAGGAAATATATTGACTTTTTATAGCTTATCATGTACAAAAATAGCTAAACGCACATGAAGAAAAATCACTTTTGAAAGGTTCAATTTTTACAAAAATACTCAAAAAATACATCAGCAAAAGGTCCCCTGACTTTCCGGCAACTTTTAGAGGCCTTCCCGATGTCAAAAAGAGGTTCATGATGGCTCGTTGGAAAGCTCTGAGTGTCTACTTTCTGAAAATGTTTGTTTTTCTCCCAATGGACCACTGGAAGTCCTCCAAAAACAGACTTGTGTGTAAAAAACCAGAAAATAGGCCTTGCTGATAAACGGGGAAGAGTGTAGAAAAAGTGAGTGTTTTTCGCCATTTTGGGGGAGAAAATGATCTTAAATTGTTCTGAAAATCGCTGACTATGTGCCCCTAAAATTATGGCATCCAATGATACCATTTTCATCATTTTATGATGCCCCAAACTGAAATGGCGATGGCCATGAGTTTTGGCGAAAAACCCAAAAATAACAAAAAACCAAAACATGTTGAATTTCGCCCAAACTTGGTGAGCATGACCCTCAAGGGTTTTCAAAAACATGTTGTGAAGCAGAGGCCAAAATGTGGAGCCTTGAGGTGTCTTTCCTCAATTTTGGTGTCGGGCGCTTCCTTTTAGCCTCCTTGAGTTTTTCCTGAGCAGCCTTCAATTTCCGCCAGGCAAACTGATTGAGCTTTTTATAATGCCCGGTCATCCTCCGTTGAAGGTCCAAGTCTCTATTTTCCTTCTCCAATTTTTTCTCCAAGTGATCATTAACTCTCTCAAGCCATGCTTCCTGATTTTTCTCTATCTCTTGTTCGAACAATGCAGTGAGAGGAGTAGATTGGAGAAGGGCATCTTCTTCTTCTTTTTGTTTCTCAACAGCCTTTTTGAGCCCCATGGTTCTTGGCCTCTTTCGTCTAGGCTGATCTTCGCCTTCACTTTCATCAAACTCACCCATGAGTTATTCCAATATTACTTGTGATTTGGAGGCCTCCTTTTTGTATTTGATGGCCCGTGTTTCATATACAGCGATATCGACACTCATCTGCTTGTTTTGAACTTGCAAAAAGTGATTGAAGTTCCTAGCCCTATCAAGATCAGTCCTCAAAGCATCAATTTGGTTTTCTCTATGGATCAAGAGATTTTCTAGGATTCGGGCTTCATTATCACTATCATCACTTTGGATTTGGATGATGTTGAATTCCCTTTCCTGTTCATGACTGCTTTCTTCCTTGTCCTTCCCTTTGCTTTGGGTGGCTCTTTTAGTCTTCTTCCTCTTGGGCAATTCGACCATGGGCTTCTTGGGCAATTTTCCCTTGCTTCGGAGGGCCCTAGTCACATTTGGAGTTACAACTGTAGGCATCCTTTTCCTTGATCTCTGGGGCTTGGCCACTTTCGGAGAAGAGCGCATGGCCCCTTGCCTAGGAGAGGCAGCTAGCACATGCTCCATGGGATTTTTACCCTTGTCACTTTGCTCCTCATTTTTGCCATTGTCTTGGATTTCTTCATGGATGCCTTGGCTGTCCTTTTGCATTTCCTTTTTAGGGTTGTCCTCCTCACTGTGTTGCACCTGTTTATCATGCTTCCCCTCTTCTTCATGAGGCTATTGTTCCTTTTTAAGAGGCTACTGGTTATCATCATGAGGTTTTTGTTCATCATGTTGTGGTTGCCCCTGTTTATCATGCTGTGACTGCCTATGTTCATCATGGGACCACTCACCCTCACTGTGTTGCACATCTTCATGTTGTTTCCCTTCATCATCTTCAGGAGTCTGATGTTCTGCCTCACTGTGATGCTGCTCATCATCATTCCCTTCTTCCACTTGCTATTCTGCCTCACTGTGTTCTTCTCCCCCTTACTGTCCTGTTTCACTATGATGCTGCTCATCATCACTTTCCTCTTCATCCTCTAGCTGCCTTGTTTCATCATGTTGCTGCTCATCATCACTTTCCTCTTCTTTCTCATGCTCTTTTGTTTGTTCTATGGTAAACTTGAGCTTTTTGGGAATAGGTTTGCTAGAAGAAGGCGAAGGATGGTGAGTAGGAGGTGTAGGAGATGTATGAACTGGAGGGACAGTGGAGAAATTCGGATGGGTGATGAAAGTATCCCAAGAGACCTCCCTCTTCTCAAGCTGATGAAGAATGATGACTTTGATGAGGGAGTGATGGAAGAGACAGGTTGTCTGCTGTGAAGGAGGCTTTTTCTGAATAGTGGAGGCCATTTTCTCAATGCTTCTATGTAGGAAGAAAGGGATATTTAGCAATTTGGCCCTCGCTAAATGCATGAGCAATCGAATGTGACAAGCATAGACTCGAGAGAATCGTCCCTCACAAGTGAAGTATTTCATGATGATCTTCATGAGGGGGGCGTAGCTAGTCAAAAGATATGAGAAGGGGAAAATGGATGGACATGAATCTCTGTGCTCAGGCTTCAGAAAGGGCTTGTATTCTTCTGAGTCCAGGTGGCTTTGTTTAAACCACTTTTCCCCAACATAAGGGATTTTAGTGGCCTTGGAGATGGACCTTGGAGAGAATTTGAAATCTAGGCATGCTAGCTAAAAATGCTTCTCTCGAAACCTCAAAGCACAAAGGTGTGTTAAAGGGGAATAAATCTTCACCTCTTGCACTCCTTGGAAAAACTATAGACACCCAACCTCATGGAAATTGAACAAGACTGATGGGTGGGCATTCACTTCTTCAACGGAAACAAGCTCAAATCTCTTGTGCAGGCCACTCCTACTATCTTGCCTGGGAGGCATCTTGTTTTGAATGCTCTCTGCAACACCAAGCTGTCTCAAATGGCCTTTGGAAAGTTTTTCTCAAGCACACACCTTTGTCCTGCCTATCAGTCACTGTTTGACCAAGACAACTGCTTCAAATGCTTTGTGAAATATTCTCCCAACACCAACCTTATGCTCCTTACAAATCGTTGTTTTGTCTCTTTTGTGCCAAACAACAAATAGTTATCAAAATAACAAGCACATATTCAAATCGTTACTATGTTTGGGTAAGGTTACAAGGATCCTTTGTGTTTTGGTATAACAAGACAGCCTTGTAAAAAACAAAACACCCCTCCCAATCAAAAATACTCCTCTTGTATTTCACTGTTTCACATGCACAGGTAGACAAGAACACTTTCAAATTGATTTAAAAGCTTTTCATAACACACTCTGTTTCATGGAACAAAGGAGGGAGCACTAGTTTCACTGTTTCACTCATTCAAAGGAGATATTTTTGAAGTGACAAGGCATTCGGACTAAGACCACTGTTTTCAAAATAGGCTCACTGATGTCACCTTTCAAACATTATGTTTTCCTTTCAAACACTGCCTCCACCTTATAACACTGTTTTCACCTTATGCTTTGCTGACAGAGGTTATTTTTGTCCTATCACAGTTAGGACACCTTCAACAATTTAAAAAAAAACCTCTAACACTGTGATTTCTTTGACTTGCACGTAGTGTTATGGTTTATCACTGTTTTGAGGGTAGCTTTAGGCCTTTTGAAACTAATATGAACACACCACTTTCACTAGATTAACCTTGGGAAATCATAGCAACAACAATCTTGGATTTTTATCAAATACCCAACCCTCCTTATCACTGTTTCTCCCTTGGAGAAAATCACTCTGTCACCCCCTTCATATTTTCAAAAAAAAACTAGCAAGGAGCGAATGAAAAATACCTTGCAAACTTTCACGGGCTTTCGTTGATCATTTGGCAGCTTGAGAGATGCTTTTGAAGGCATTTTGATCACTCAATAGGCGTGGCACATTCAAAAGGAAAAGTGTCACGCAGAAACAGGGGTGTCGGGTCGGCCTTCGGGCAGTTGTGACCGATGCCTATAGGAGCACCGCGCAGTAGTGTAATTCCTTTGTTAATTTTTGCCTGAATGCACCACGTGCTCTTCCAAGTGCGCCGCGTAGTCTTAAAACTTCAAACTCTGCAATTTTTCACTTTAATTTCTCATTTCAGTTAGAGAGCAGCTAGGGGGATGTGTTGCTCGTGTTTTTGAATTTCCAATAGGCCCTGCAACGGTCTCTAACTCCCTTTTGAAGGCGAAAAATTCAATGTCCCTTTGATATTTTCTTGGTGAGGGTTTTGAAAACCTTTGAAAATGCATTGGTTGCAAAACAACAAATGAAACCCGACTTTATCATTTATGATCTTCAAAATAAAACAAACCCAATATTTCGACCAGGCCTCTTTAAAGTGTTGTGGATGACTGTTTTTGGAGATCTTTATACATGTGACCCCTTTTCACAGTGAGAAAGCCATTTTGAAGGCCAACATCTCTCAGTGTTTTTCTCATTAAGGCAATACTCTTCTACTGCCTCTTCACTATTTTCTCATTGAAAAAGAAACCCTATTGAAAGACAAATTAATGATATGTGAGGCTTTCTTTGACATTCTTGAAAGGAGGTAAATCACCACCTTGAAACTTATTTTGACAGTCTCTGCTCCTGATGTTTTGAAAATGATCATGCCCACTGTGAAGATGATTGAACTGTTAGGTGCTATTTGAGCCTCTCTTTGGACTGTGGGTGAAAAAACTCATTTGAAACTGTAAGTGAAAAATTATGTTACAAAAGGTCTCCATCATCAAGGCAACTAACTAACCTTAGATTGACAAGGTAATCCAGTCTTCAACTTTATGGAGATATAGCAGGGGATGGTGAGCTGAAGTTTAAGATGTAAAATTAGAAAACCATCCCTTTGTTCCTTTGTGAAGGAAGTCTGCAAGGATAATGAATTTCTCATTCATTTTACCATTTTGACATTAGTCCCTTTGAAATCTAAGCCATACTAAAAATGAATGCTCTTCATCTTTACATGATGGTGAGCCTTCTACCTGTAATGAAGGGGGCCTATTTTTGACAAATGCCTGGGTTATTTTCAACTCCTGTTTTAACCAAGTGAAAAAGGTTTATGAATACACTGTTAGTGGTTTTCTTTGTACTTGATGGCAGAAGTCAGTTTGAGACCAAGACTGTTTGACTTCTTTGGCCATTTGCTTAACAATATTTCTTCATTGATAATCACCCCATTAGATTCATATTGTATTTCAATAACAGTGAAACTTATGTAAACATCTTTTAAAAGCACCACTACTTTGCCTCTGCTTTTAACACCATTTTCTATTTGGAAACCTTCAATTGTCTCCCACTGCTCTTAAAATTTGCCTTTTAGTTAGTGAAAACCCTGAAATCAAACTCTGTCCCTGGCCCTCTGCTTATAGATGAAGGAGGCCTTTATCACAGTGCCAAACCCTCTTCTTGTAAAATGAAGCAGGTTTTCTCAGTCTTCAACCCTCTGCTCATGTATGGAGGAGGTTTTCTCAGTGATGCCATTTCATCATCTTTTAAACAGTGTTATCTTTCCTTTCACTGCCTATTCATGCTTAAAGTAAATGAAGATGGAAAATTGATAATAATTCATGATGGGAATTTCTCTGAGAGATGTAATTCTGCTTTCCAAATACCTTTGCGCTTCTTTAGATATCACAAGAAATTTTGCTAGTATCTGCAAAGCATTTCTTGTCATTTATAATTTACTAACCTTTGACTGTGATTACAGGAGCTTAATGAAACAACTTTCTACCATGTAGTTGCATCCCATGCTCAAAACCACATGAGAAGCATTTGTATTCTCATGTTGAGTTAAATATTGTCTTCTGGAATATTGGTACACTTCTGCTCTTGAAAGATCCATTGAAATACTATAAAACCACCTAATATCAGTTTGACCTATGGCACATGCATTGCTGAGACTTCAAGGCTTGTTAGTGGAGCGACTTAAGGGTGTAACCAAACTTTATTTGCAGAATAGGAAGGTCTGTTAGGACTGGTTGATAGTAGATAGAGGTTATTTGGCTTTAGGATAGTTTTCCAAGGGATAAATGCATAGAGCGCCACTACCTAACTTAAGGGGAGACTTCTTGGACAGATTTGGATTGTTTTCTTTGGAGCTGATAGACAAGCTAGTATGGCTGAGGCTAGATAGGGCTTGACAATGAGGTTTTATCTCGTCATGGGTTGATTGAAAAGTTAGGAGGGCAAAAATGTTTATGGGTGTTTTCCAGTTGGAAAATTTGACAAATTTGAGATCGGCTGCTAGAAAACTCAGCTAGGAATCTAGTCATCAACAATAGGTGAAAAATACTGATGACTAACACAAATAACACTCGAGACCATTGGGCAATGGATTCAGGAAAGGGTTTACTTGCTATTCAATATTCAAGGCTTTCATTTGGGCTAGTCATTTAAAGCATTGGATCTTAAAAATGATAGTGTGGTATGAAATGATTAAAGAAGGAAAGTGAATGACAAGGAAACCTCCGAGGTGACCTTTCAAGAATCAGATCCAGGGACAGGACATGCCATTAGACACCTATGATCCAAATCCTAAAGGGTTAACTCTTCAGACAAGGAGAAACATCAAAGGTTTAAACACAAAGGTGAAGGCCTGAGATCAAAGAGAGGCTTTGAACTCTCAATGCTTCGGCATCCAATATTAAGGGAACTTAGAAAGGTTCAACCGATTAAAAAGGACCCTAGTGAGACAGAATCAACATTCTAAACTCCCAGTATCCCAATTATTTCAATTAAAACCCAACAAGAACATCTAAGATTGGATTCATTAATTCATACATCAACTAGCAGTAAATTATAGCTACTACACTGGTTAAATTATCTTGAATCAGTGCTCAGATAACACATATAGCAAAAAAAATCAAAGGTAGGGAGAGAAAAAACATAGGGTACCATGCAAGGGTATATCATATGCCATATTTCTCATGCGTACCAGAGGAACAAAATGTGATGAATTAAAAAGGAAAACAAAGACAAAGTAAGAAAAACATCATCGCTGCTTTAAATCAGGATCCAAAGAAATGTGCTTGTCATATTAAAGAGCAACACCAATCATGTGAAACATTGCCAACAGCTTGATATTCAGTCTGAAAGCATCTTCATCAGCCTATCTTACAACTTTACATAGAGAACTATATCTCAAGAGAAACAACTTACAATTCACAGATATCCAATTAACAACCTTTACAATGAGTTTCTTCATGATTTTTATAGATGAAAGAGAGGCAGAGGAGGTAAATGAAACACTAAATGAAACATTAAAACAGAGTAGGAGAAGAGGGTCGAGTCCCATTCTGTCTTAATATCTATGCATTGATTTTTGGTACTCTTTGGATGAAAGAGTGGTCTTCGAAAGGCTGAAATTTACTCCAGGTATGTTCTTGATGTACTTTGGCCATAGTATCTTGTAGTACTCTAGTGAATAAATAAAAAGGCAGATAAATTACTTCGAGGCCTTCCACACTGCATAAAAAATGCTCTGGTAGCATTAAGACTGCTGTCAGGGAGGGAATATTCTCAGGAACACACTTTAGAATAAAAACAGTATGGGTACTGTGTCCTTTCTTGGGAGGAAACTTCTGTTGATGTGAAACACTATCAATTGTTTTCTGTGCATTATGCCTCATTAGGCCTTCTGTATTGGTCATGAGGTCTTCAATCTGGTACATTTTCCTTTGATCATTGAATCAGAGCTTAAAATCTTCAATTACAGGCACTAAACTCTCTGATTATCCACTGATACACTTTGCCGCTTCATGACTGTCTCTATCTGTGAAATTTGAGATTTAATTGTGCTGGAGAGATTTTACAGAGTTAAACTCTGTACTTTGATGAAAAATTACATTCTAACACCTTCCCAGCGTTTCTCTGTAATATCAGGCTCTGATATTAGCCTTCTATGTGCCCTGTGCCACTATAATAGTGACTGTGAGCAATGGCGGTGTTCACCGCCTGTACCCTGCAAAAGCACACAAGTTTGTTAAGAAATCCATGCAGTGGGAGGAGGGATGCAATGGAAGGTTGTGCGAATGGCAGCACAACATGGTGGAAAAATGCAAAATAATGGTGAAAAATGCAGTTGATGAAGGTTTTGATGAGGGATGCATGTGGATCGTCCGATCATATATGGAGGTGATGTTCGACGGTGGAGATTGACTAATGAAATGACTTTGGAAGGTCGGGCAGAATAACATAACTTTAATGTAAAACATTAAAATTTCAATGTTAGGCGGAATGATATAGTGTTTAATGCAAAACATAAAAAACTGGCCTTTGAATGAAATACACGGGAAATGTATGAGAATGAAACGAGATGGTATTAAATGGTGGGACCCGGTCATGGACGGAGGGAAATTTGATATGGACTGCCAGATCTCAGGAGGAGATCGACGACTGCGATGATCCGATGCAATGCTGGGGTCGCGCGATGAGAAATTGTGAAGGGGATGTGAGATGAACTGAGAACGTTGATCAAAGTAGATCAACGGCCAGGGTCGGTTAATGAAATTTAGGCTTAAAAGTGGGGGAGTGGTTTTGGGATACAAAACTGCAATTTTCACGTGGCCAGAACGCTGGAAGGCGGTTTTCACTTTTTCAACACGATATGGGTCTTTAGCTAACACGTGGCTATGGAAAACTGCCCATATCACGTAAATCTTAGACATTAAACACCGGACGCAAAAACTGCTTGATATTGCTGTGAACCGTTGGATCTGGGCCCGCAAGATCCGACGGAGGTGGATGAGCACGATACGAGGAACGTGCAGGGTCAGTAAAGTGGGGTCAGGAGGAAGGTGGTTTAGCTGTGGACCGTCCAATCTATGCGATGGACGGTCGAGATTTGGAGAGAGAAACACAGGCAAAGGATTTTGGTTAGTGGGCAGGAGAAATCTGAGCCGTTAGATCATAAGAGATGGACGGATGCGATCTAATCAGAGGGGAGCAATGGAAGGGCCAAAACTCCGATGGGTGATAATGTGATTGGCTTCGGACCGTCAGATATACGGGAGATCGATGGCTGTGATTGGGTCAGAGGGTGACCAATCAAGAAGCGGGGTGAGGTAATAAGACATCTGAACCGTAGGATCAGAAAGGGCGAATGATTGAGATTAAATCTGGATCAGCCAATTGGGGCATCGGGAGGGTATCATATTTAAAATCTCTGATTGGTGATGGAGGCGGTGCAGCGATGGCCGTCAGATCTAAATATGAATCGACGGTGGAGAATATTATCGGAGGTTTTCCAAAGAAATGTGATTGGGGCGCGATAAGACCTACGTGGGCCATCGGATCTTTAAGATTGACGGTCATGATTGCTTCCGAGACCAGCAGCATATTTCTTCCTCGCATCGGAAGATTTCTCCTTATCAAAGAAATGCACTCTCGACATCTTCTGATTCCGATTAGCACTCTTTGACTTAGTGCTTGGTCTTATCACTCAGGTGGATGGAGGGGAACTGGTTTGGGGCTGGCCGAAAGGGGCTAAGCCTGTCATATGGTAAAATATGGTTTTTTTAGCCAAAAACAAAGTTTTAAGGCTAAACAGAGGTTTTGGTAAGGTAGTAAAGGGGTTTAAAAACTAGATGAAGGGATTTCACATGGTTTAAAGGGGGAAATATATGGTTTGGAAGACATAGGAGGGATTTTTGGGGGGTTAATGGGAAACTTTGTAAAGGGGAAAAAGGTTAAAATGGGGAATTTTACAGAGATACAAGGGGCAGATGGAGGCCTTTCTGAGCATAAATTTTTCACAGACAGTGAGGATCTTTTCAAAGGTAAAGGGCACATAGAGGCTTCAAGGATGAGATATTTTCATAGGAAATGTATCTCTTGAAGGCTTATGAAAACAATTTAGCCACCTGTTTGCTTGCCAAAAAATTCATAGGTGGCTAACAGTGGCTCCACATGGGGATGGCTTCTTCTTGAAGGAGTCAAGAATCCAAAAAATAAATCTTTGGAGTAGGCCAGATGCCTGATCTTTGAACCATCTTCCTTCTTGGATTCAACTGATACAAACATGATTAATCAGCAGAAAACATTCCCAAACAATCTACCTACCCATCCTACAATCCTAACATTTTTTCTTCAAGGTGCATTTGAATTTGTATACCTTCTTCATCATTTTTTATTGAAAGCAGAAAACAAACTAATCTAATTCTACCCTTATCACTCCATGAGACCAGATTAAACTGTTGGACTCATAGTTTCTATACCTAATCTAATATCTGCTAGGATTAAACTGTCTAGCATATTTCTTCTCTATATTCTACAACAGAAATTTAAAAACAGTCAAACTAGGATTAGACAGTCTAGTTTGTTGTGGATCCAAGGCATAAAAATAGTTGCACATGGACTGAAATTGCATAAAATTGGAAACAAAATTTCGAAGGCTTGAAATATGAAATTTTGAAGCATCCTTATTTTCTTCGTGACTCGAGTTTTGAGCTTGTTAGAGTCACTTTCTTCTTCATTTCAGCTCTGGTTTGGGCTTGTTAGAGCTGATATTTTTTCTTATTTGTTGGTTCAGATTTTGGGCATGTTAGAACCAGCTTCCTTTACTTTCTTTGGCTCAGGCTTTGATCATGTTAGAGCCAACCTTTTCACTTCTGAGGTTCAAGTTTTGAGCATGACTGAACCTCTCTTTCTCTGTTTTTTGAAACATTTTTTCTTTTTCTTGAAAATAAAACACAACAATGGTATTTACAATGGAAATGAAAACTGGAAATTGGGAATCATCAGTAGTAATGCTTGAGCATCCTGCCATTGACAGGACCCCCAAACAGATCTATACCATCAAGTTCTTGTATAAAAAAGGCATTTGGACCCACAGTGGCCTGGATGATGTAAGGACCCTGCCACAAACTGTCAAATTTTTCATGCTTTCCTTTTTGTCCTCTCTCCTAGAGTCCCACTTCAGAACTTTATCTCCAATTTTGAAGTCAGAAGCTTTTTTTCTTTTATCAAACAAATTCTTGATATTTTTCTGCACTTTAAGAGCTCTATTATAGACCTCTTCTATTGTTTGTTGGAGATGCATTTTCTAATTTATCCTCCTCACCATACTGTCCTCTTCTGTCTGAATCTCTTGGACTAGTTTAATCACTGGTACCCCAAGGCTGGTAGGAAACACTGCCTCTATTCCATAGACAAGCTGATATGGGTACATGCCAATGGAATTCTTTGTTGTAAGCCTGTCAGCCCACAAAGCATGCACTAATTTGTTATGCCATGACTTTTTGTTCTCTTCCAGCAGTTTTTTGATGATGGTCACCAAGCTCTTGTTGGATGATTTAGCTAACCCATTACCTTGTGGGTAATAATCAGTTGAATGACCGAGTGCTATCTAATACTTGTGACAAAAATAAACCATTTTCTTGGATCCGAAAGCAGCAGCGTTATCAGTGATTATTTTTCTTGGGCAGCCAAACCTAGAGAGGATGTGGTATTCTAGGAACTTAATGATGACAGAATCTGTGGCATTCCTAGAAGGTATGGCCTCTATCCACTTTGTGAAGTAGTCTATGGCTGTAAGGATCCACTTGTGTTGTGCAGAAGAAGCAGGGTGTATTTCTCCTATGAAATCTAGGCCCCATTGCAAAAAGGGACCCTCAATAGTAATGGGTTGTAATGGTAAAGGGAGGAGCTTTCTTTTGCCCTCGAAAATCTGGCATTTCTGGCAGACAATTATCATTTTGTGGATGTCATTGAAAAGTGTAGGCCAATAATAGCCAGCTCTATGTATTTTGTTAGCAGTGGCTTTCCAGTTTAAATAGCCTCCACACTCTCCTGCATGGAACTCATGTTTAATCCTCTCAGCTTCAGCTTCAGGCAAACATTTAAGTAATAGACCATTTGCATTTTTCCAGTATAAACATTCGTTCAGTATGCAATATTTTCTGGCTTTTAGCTTTAGGAATCGGGCCTTAGTCTTTGATAAATCAGGAGGGGTATTGAGGTTTGTGAGTACATACAGGATATCAGAATACCAGGGAGAGTTTTGAAATTGTTTCTCAATAGTAGGATTGGGAAATCCTTCTTGCTCATCCAAGGCATCTACCATGTTAATGTCAAGGGCCTACAAGTTCGATTCAGCCATCAGTTGAGCTAAGACCTGACCTTTGATTAGTTTTGTGGGTTTTATTTCCAGGTCATACTCTAATATTAAAGCAATCCATTTGCCCCTTTTTCCATCAGGATCTTGGGACAAAATGTCTTTAACCACTATGTTTGGCACATAGGCTATGATGTGAGAATGCAGTATATACACCCTAAAGTATTTCAAGGCCTTAAACAAGGCATAGGCATGTTTTTCCATTATGTTATATTTCAAGGGTGCATCCCTCAGAGCTTTGCTGAAGAAATCAATAGGCTGTTCCATTCCCTCTGGATTTTTCTGTAGCAGAACTGCAGCCACTGTATGCTCGGAGGCAAAGGGAAATATCAGGAAATCTTTTGAGAAATTTGGGCTGATTAGGACAAGAGCCCGGGTGAGTGCAAGTTTAATTGATTCAAAAGATTTTTTAGCCTCTACAGTCCACTTAACTCCTACACCTTTTTTGAGCATGTTAGTCATATTTCTGAGGTGCTTAGCTAAGTTGGGAATAAACCTCCTTAAGAAGTTAATTTTCCCAATAAAGGACTGTAACTCTTTAATGTTTCTTGGGTGTGCGATATGAAGTATTCCCTCAACTCTCTATGGGTCTATCTTAATTCCCTTCTCTGATATAATGTGGCCAAGGAGCTTACCTTCTTGCAGCCCGAATACAGTTTTCTTGGGATTTAATGACAGACCGAACCTTCTACATTTTTCAAAAACTCTTCTCAGATTTTTTAGGTGTTCCTCATCAGTCTTGGAATAGACTGTTATGTCATCCAGATAGATGACAATGAAGTGCCCTATTTCCTTTGAAAAGGCTATGTCCATTGCTCGTTGGAAGGTCGCACCAACGTTCATCAGTCCAAAAGGCATTTTTACGTACATAAAAGTGCCCCATGGAGTGGTAAAAGCAGTCTTGAGTTGGTCTTCTAGGAGTACTAATACTTGGTTATAGCCTTAAAACCCATCCATCAGGGAGATCATTTTTTAGCCTACTACCCTCTGCAGGATATGTTCCATCTTCGGTAAGGGGTAATTATCTTTAAATGAGGCTCTGTTAAGGTTCCTAAAATATTTGCACAGTCTGATCTCACATGTTTTCTTTCTCATAGCTACAAGGTTTGAAACCCAATCAAAGAACCTCACAGGAACTATTATTCCTACCTCGTACATTTTCTTTATCTCCTTTTCAACTGCAGGTAGTTGTTTCGGGTTAATTCTGTGAAGTTTCTGTCTGAAGGGTTTTTTATTCTCTTTCAAAGGTATTTTGTGCTATATAATGTTTGTGTCATAGGCCTTTAAGTCCTCTTAGCTCCAGGCAAACACATCATTGGATTATTTAAATAAGTCAATGTATTTCTTTTTCATGTCTGCGGGTAAGGACTTAGCTAGTTTAATCATCTTAGGCTTATCTTTAGTTCCTAAGTTGCATTCCTCGACATCAGAGTCTGAGTGCTCTATGGTGGGTTTTTTCGCTACATCATCGAAATCAAAAATATCCTCTAAAGGTGCCAGACCTCGGGGCATGTTCTTATCTTTTTCCTACAGCACCTCTATTTCCTCTTTATCTGCATTCTTATATTCTTCAGTTGGATTTCCAAGTTGTTTAGTCAAAGTGTTTATTTATATGCTACAAGGTGATTTTTCTTCATCGGGGGGCTCTTCACTTAGGCAGATATCGTCGGATTTAGAGTCTGAATCGGAGAATTCAAACTCATTCTTGCCAATCAGGAAATCCTCAATCTTCTTGTCGTCCTTAAAGACCTGCCAATATTTCTCATTATCAGGCACTGCAGGTCTGTATTTGTCTGAATGGTGATTTGTTTGTCACTAGGGGTTTTATGATATGAACTAGCTATGCAGGCTAATCCATTCGCAATTATGTTCTAACTCCTAGGAACAAACACCAGTTCATACTCTACAAAGGTTTTCAATAAATCCATAGCATCATTCCTGTATGCTCTCAGTCTAGGGTGTTTCATTGTGTATTCTCTATTTACTTGTTTAATGATTAACTTAGAGTCTCCATGTACAGCGATTCTATGGGCTCCTAGTTTTTTCAACAAGTTCAAACCTAGGATGAGAGCCTCATACTTTGCGATATTGTTAGTAAATTTGAAGTTCAGATTGAAAGCATGACTCTCAGCATAATCACTCTGAGTGTTATGTAACCACACCCCCGCTCCTGCAGTTTTTCTAATGCAAGACCCATCAAAATTCATTTCCCATAAGGGTCTGTTGTCATGTTTATCATTGTTTTCCTCCCTAACGTTGGTTTCATTGTTATGTTGTAATATGGGGTCTGTATTGTGGTGTGGAGGGTTTTGTTCTTCATGATGTGTATGGGGTTCAGAGATATGACTAGTCAGTTGTTTGAATTTTGTTTCTTGTTTACTCTGGGTTTCTATTTCAGTGCACTATCCAAGGGTTCCTTCTTCATTTTCTTCTAAGTCAAGAGTGGCCATTATGTTAAAATCCATGGGCTCTGTTTGATTTTTTGTATCCCTGTTTTCTAGTTCTGGCTCTGAGTTGGATTCATTGTTACAAAGGATAAAGGAGTCCAGATCTGTGTGTACAGAATACAGAGGTGAATTTTCAGGCTTTTCAGGTCTTCTGACCAAGAATTTCATTTGTGCCTCTCTATACAGTCTCCTAAGCTGGCTAAAGACAGGGATTGTGGCGTCTGCCCCATCCATCTGCATTGTACCTTGCAGCTTGGCTCCCCATGACCTTGATAATAACATACCATACTTAGGGGACACATCTGCCACTAGAACATCCATAACCATACATTTTGCTAGGATCTGGGTCAGGTTCACACATAGATCTTTGATTAAGCCAAGGAATTTTACTCTACTAGATTCAAATGAATATAAATCTTTATAAGGACGGGTTATCTCTAGGCCTAACCTCTCCATAACTACCTTAGGCATTAATTTGTGTGATGGCCCTTAGTCATGCATTACATTGTGAAGGATCTTGTCATGGATATTGAGACTAATGTAAAAAGGAGGTACTACCCCTTCCTGAAACTTCCCTTCTATCTTTGGACCAAACAGAAGGGCTGGTTGATCATCACTTAGATTGACAGTGTTGTCTACTCAACTTTGTGTTTCTAAATTGATATCATAAATTGTCAACCAGGGCTAGTAAACTGTTGAAGTGAAGTGCACCATATGTGCCTAGGTATATTCTTCCTACTTCATTGTGCTTAGTGTTTTTCTAGTGTTTTTGGTTTTATGTTTTTATGCTAAGGGGAAAAGAACTAAATTTCTAGCAAAGAGAAGTTACTGATCACACTAAAACAGAATAAAATCTACTCTAAACTATGAATGGTACCAAGAATAGAAAATGCTAATCCACAGAGTGTAAAGCTGACAAGAAAAGTAACTCATAACATTAAACTTAGTCCAATTCATTTCATTAGAGGTATGTTGGAAAAAACTGAGAAAAGGATTAGTTTGATGTAATGAGGTTCTCTTTAGTAAACAACAACTTAAAACATCACAGAGAAAATCTTATTCGTTGTTAGAAATTTGTTGGAACATTTTGAGAAAAGATTATCTGCAATGTAGTAAGGAACCCTATGCTAAAATAACTTATGACACTAGAATTAACTCATTATACAACTCAAAATGTTACTATTAAGCCTCATTCAAGGGTTAGAGATTTCTTGGAACAACTTGGGAAAAAGGTTGTTTGTAAAATTATGAGAATCTCTTACATAATTGCAGAACGGTCAATAACTCAAAATGATATAACTAATTCTTGTTCATATGATAATGATGTGTTAGAAGAAGTTGAGAACAAGAGCAGCTTATAAAATAATGAGGGTCTTTTAAATCTAATTAACAGGACTGAAATGCAATTAACTAATAGAACTAAAATGCAATGGACAAAACTGAACTAAAATGCAATTAACTCAAAAGTACTATAGCTATATCTCATTCACGTATTAGTGATATATTGGAATAGCTCATGAGAACAAGATTGAATGTAATATTCGATGTAAGTAAATGACATAAAGCATGATGCAAGAGGGTAAATTCAGAAAACTACCTAAGTTAAGAACAAAACAGAGTTAAAGGTCACTTATCTAGAAAATATGCACAAAGCCTTTCGGATAGTAGGGGCCCTCTACCATCAGATTGGCACACGAATCCTTAACTCTTTAAAGTTGCTTCAGATCATGCATCAAATTTATCCTTCTTTCATTAGAAGAAAAGCACTCAGAAATAGAGTATCACAGTCTTTGAGAACTAACAACAAAACATCAACTAACTGTTTCTCGGTTCACCGAGTTATTTTTATAAGCAACTACATAACTGAAATTGAGTAGAAATAGGCATAGGTGTCTTTTATAATAAAAATCAAACTAGAACTCTTGTTGAGGACTCGTATTTTGCTGAAGACACCTTCAGAGTCCTTATCCTTGTAGAAGTCTTCTTCTTGGTTTTGGCTTTGTCCACGTGCATAACCACTTTCAGATTTTTGCTCAGCCTTCGTGGAGGACAAGGAATGATGCAGGAGAGTTCTGGAGTCTAACCATATGCGTCTTTCCCTCAAATGACACTTGTAACCTGTGTAAACATAAAGATGGCTACAGAATATGCGACTAGCTACAGAATGACTGCATTCTGTAGCTAAGTCTGCTCAAAAATCACTATGACAATAAAACCACAAAAGTATAACAAGTCAGTCATTGCATGTATTCTGAAAGTGATTTTAATCATTCCTATTGATATTTTAGGCCTATAACTGATAAAGGATAAATGGAATGCAATGGATTTGGTAAAAAGAAAGGACATTTTTAGGGCTCAACATACCCCCACTGCACAACTTTTTCATGTCCTCATGCAATCAATCCATGTATTCTGAAACTTCAGCCAGGACATCTAGCTTCCTTTTTCTGCTTTTCTTGGTGTTCAATGGCATCCTAGGCTTCTTTATGACCAATTTGAACCTCAGATTTATAAGTGCCCTGTTCAATTTCTTGTTTTTATTTTTCAGCTTCTCACTAGCCTTGTACAATTTTTCCATTTGCAGAGAGAGAGTTGTGTTCATGTCACTTTTCAGTTTGACTTTTTCCCTTAAAATTTCATTTTCATTTTTTATATGCCTATTCAGTACTTCCAATTCATATTTGTCTCTTTTCAGCACTTCAATTGAAGATTCTTGTGGGCTAGGAGTTCTTTCTCTATTTTCTGAGGCTCTTTTTTCGAATGATTCAACATAATTATAGATCTGTTGTTGGGCTGGATCTACCTCCGGAGTTCCTCTATCAGGATCTTCTTCATACTGGTACTCAAGAGATCTGTCAATTGGTGTCTCTTCATCTTCAATATCTATGATTCCTGTTTTCTTAACTTCTGTCTTCTTCAATATGCCTTTAAGCCTATGACTTCTTCTTAGTTTAGATGGTCCCTCACCTCTCTCTTTAGCATCATTTCTTATGACCTTTTCCTTTTTGAGCTGTTTCTTGATTTTGGCCAATTTTTCAGAGATAATCTCCTCACTGTCTTCTTGTATTGATTTATCAGTTTTAATTTCAACAGATTTGGCAACTTTTCCCCTCCTGCTTCTTTTTACAAGTTTTCCTTTAGAAAAAGTTTCTTTAGGTTCCTCAAAATGATTTCTCAAGAGGAACTCATCCCAACTATCTCCTACCTTCTTCAAATGATTCTCAATCAGAATTTTAACTAGGCCATGATGATATAAGGTGGTTTCTAAGAACTGAATCCTTTTTTGGACATTAGAATCCATCCTCTTTAGGCTATTGAGCAAGAAAAAGGGTAAATTTATCTCTTCATCTAGGAAATTCATCATAAGTCAAATGTGATAAACATATAGGGTGCCAAATCTCCCCTCACAGGTTATAAAATTTTGTAGAATTAGCAACATATTTCGCCATTTATTTTTCAAGGCTGAACTAGGAATGCCTTTCTTCAAAACTGAAATGTCCATACCTGGTGTTTTTAACATCTGTCTCTAGGCTTCATTGTGAAATTCTTTGTTTTTAAACCATCGTTCACCTTGCCTTGGCAACTCTATTGCTTCTGCTATGAAGGATTTTGTGATAATGAACTTGACATCACCTATTTCAACCTCTGACCCGTTGAATGACTGGACAAATGACTTGGTGACCTCCTTGTGAAATCCATTGAATTTCTCCAAAAAATTTAGCCATCCAACCTACTGTAACATCTCTTTAATCTGTGGGTAACCTTCTAGATATTTAGTCCCGACTGGCTTGGACCTTACAATAAGTCCCATGGCTTCTTTTCCTCAACTTCAATTTACTGCTCCGTTACTGCTCTCCTGTTTGAGGTAAAAATAGTTGTAGAGGGTTGTCTCACCCTAAAGATGACTTCTCTGTTTCTGCAGACAGGAATTGGCTACGGAAAAATGACATGAAGTGGATATGGGATGAGTGAAATATGGTGAGGGTAAATCATACAAATGATTGAGTTTGAGAGTTTTTCATGGAGTAAAATACCGCGGAGAAATCTCGTGAGGATTTCAAAATCATCAATGAATATTTTGGGTTAATTATGTGACCTAATAGGTCACTTCAAGTACTGACAGTTAACTTTTAATAAATGATGATTTGATATGGAGCGGAATAGAAGGGATTTGTTCAAGGATTTTATGATAGGCTTGATCAATACGAATAATCAAAATAACTTTATGAAACATACATATGACTTAACCATACTATATCTTTCATAATCTACTATCATAATAATTTCACACAACTTTACCTTAGCCCTCCTTTTGATTTAGTTGTTTTAATATGCTTTGTCTTTCCCTTGAACATTATTGATCTTTCAGTCTCCATAATCCTTTTCATTTTTCTTGTTGAAGTGGTTTGTAGGATCAATTTTCTACTGAACAAGTGGTTGTTGAATGGTTGGTTGCAGAATATCTGGCTAGAATGTACCTGTAAAAGCTTTGAGACATGGAATGAAATGATTTGAAATATGGATGGAATGAAGTATGAAATGAAATAAAATGGATCATGAAATATAGTGGAATGAAGCATGAATGAAGTGAAATATGATGGAATGAAATGGATCATAAATGTGGAGTGGAATGAAATATGAAAAGTGGGCCTGCAACTTATGATTTGTAATACTCAATTGCAGAAAAAGATCAGTTTTGAAAATCTGAAATGAAATGAGATGGATCATAAAATGGAGTGAATGAAGTATGGATGAATGTAGTGAATGAAATATGGATGAAGTGAGATATGGTGGAATGAAATGGATCATAAGTGGAATGTGATATGTAAAGTGAGCCTGCACTTATGATTTTATGATACTTGTTTGTAGGAAAAGAACAATTTTGAAAAGCTAAAGTGTCAGAAGAATTCTGATTTTTAGCTTATCTTTTCTGTATAAACATGCTAATCAATTATTAGTTTTCATGTTTATACTTTATTTATTTATTTATTTTTATTTTTAGCATCTGATTTCAGAAAATACAATTAAGTTGATGAAGAAGAAGGATTCTTCTTCATTAACTTCACATCACTGTTCTCTTGGAATCTCTTGACAAATTCTTCTCTTGAAAGTGGCTTCTGATATAGTTTCAATCTATGACCATTTACAAGAAAAGTCACCTTATCTTCATCTATTGTCCTGATTTTTATTGCTCCATTGTCAAAAAATTTCACAATTTCATATGGCCCAACCCAATGTGTTTGGAATTTACCTTGAAAATCTTTGAACTTTGAATCAAACAAGAGGGTTGAGTCACCTTCTTTGAATTTCTTTTCCTTAATGTACTTATCATGCCATATAGTCCTTTGATGTTGGACTATATTTTCTCTCTAGACTGCATCCTGTCTGATCTCATCGAATTCATTAATCTGCTCCAATCTGTGCTTTTTTTCTTCTGTTAGATCAAGTCCTAGCTGGACTGCCATTTTAAAAGTTTGAATCTGAAACTCTATGGGAAACAAGACTTGTTTTCCACATGGGGGCGTCACTCACAAGCCAATATTATATCACGTGCGTTCATATTGGGGTAAAAAAAATCAAAAAATCAAAAAACAATATATTGCCTTTATAACTAGAGGGGAGGGGGTTTTTTATTTATTATATAAAATATTTATATTTTGAGGTTTTTTTTTTTAATTTTTATGGCCAAGCAGAGTTAGGAAAGTCATGGGAAGGCGAGAAGGCAAAGACCACGAGGGGGAAAATGCAATTTTTGGTTCGACTGGTGCATTTGGAGCAGAGCAAGGTGGGAAGGCATTGAGGGGTTTTGGTTCGACTGGTGCATTTAGAGCAGAGGTGCATTTGGAGCAGAGCAAGGTGGGAAGGCATTGAGGGGTTTTGGTTCGACTGGTGCATCTGGAGCAGAGCAAGGTGGGAAGGCATTGAGGGGTTTTGGTTCGACTGGTTCAGGGTTCGGAGCAGAGCAAGGTGGGAAGAAAGAGCGCGGAGGAGCACGGGAGAATAGGAAAATCTGATTTTGAGCTTTGGTTGGAGTTTTGGTTTGATTGGCTTGGACTGGAGGAGTGGGGTTAGGGAAGTAAACACGATTCTAAGTTTTTAGCTGCGATTGCTTCAACTGGTATGTGAGAGTGTGAAGGAAATATCGCGTAGAGGAGAGGGTTGGTCTGTGATCCTTCAGCCAAGGTTGTGTGGCATCCCTGCAAGTACAGAGTATGCGTCTCCATTACACTTATTTCGGTCTCTCTCTGTAATTTTAACCTTACACGTTGTACTCTGCATTATGATGCCATATAATTTTTTGCAAACTTTGTCGAGCAACCTAAATTTGTGAGTTCTTTTTACTAGGTTGAATCTAGGTTTTCTAAGCTTTAATTTTGTATAATTTTGTACTGCTTTGTATAATTTTTTACCGGTTTGGAGTCACTAACATCTACGTGCATACCACACAAAGTTGTATTTTAGAATTTCAGCTTAATGATATAAAGTTCTACTCCTTTCATACATAGTGGTACCATAGACCTTATGCTCAAAAATATAAAAGAGTATTTGACACTTTTCTAGGGCATAAAATGTACGTAACTATACCATAGATGATTTTATCTCTTTTCAAGGGATTCTAGATATAGGCATTTGGACACCTTCTAATGCCCAAAACAATTTGCAATAGAAACAGATATGCATAACGTAGATTTGGAGATATTTTAGACTTTTTGAACTTTGCTCCTATACCATAGAATTCAACTTGCCTCGATGGGATTGATTAGCCTTCGTCCATAGAAACCGACTCTATTTATGACATTGATCTCCAAGGATAGTCCGGTAACTTATAATCAAAGAGATTAGAATCGGCGGAGAAGAAAATACTGCTGTGAGAGTGCGCGTCTTGAGAGGGCTCTTCCTATTCATTCAAATTTCTTGAAATAGAGCTAAAATGCCATTTAGTATCTTTTTCTATCCTTGATAGACCTCAAACAATCTTTGTAATTAGGGCTTTGTAAAACTCTGCACTTCTACTTCTTGCTTCCACAATTTCGGTCTAGGGAAACGATCCTTCTTGAGGTATAGTAATGTCAACCGATTTTCTTTCCTCGCCCACTGTCCAAAGTCTACCTCGATATCATGTTGAGAAATCTACGTGTATATAGAATCTATTACTTGATTTCTTGGCAATTCTTTGACACTTTCTTTTGAGTTAAATTGGAGGTCATAGTATTGTTATTTAGTTCTATTTTACTAAGACAAATTCCAATAGAATATCACAATGCAAACACAAGAACACCAACATGTAGGCCGCAAGCCAGCCAAATCTCTCCCCGAGAGGAAAACCCACAAAATACTTTCTTATAGAATCCCAATGACTCTGACCTTGACCTTGACCCAACACCGCAGCTTCCAAATGATGAGCCGTCGAGAAACTCACGCCATATTCTGCGCAATGATGACTAAGGAAACCCCGGGTTCTTCCAAAGGAACTCAAACATGAGAGAAGGCAGAGGATCGAGTTCAACTCTTTCTTTCTTTGAGATCTTCCAGAGATTTTCTCCTTCCTCCACATTATCGCCGGATTAGACTTCAATTTACTTTAGATTCAGAGCTAACTTCTGAGTTCATGTCCCAAGAGAAGTGAGGTTCTTCCCCGTATATAGGCTTCCAAGAGAAAAATTAGTCTTCTCTAGGGCCGACTTGGAAGAGAGATGACCGACCATCATTTGGAGACTTCTATATATTACATTAATAATATTTCTTTTCCTTGTTACATGGGTCTTCCAAGGATTAGACCATCATGACCTTGACAACAAGACCCTAGAGCACTCAATGGGTGTTTGACCTAGGACCAGCAACATAATGGGCATGAAACCCATAATAATTTTTCCTTTTACAAATAAATTTTCTTTTCTTTTCTTTTTTCAAGTACATCAATAATTACATCAAGTCATGGCTCAACTAAAATTATGAAGACTAAAAACTAGTTACATTTCAACAAACATCAGATTGGACATATGTTTCCATGACGCATCTAGCCACTATAAGATTTAGCCATCACATGCACACTGGATTACAAAGCATGTGTTGATATTAACCGCATGGGACCATCAATTTTGGATCGAGATATATTTTCAAGATGTAAGACTACATGGGTACTTCCAATGTTGATTGGGTTTGTAACTCTATCGAAGTACGGGGGCTGCCAATTTACAAACCACTATCATGGGAGTGATCTATCAAACAAATGATATTCTATCCATAAACCAACTACATTCCCAATACATGAAAAAAAGTAGGTAAACAATTTAGAATGTGTGCATAAAGTGCGGTATGTTATCCAAAAAATAAGTTAGAACCATATGCTCTCGCCATAACGATGAATTCATATCCAAGAAGTGCCATGGCAATATGTGAACACACCAAAGAATAGTCAAGACACTTCATCATGCTAAACAAAACCCTTAGCAAACATGTAACCCTCCAAATCTACATACATTGGATGATGTGACATGTCTCCAACATGTGAAAAATGAATGTATCCATGTGAGAGAAACATCCAAAGAAAATTTACACTAGGATACCTCAAAAAATAATGCTTAGTGTTTAAGGTAAACATCCTAGCAATCCTCCAAATATGAAATGAAGATCCTAAAAGGTGGTGGTCCATTAACACATATGCATGAAAGAAATAGTGTATTAGCTCCAAACAAACTTTTCCAAACATGATTTGCTTTTGACAAGGCCTCGTGGTTATGAGGGGTAATAATTTACAACCCTCAAACACTATGGATTGACCAAATAAATGTATATATTTTAATCCCTAACTTCTTTCATGATTGGTCTTAGCTATGTTCTTCCATTCCACTAAGGGGATACTCCTAATTTTTTTTGCATGTCCACAAATCCATGAGCATTTTTCTTGATATTTTACAAAACCCTTCTAGGATAAGCCAAGGAATGCTAGAGTACTACAATTACTACCAATATAGACTTCCAAATGTCAATTTTCTCTAACTAACAACCATCTATTACATTAATGCTTTGTTTAATCTTTTAATATTTTCTAATAACTAGAACCAATCCCTCTTCCCATATCCGTTTAGATTTAGAAAGATTCCAAGGCATTTGAATGCTTCCTTGAATTCAATATGAGTGGTAACTAAATTAACTCTTCTAGTTTAGTTTCCAAGCATATTGCAATTTCATGAACTTTAATCCTCCACAATCATAACAACACTTTATATCTCTAGAATTTCAGGTAGTTTTTGTTGCTTCTCTTAGAGATCCATTACTTAACAAGAGCACATTATCTATGAATAAAAGATTAGATAAGGATGATACCCTTCTAATCTTAAATGTAAGTTGGGGTTCTAACTTTTTTGTTAGAGTTTTGCTGAGAAGTGTTGTAGCTCAAATGTTCCGGGTGGGTTGGGATATCGAGAACCTAATCGACAGGAAAAGTGCTCACACAAACGAAAAATCCCCCGGGAAGCAAATTCCGTAACTAAAGGCAAGTTCCATGCGTGCTATGCCTTGCCCCGGATCAGAAATAACCTTGACCTCAACTTTGGAGTTGGTTCTATTTTGTATAATTTGTCTCGTTGATTTAATTCGTAGTTCGAGGTCACTTTTGACCCGTTGATATTTCACTCAGGATTTTCTTTTTGTGTCCACTGGAAGGTTGAAGTAACCGACTTTGATGGGGTATTGAACCGTGGTTCGTGTTTTATGAATCATAGATTACTTTGTTGAGTTAGATGGCTTGTCAAAAATGAGTATGGATCTTTAAATTAAAATTATATCAAAAAGGTTCTCGCAATGTATTGATCTCTGCTCTATTGGGTAGACTTACACAACATCGCCGTTAAAAGGAGATTCGTTTGAGGAAATTTCTCGAATTGTAGCATACTTTGTTGAGTTAGAGGTTTCTTTTTACATATAATTTTTATATAAACAACTATCATATTATATCTATCTACATATATAATTTGTTATCTTATAATGTATGTGTAGGTAGTAGGTTGGCCTTTTCATCACGCTATCAAAGGTTACATCCGATATGTCGTTGTGTTACCGGGCTACCCGATTGATTTGCCTGATGGGAACTGTATCAGTTGAACAAATTTATAATTTTCGATTGCCGAGATTTTGCGTTACAAGAGCATCTTACATGACAAAGACCGGGGCCGAGGATAGGCACAGCATTTTCTTACCGATTTCTCCTTCCATGATATGCATAGACAAAAATTGAGTGCTTAAGACCCAAGACTATAGACTTGACAATAAAAGCCATGCCTTTATGGTTCAACGCCCTTGGCTAGTGTTCCCACATCGCTCTATCCCCAAGCGCGTTAGAGAGCTTGTTAAAATTGGAGTATGATCTTTAAATTAAAATTATAGCAATGTTCCGTAATTTATTTTTCCGTTACTCTACTGGTAAACCTATATTAACATAGTGGTCAAAAGGGGTATTTAAGCGTGCATTGCATCTCAAAACCAACAAATTTGAGAATCACATGGCTATGTTCAAAAATCTATTTATAATTTGAATGCCTCATTACATTGCTTTCAAACATAGAATCCTTCACAGTCTCGTAATCTAGATGTATCAAAGTTCCATATTCTAGATGATCTCAAGGAATGAGAAATGATTAGTGCATTGATTGATCGGATTTTTACGTGCATAAGTCAACATGTCACATATTCGATTTGTTAGTAGTCTCTTTTTCAACCGCCTTGTTTAAACGTGGTGTTCGTTCACTAGTGATATTTGCTGAAATATTAAGTAGTGGCTTTGGAAATCGGCCGTTATCTCTACCCTATCTAAATGATATGAGTTTCCAAAGGGGCGAATATGTTTGCAAGCAAGTCCCAAGTCCATGTTTACGTCTCTAAAACTCCGGTGTGCACTCGTATGGAAACACTTACAAAAAATAAAATAAACCAGGCTATTAAATCTTTGTCATTTTGGAAAGAGCTTCGGGATTTTGAAATCTCAAGGTGGCCTTATTCTCGTTGTAGTGTAAAACACCCAGGACTGGTTTCAAAACATTCCGATATTTTTCTTGTTCCTTCTTGTTTTTGCATATCCTCCAATGGTAGTAGGTCCACATGCTGATTTCTACAGATGGGCTAAGTGTTTTCTCAAAGACTCGCCTTTGGGTATAAGTTATTGTGGTGTTAAAGACTTCCTGCTTCAATGGGAATATGAGTAAGCTCAAACAAGAAGGCATACCGCTTTGCGTTTTCCTTGAGCATTCTCAATTCAAAATAAATACGGGCCTACCAAAGGTCACAAAAAAATTCAATATGTATTTGTGACAACTATATATTGCTTGCTAATAAGTAAACACATTCTATCACACAAACGTGCACTAAGAATGTTCGTTGGTTTGGTCTCGTTAGATTGCAATTATACCGTAATATGACTTAACCATTTCTTCAACTCCATTTATTCCCACTTTTTAGATAGTGGTACCACAATCAGAGGATGAAATAATCCACCTGATTCTACTTCTAAAAATTGAAACAATTACTTATCTATACATTAATGATTAGGTATGTGCATATAGCATGTCCATTTCATACGTTTTCCTCTTCAATGTGAGATTTTGCACGCCATAAGTTCACATAAGTTCACAAGATTTGACATTAAAGTTTTGATTATTTGCTTAGAGGACACAACATACTAAAGGATGTAAACATGTAATATACCTTCTATATCCAATAATTTGGATCATGTTGGATTAGGTAATGAATCTTTTTATAGGCAATCATTTGCATTGTGCCGTGTTAGGTATTTTTCATTGTGCTATGTTAGGTAGCTGATTCGTACGATCAAACTTACTATTATAAATTTGATATAGATAAGAGAGATAATACATTTTATTAATGTCCAAGAATAAACCACAAAAGTATGTCTAGCTGACTAAAGATAGTATATCCATTGTCAATACAAAGTGGTTGTGCCAAGTCAATATGGTACGCAAGAGTAAGGATTATCGAGGAATGTAAAAGCTGATTCAACTTAACAATTTACATCAGGTCACTACATTCATAAATGAGCACTTAATCTTTGTATCTTGCCTTTCTATTTCTTTTATTCTCAATCAGTAAAATACGAAGAATTTCTTCATATATCAAAGAAAAATCAGAATTGGGAAACTAAGAGCCAATACCTAGATGAGTAGAGTCTCGAATAATTCAAAACTTTAGAATCCATTTCATACCAATGATCAGTAAAAGCTATGATGTTTTGGTTTTGACACGGTTTTGACCTCTTTAGGACACAAAAAATGATGTAAATAAGGCCAAAATTGAGGCAGATTTTGGGCCTAAGCTTGTTTATAAGTTTGTCAATGTTTGACCAATAAATCAACTCTCAACTGCTTTAGTACTGCTTATTTGGTTTGAGTTCCATTTGAGGAATCCATCGAGTTAGCACATTTTGAATCAAAGTGTTTCATCGCAATAGTAAGAGTTATTCATGTTTTTTGAAGATTTGAATTGAAAGTATACCTTACTTCCTTTTTAGTTTTTTTTCATAATAAACCAATATGTTTGTGGAATTTTACTTACTTTTTCATTTATTTATGTGCAAAAACAAGATGGGCTTTATTTTATAAAATTACTATCGATAGAGAAACCCGTCATTGGTACTTGTCGTGTGTCGAGAAGGTTGTACATTTGCCGAAATCCATGATGAAATTGTGGATGATGGAATCGTTGGAATACCCTTGATTTTATCCATGATGGAGTAGCTCAAATCCAAAGCAAGAGAAGAAAATGGAAATTTTATACAACACTTTTAGGCATCAAGAGGAAACTAGACACATTTGATGTGGAAACAAGGTGTTCAAACACAAGGAAGCAATACCAATCTTGAAAACATTGAAGAGAATGTGGAGGAACCTATGCATAAACAACCAAGATTTGAAAATATGCCTTCACAAGGGAAGAAGCCACAATTGTTGATTCTTGCGTATTGGCATCTTGGGAAAAAAGGTGAAAAGTTTTATGGAAGAGTTTGTCAATGAGAAACTTACTCTCAAAGGTATATTCCTAAAAGGGAGAATCTAAAATAAAGATCCATTGTGAAATTTGTGGCATTGATTATGGAACAGTGATGTATCCTTGGTAGCGGGTAATGCGCAACTTAAAAAACCATAATATGAAAACAATGTCCCATCAACAACGCCTTTCAATGCCATGGTAGTGAAATTCCTTCATGTAACAAAGTACAACAAACAATGGTGGCTTGAGATCGATTCATATTGATCAAGAAATCAAACTTCTAGATGATTTCCAACAAGACACAAGAGCTCACCTGCTCAAGGTGGTGGAAGTAACACTTGCAGACTATATGACATGAAAAAAGTGGGAGAGTTGAATGTACACGATGCAATAAATGGTTTTGTTTTGTTCCAACAAGTGGTAATATTGTCACTCTCTAAATGAACACATGAAATCAAAGGTGAAGCACACTACTACTATGACAAATGAGGCATCACATCAGAGATTGGGCCGAGGAGTGGCATACTGGGACTCCATGAAGCCTTACCAATGATAAGTCCCAACAAAGTTTGACTAGGTTCTTAGTGCCATCATCACCATCAGATTACAGAGTGTTCTACAAGTGCAACTCCTACTTCGGGTGTGTTAATTAGTGTTAATTAATAGTTTAGACTAAACTTGAATATGAATTTGTATATTATTTATTTATTTATTTATTTATTTATTGTGTTGTCATCTTATTATAGCTCAATTGTATCCTCGTTACTGCCAATGTTGGGGGTATTGGTATCCTTATATTGATAGAAATGGGGAGAGATTGGAAACAAAGGTCCTAATGGATGATCAAAGGGGTGGAAATTATGGGGTTCATGTAGAAAGAAGCACTAAGATCATGCTATGTTATGAGGGTATTGAATGTCGTACGATGGTACATATAGGCATATTCATTGCCGTAGGGGTTCTCAGCTCAGGGACCCCTTTTGATTCATTAACATGTAGATTTTGTAAGTTGGTTCCACGTAATGACTTCGTGATGCACCAAGGTGCACCAATAAAAGAAGTGAATCAAGGTGCACCAACAAAGAAGTGAACGAGATACAGAAAGGTAGAAGATTGGACTATTTGACTCAAAATGAATTGAAGAATGCCGTAAGCGGTTACAAATGCTAACCATAGATCAACAATGCGAGCTCTTTGGTGGGAGAGGACACATATAAGCACTCTCTATTAGAATGAGATTCTAAAGGAAAAGTTGTTTGAATCAGAAGGAAGGATGTTCTTAGGTTTTGTAAGGATGTTTGTGAGGCACATAAGCAAGGAAAATTACAAGGTAAAGATGCAAATTTTGGGAATTTGTCAAGAAGAGGGTTCTCATAACTTGGATTCATGAAAAAGTTAGGAGAAGGTATAGTACATCCAAAAAATCCCTTTATGAGATGACTGCTATGGGGAGGTCCTAGTCATATAACTTTATTAGCTTGAATATGGATGGTCCTTCAATATCTACAACTTTAATGTTAGAAATTCATTATTATATATTCCATGGAGCACGAACACATTTTTGAGGCAAAGCTGGAAAAATTTATGCTTCTAAAGCCAAACACAGATATATGGATCAATTCGTATGCCTTGTAAGATGTGAAACAATTGTGAAAAAACATGTTTCGGTGGGTAGCAAAGCGATACACCCAAAGGGGGTTTTGTGGTTTGAAAGAAGAACATCAATGCCAATCATACTTTGGTGACAATAAGAGGGAGATGCAAGCTATGAGATTATAACAAATTATTTTAAAAACAATGTTATTGGACACTATGCATATGTTATTATTGCAAACCTTTTTAAATGAAAAAACTTCCTCGTTTGGTTGTGGTTGTTCATCCAACATGCAATAACTAATGCAATTTTGTTTATCAACAAATGGAAAATGGTAGAATTTATGGGAAGAAACACGTAGAAAACAATTTGGGACCTATTTTTGGTCATTCCTCTGGATGGGGGTAGCAAGAAGACAACTTATGTTGAAGGATTATTCTTCAACATCGGCCTTCGATATCAAATTCCTTGGGAAGGGTGAGGCTAATCGGGTTGTACAATGGTTGTAATGTAATGTAAAGATTGCATGACCAAGATTACACCACAACGGAAAAAAGCTAGTGAATCCTTTGTTTAGTGGTCAAAGATAATTGGTTTTAGGAAATGAGTACATAAGTTTTGGCCATGTCGTAATGGTTTATCACACTTTTAAAATGGATGATCACAAGCTTAAGTGTGGAAAGATATAGAGAGGATGGATCGACAAAATTGGGGTTCCGCATAAACTGATTGCTTCAAGGCATGTTCGTATGGTAGCTGGAGAGTTGAGAAGTACACCAAGTGGAAAGTTAGAGAGGACACTAGCTACAAGAGACTTACCTAATGATCATGTCGTACTACATTGACATCTTCTTTATGTCTCATAGTTTGAGCCTCGTGAAAAAGTGCGAAATGCTTCACGAGTCTATCATTTCTTCACATTATGAAGAGTTAGCACAAAACAATCTCATACTAATGTCAACATAAATTTCATCAAGAGAGAGGCATATCAAGATGTGAGAATTTCTTGTCATTTTGCATAATTTTGTTGATGAGATTGTTTCGAGATCAATACTCTAACTTGCCATGTGTTTTGCACTTGACTCGGTCGTATGTATGGGAGAACTTCTTTAGTAAAGTTGGTGGGATGGTTGGAGTGGAGAGGGCTTATGATTCCACCGACTTGCTTCACGCTCGTTGAACTTTAATAGAGTTGTTGAAGAAGAATCAAATTCCCAAGGGCTTCATTTTAATAAATCCCATAAGAAGCAGAAAATATTTGGAATAAATTGCACCAAGAAAACAATACAAAATATTGACATATTGTCGCAATATGATTCAATATCCACGTACGCTAAAATTGTAGAAGCCCTTTTAAGAATGGATTGAAGGATGCACAAGACATTTTATCAACTCTTGAATGAAATCAGAAATTATACTCAATGTTCGGGTGGGTTAAACCATGGGACAAGAGGATAAAGATTATTCAAATTTCAAATTATGGATGAAGTAGTTGATGATTTTCCACCGAGATGTTCCAACTCTATTTCAATCTCATCTTCATTGGCACACAATGAAAGTGAATTGCAACATGTAGAAAGTGAGGAGACACGAGTTGATGAAATTTTAGATTCCACTAATGAAAATTTAAGCAAAACTATAAAACCAAATGGGTGAATCTTGATGTGTAAGGATATGTTCAAAGCATGTTTGGTTAGCTTCACTGAATGGAAATCCAACATTATCCAAAGATAGGTTGACAAAAGTGAGAAGTGGGGTCTACTTTAGGTGAGATGGGGAATACTTACAAAAGGGTGTTTCAACTGGATTTGGAATTTGATCGTATTGTGGTGTTGTTTGAAAACAACTCAATTCCTCCCACCGAACGACGTAAGAAAAAGGTGTTCTCGAAGTACAAAACAAGGTGTCTTTGTGGAATGTGGTACATTGAAGGTTCAAATAATAAGGAATATGATGGTAATAGGGTGTTTGATTACCAGCAATACATCGACTCTGATAGATTAGAAGGCATTGAGCTTCAATTATGTTGGTATAGTCGGATTAAGGCAATGCTTGTATAAATATATTTGACTTGTTAGTGTCAGCCTTTGAAGCCTTCCTTCAGTGATCAAACATGCTCTTACAAGGTGATTTTAGGGTGTCAAGGTCAAATTTTGTCATTTCAGTGAGTCTCCAAGCAAAATTTGGTCACTAGGCATTAGGTCTAGGGTTTGCTTTTACTCCTGTCAAAGTTGTCCAAATGTCGTTCCATGTCACCATTCAGCTGAGTATACCATCATTCAGAGGTTTTCATCATCATTTCAAGTTCCAAAGGTTCATTTTACACCTTGTTCATGCTTCAGTTGTGCCTAGGTAAGGTCCATTTCCCTCTCCTAGGGTTTTGGAGGTAATTTCTCTTGGATGGTCAAATCATCAGCAAAAATTGTATCCTGATGTTCATACACCTTCCCCTATCCTTAATATACCTTATTAAACACTTCCCATCACTGAGATCCCCCAAATTCCTCATTTTTACACAAACCCTAGTTTCTTGCTACAACTTGGCAATTTTCTAGGCTAGGCCTGTGTTTTTCCCTTTTGGACCCCTTCCCCTCACTAAATCTCTGAATTCCACTTTCCCCTGATTCCTAACATCCCTCCCTACTTCCCAAAATTTTCTCAAGAATTTAGAAGCCCCTTATCCCCTTCATTTCGCTTCATTTCGACAAATCCCTTGTTCCACACATCGCGATAGGTTTCACTAAAATGATGTTTCTAAGCAATAAAAGATGAATTTGGGAAAACTGAGAGAGGTTTGTGTCCAAAACATGCCAAAGAAGAAAAACCTCCTTCACTTTTTACACAGGCATCATTTTTTTAGAGAAATTTCAAAAATATCGTTTCCTCACGAGAATTGATGCATATCTGAAGTGACCTTGGGAAAATCAAGATTTCTCCTAGCTTGGTTGGCCAAATGACTTCCTTGATAATTCAAATGATAACTAGACAAAACTATATTTCCAATGAGCTATCATGAGCTCAATTTGGACTTGAGGAAGACCTTCAAAAGTTGACTGCAACAACACTCTGCCTTGAGGCAGCCTCATTTTGGCTCATTTTGACCAGTCTTGGGAGATTTAATTTTTGACAGGGTAAATGAACTCCAAATTGAAAAATTCCACTTGGGTTGGAAAGTAGACTCAAAGAGCTTTCCAACGAGCTATCATGTGCCCAATTTGGACACCAGGAAGGCCTCCAAAATCCTCCTGCAAAATGAACTATTTATGGCGCGGCGCACAGAGCCTCCAAAGCAGGTTCTCACCATTTCTTCATCAAATTTCCGAAACGGCTCAAATTCTTTGCTCCAAGTAAGTTCACAAGGTTGTGAAATTTCCATTATCAGTGTTTAGTGTTGTTTCAAAGGTTGGTTGGAGAATTTGAATAGTGTAAACATAAACCCTATCTTTTTTACAAAGGCTGCTCCATAGGGTTTATATTTGAAGTTTAAAAGTTGGTGTTGGTGCTAAACTTGTTCATTCGCCACCTTATTGTCCCTTTTCTCACTGTTTTCTCATTAACATAGTTTGTTCCACTACCGCTCATATCACTTATTTCCTAAATCCTATTATACCTATCCCTAAATCCTATCATTCCCTATTGCTATCACTCTCCCATATCATTTGAAAAGAGTCCCCAAACCCCACATTCTCCAAACATAATCAAGTGACTTCTTCACATTATAAACTTCACTTGGTTGAAACATATTTTTCCCACAGTGCACTATACTCATTGTCCCTATTTACCACGGTCCCTCATTTCCCTTTGGCACACGTTTGGCACTTGGAGACAGAAACATCAAGTCTTCATTTCTCATTTTCAACCAACCAAACATAAACTTGTCATACACATTGCAACACCATGACAGAGACAGATTCATCATATGAACAAGACAGTGATTGCACCACTGAAACTGCATGCACCAAGAAGGCATCGAGGAGGCGAAAAAGGCATGTTAGATTCCAAATCTTGGCGGACACTTCCTTGGCTGAGCATAGTACTTGATGAGGGCATTCAGTCCAAATTTCAAGGGATTTGAAGAAAATTTTGTCATTTTGAATTTTTTTGGTCACAACACAGGTTTTTCTGCCCGACGTGTCGTGCCACCTGATGCGCGCTTACGTTTGAGAGATCTTCTGGGGGAAAACTTTACATTTTTGGATTTGTTATGATAAATTAGGCATGCTCAGGAATGACTGAGAGATTTCATCAAGTTCTGGGTGGTTTAAGGGGTCAAAAACACCTTGAAAATGGCCTTTCTGCCACTTTTTGCACCAGCAGGAACCAGTCTTGGGAGATTGCGATTGTGGAGGGGAAAATGGCATCCAAATCAAAAAATTCCACTTGGGTTGGATAGTAGACAGGAAGGGCTTTCCAACGAGCTATCATGAGCTCAATTTGGACTTCAGGAAGTGCCTCAAAAACAGGTCCAAAGTGGCACGATGCATTGAGTTTTTGGGCGCAGCGCATAGAGAAATTTGGCCTCATTTTGACTCTTCAGCTCAGAAATTCGCCCAGTTTTGACTAGTTTCACTTTTGGATGTAATTTTTGATATTTCTTGATGTAAATTTGTGGCTATGATGTAAATTTGGCATGTTTTTACTGGTTCTAGAGGATTCATTCACTAAAAAGTAAAAATTAAATGAATGAATCAGTTTCCTAGCATATAGAGGCAAGTTGTTTGGCTGCCTAGATTTCAGCTCCATGTTTAGAATTGGTTGAAACAGCTCCTAGAAGCATGATTTCGACCCCTAGAGGCATGGGAAGGGGTTAGGATGGTCTATATGATGTATTTTCTCAATCATTTTCAGAGGTTGGACTCTTGGGAATAGTTTGGCACCTCATTGTATATTCATTTCAGATTTTTGGCAAAGGAAAGACCAGGGTTTTGCAGCACTTGTTGGGATCCTTGTGGCTCTGAGTTTTGATGATGTTTTTCTCCATGTATCTGTAAGTTTCATTGATGTTTATGTATGCCATTTCCGTTCTCTTTGCTTCTGAATTAAACAAATGAGTAACTAAGGTAGAAATCATTAGTTTGCTGGTGCTCTGCCTTAAACTTTTGTTTAGTTTTTTATGTTTTCGTCAGTTTTAAGAGGATCCTTGCTCCCTATTGCCCTCTTCAGCTTCTCAGCAGTCTTTTCTATCCATTCATTGGATCTAATACATCAAAGCCATTGCCTTCCCTGCCCCAACTTGAACTCTGCAAGAATTTGGCCTCATCCCCAAGCCCAAAAATTGCCTTTCCTTTTTTCCAACAAAAACCCCTAAAAATCATTCCAAACTCCTTGATTAATATACCTCGCCTAAAATTAGCACTCATTTCAGTCATCTCAAGCCCTGTTGATTGCTTTCGCTGAGATTGACCCGGAGAGAGCCCTCTCCTGTTCTGGTAGGGCTAGCTACCAGACTGAGCGTGGTATGATGTTACCCTGAACTCTGTCTTCCTTCAACCTAAGGTGGATTTGGGCAATAACATGACTGATCACGC